>OX038870.1:32436947-33036947 GCA_943789525.1 Agriphila geniculea
TTATGATATGACAAGGACGAACGCTTTGAGATAGGCGGTCTAGGTGCAGGTATTGTTCAACTTTCCATGGTTAAAAATAAATGTACTCTCTCTGGCGATCGATGACTCAAAGATATGTCTGGCAGAATGCGCCCATTGTCACCGTCATTGAGTTCTACCTACTCTGTGCTGTGAGTTGTTAACCGAAAGACCGCCATGATGCTTTTTCATGCGTTTTTGTATTTTGTATAATGTTCCTTCCAGAAAATAAAGCTATTTTAGAGAAATTGAATAATTAGAAACTGTTTATCGTGTCTTTATCTATTTTTTGGTATACTGTACAAAGACGTGGCCCAGACCTCATAAATTTTTGGACATCACCTTTAAATGAGAACTTTGCTATTGCAACATATAAGCAATTTTTTCATGTACGAGTATTTAACCATGTCTTGGCAAATAAATATATTTGTTTTACGCACAACGGGACAGTGCTTGGCCTTCACCTCACCTCATGTTAAGTGACGATAAGGCCAAAGGTGGAAGCGCACTACACCCGGAATCCTCACCACTGAGGAACTGGCTATCTTACCTCTAACTGCCGGAACACAACAATTGTTAAATTGTTGTTATGGCGTCAGGCTTAGGTAAGATGGTGGTAGCTAGCCAGGCGGACTTGAAATAAGCCCTACCACCAACCAAACCGAGTACAAATTGTACCCCCCTGGGAATCGAACCCGGGACCCCTGCGTCTTACACTGGTGAGCGAACCACTAAACCAAAGAGGCGGAAGGACCCAATTTTCGTACTCACGTAATCGACTCGTTCGTTTTCCACGTCATGATCAGTGATTATGCTCTCGAGCCTTCGTAGAGCTTGCACCAAGATCTTCGGGTCTACGTCACTACGAGAGAATAGTATCTGCAACAATTAATAGGCTATTTGACTGACTTAAAACCATTTTAAATTATTCCTTATTACATAATAAACACACCCATAAATGTAAAGCCGGTTGTTAAAAAAGCGGCTGGTAACCGGCTGGCTGACTAAGACAGCCAGCCGGTTACCAGCCGCTTTTTTCGCTGACTACGGTGATCACCTATAAACAGCGGCTGACTACAGTTAAAAACATAATATGTTTTATTGAATCCGTTATAAGTCCAAAGTGATTATTTTTGTTTATCTACATACTACCTACTTACTTTATACGTTACGCCAGATTTATTTATTCAGGTAAGCGCTCTTTCCTATTTCTTAGTTGCGCCGATGTTATTTTGAAATACTTAACTTTTGAATTTAATTTTTCATCTTACTCGAACTGATCACATAACACCAAAATACGAAACACAAAACAGACGTCGTAGGTACACATGTGAAACTTTGCGAAATGCCAATGCTTTGGGAGCCTTGCATTAGTCTATTTATTACGATTATATAATATAATCATAATAATAAAAGTGGCGAAGCTAAGTTTCACACCTACAGATTAAATACTAATTATGTACCGTATAAATAAGTAGGTAGATTAGTTTATTATCTGTCTTGTTGAAGGACATTGCAAAATACCTAATTTATAATATTTAACATTTTAGGTTTTAATTTATACCATGACGGAGTAGGTAATTAATTTAGTAAAAATACCTATTTGTGTATAACGGCTCGTATATTATAACAATTTCGGCTCAAGAACTGTAAAAATTTTAAGACTTTTTGGTATTGAGTCGGATAAGCAGCCGGTTGCTAGCCGCTGTCTATACGTTATTACCGGCTGCTTTGGATAACTACCCGATAACAACCGCTGTTTTACAACTATACACCACCAACCACATTGATATTTCAGGAAAAATCAATGTATTTGAATAAAAAAAAAACTTCTAACCGAAAGTGGCGCCGCGGTGGATTTTATTTATCATTGTAATTCTAATACACAATTTTAATATAACTTTACGTGGAATTTTTAGGGCCCATAGACTAGTATTTTTAGACGGTATCATTACATTCCCTAGTCACTGCTAGAAGTAGATAGCAAAACTGCTTAAGGTGGTACCCTGAGCGAAAGTGGCGCCGCGGTGAATTTTATTTAATATTATAATTCTAATACACAATTTTAATAATTTTTATCGTGGAGATTTTAGGGCCTACAGTCTAGTATTTTTAGACGGTATCGTTACATTCCCTAGTAGTCACTGCTAGAAGAAGATAGAAAAACTGCTTAAAGTGGCCGTTTTTGACACATTTGCTAACTAATTCTACGAATGACTACGAGGGCATGTAGTGATACCTTCTAAAAATACTAGACTATGAGCCTTAAAAAATCCACGAAGTTTTATTAAAAACATTTTCCATAAAAACCTCTGAGGGCGCCACTTTCGGTCAGGGAATCGCCTTAATCCACTTACCTCCAAAGCTTCCAGTACATTCTCCACGTCAACTTCGGCATCATCCTGTATGAGCATGTAGCAAGCTTCGCACAGCACCGCCTCGTCGCAACATTTGTCTACGCGCACTTTCTAATAACAACATAATTTAAAACATATTATAATAATATACAGAAAAAATATAGTACAAGTTTTGCAGCTTGGCCTTCACCTCACCTGATGTTAAGTGACGATAAGGCCGAAGGTGGAAGTGCACTACACCCGGAATCCTCATCACTGAGGAACTGGCTATCTTACCTCTCACTGCCGGAACACAACAATTTTTAAATTGTTGTTATGGCGTCATACTTAGGTAAGATGGTGGTAGCTAGCCAGGCGGACTTGAAATAAGCCCTACCACCAACCAAACCGAGTACAAATTGTACCCCCCCCTGGGAATCGAACCCGGGACCCCTGCGTAACAAGGGTGAGCGAACCACTAGACTACAGAGAGGCGGTTTGATTCAAGAAATCTCCGTCCCAAAGTCATCAATATCCTTGTAAGATTTCTAGTTTCAAAGACTGCCAATGACTTCAATTTTACCCTGTAGAGATAGATAGATAACTGTTTATTTCACCAATAACAGCACACACATTCACCCTTACAATAAGATACAAAATCACAAAGAAAAAACATGTTTAAAACTGTGTGTCGCATCGATAGAAAAAGGCAAAAGACTCAGTGATACCTTTGCTTTACAGCAAAGTACTGATTTTCAGTTTTTGTCCTAATGCGCGTAGCCGCGTGTCACGGCACAGGCAAGTGTGCGATAATCATTATGGAAAACATTTGTATTAATGAAAATAGAAATCCATTACCAAAAATTTTAATATAATCAATCATAACATTAAAATTGCAAAAATACAACTTTGAAAATACCAGATTAAATGATATATAAAATAAATTAAAATAAAATAATACAAAAAAAATTATACCTAATTAAAACACATTCAAATAAATAAATGTAATATAAAAATATATAAATAAATAAATAAGATAGTAGTAGTGCAGTCACGTTATGATCAATGCAGTAATTCAGACATAATTATGTAGAACGGAACTTGACTGATCGTACTCGATGACGTTTGTTAAGCAACGTTCAGTCCGGTCAGGTGTAGGATGGGTGACCGTTAAAGTGTCATTACAACTGAGCGCTTCCGTGCTTCGGAGGGCACTTTAAACCGTCGGTCCCGGTTGTTGTCATCTGATAACAGTCGTTAAGCCAAGTTAGAGGCCTTACAGGCGGCTTGATAAACACTAACACCAGAGGTGGCCACTGATCCTCATTCGATAAGAAGAAGAAGTAGATTATGTAGATACAATCATCACACATTAAACACTTTTAGTATAAAAAGCTAAGTGAGGGCTGTCAAAAATAGTTATTGAAAAATGCGTAACACTTACCTTGCAGTAGGCAGTCAGCGGATCCCTGCTATGTTTACTGGCGGCAGTTACTGCAGACAGCAGTGGTGCAGTCACGCTGTAATCTATGCAGTCAAATAAACAATATGCAGTCATAGTATATAACAGTCACTTACCTTGCAGTAGGCATTCAGCGGATCCCTGCTATGTTTACTGGCGGCAGTTACTGCAGACAGCAGTGGTGCAGTCACGCTGTAATCCATGCAGTCAAATAAACAATATGCAGTCATAGTATATAACAGTCACTTACCTTGCAGTAGGCATTCAGCGGATCCCTGCTATGTTTACTGGCGGCAGTTACTGCAGACAGCAGTGGTGCAGTCACGCTGTAATCCATGCAGTCAAATAAACAATATGCAGTCATAGTATATAACAGTCACTTACCTTGCAGTAGGCATTCAGCGGATCCCTGCTATGTTTACTGGCGGCAGTTACTGCAGACAGCAGTGGTGCAGTCACGCTGTAATCCATGCAGTCAAATAAACAATATGCAGTTATAGTATATAACAGTCACTTACCTTGCAGTAGGCATTCAGCGGATCCCTGCTATGTTTACTGGCGGCAGTTACTGCAGACAGCAGTGGTGCAGTCACGCTGTAATCCATGCAGTCAAATAAACAATATGCAGTTATAGTATATAACAGTCACTTACCTTGCAGTAGGCATTCAGCGGATCCCTGCTATGTTTACTGGCGGCAGTTACTGCAGACAGCAGTGGTGCAGTCATGCTGTAATCTATGCAGTCAAATAAACAATATGCAGTCACAGTATATAACAGTCACTTACCTTGCAGTAAGCAGTCAGCGGATCCCTGCTATGTTTACTGGCGGCAGTGACTGCAGACAGCAGTGGTGCAGTCACGCTGTAATCCATGCAGTCAAACAATATGCAGTCACAGTATATTAAAGTCACTTACCTTGCAGTAGGCAGTCAGTCAGCGGATCCCTGCTATGTTTACTGGCGGCAGTTACTGCAGACAGCAGTGGTGCAGTCATGCTGTAATCTATGCAGTCAAATAAACAATATGCAGTCACAGTATATAACAGTCACTTACCTTGCAGTAAGCAGTCAGCGGATTCCTGCTATGTTTACTGGCGGCAGTGACTGCAGACAGCAGTGGTGCAGTCACGCTGTAATCCATGGAGTCAAACAATATGCAGTCACAGTATATTAAAGTCACTTACCTTGCAGTAGGCAGTCAGTCAGCGGATCCCTGCTATGTTTACTGGCGGCAGTCACTGCAGACAGCAGTGATGCAGTCACGCTGTAATCCATGCAGTCAAATAACAATATGCAGTCACAGTATTTTACAGTCTTACCTTGCAGTAGGAAGTCAGCGGATCCCTGCTATGTTTACTGGCGGCAGTGACTGCAGACAGCAGTGGTGCAGTCATGCTGTAATCCATGCAGTCAAGTAAACAATATGCAGTCACAGTATTTTACAGTCTTACCTTGCAGTAGGCAGTCAGCGGATCCCTGCTATGTTTACTGGCGGCAGTGACTGCAGACAGCAGTGGTACAGTCATGTTGTAATCCATGCAGTCAAAAAAACAATATGCAGTCACAGTATATAACAGTCACTTACCTTGCAGTAGGCAGTCAGCGGATCCCTGCTATGTTTACTGGCGGCTGTGACTGCAGACAGCAGTGGTACAGTCATGTTGTAATCCATGCAGTCAAATAAACAATATGCAGTCACAGTATATAACAGTCACTTACCTTGCAGTAGGCAGTCAGCGGATCCCTGCTATGTTTACTGGCGGCAGTGACTGCAGACAGCAGTGGTGCAGTCACGCTGTAATCCATGCAGTCAAATAAACAATATGCAGTCACAGTATATTAAAGTCACTTACCTTGCAGTAGGCAGTCAGTGGATCCCTGCTATGTTTACTGGCGGCAGTAACTGCAGACAGCAGTGGTGCAGTCACGCTGTAATCCATGCAGTCGTACAGTAGCTGCAGTAGTTTCTTGCAGTGGTTCTCTGTGTAGTATTCCGGCGGTTGGATAGTAAGTATGTGGTAGGTTAGAGTTAGGAGGGGGGATAATTTCTCTGGTAGTGTCTGAAAAAAAAACATAACTTTATTTACGCGACTGCTTAAAAAGGAGTGTAAGTAATGTGTTCAGGGTTCATGTATGTAAACAGGATAATTTTTTGACCCCTTTTCAAATTTTGTCAGGTCATTATATAACAGCAGTACAATCAATTTATGAAGTAAAAAATAAATAAATTTAAAAAATATTAAAAACACGACTGCCCTGCCAAAACGAACTAAAAAGTTAAACAACAAGTGTCATTGCAGTCGGGTACCGTTTTGTGGAACAATTTATAATCAAAGATGTCCCCCGACTGCAATGACACTTGTTGTTTAACTTTTTAGTTCGTTTTTGGCAGGGCAGTCGTGTTTTTAATATTTTTTAAATTTATTAATTTTTATTTCACACATTTTAGTTACAAATTATATAGTTTTGAAATGTGCTCATTAAGGCCTTTCATTTGATGCCCATATTGTAATAATTGGAGAAAAAAAGTATTAAGTATTAAGAAAAAAAGTTTTGACTTTTTTTTAATACCGTGTTGTGGTTATGGCAGGTGGTGACAAAGGTATAAATTCCATTCTGCTGTTACTTGCGTACATTTGTAAAGTCGAAGAGACTTTCATTTTTTAATTTTTTTTTACGGAACCGAAAATTCTTTAACTTTTTTCTATTATTAAGGGAGCTTATTCCTACCTACAGAAAAATATTCAGCCAATTTGATATTCAATTCAATTTGATTCGTGATAGACTTTGTATGCCACGTAATAAGACTGCGCTTATGAATAAGAGTGTCCTGTGTATGGCACCTAAAGTGTACAATAAAATTCCATCCAATATTAGAGAAATTGATAATTTTAACAAATTTCGATGTAAATTGAAAGACTTACTAGTTGATTGAAAACGATTTGACACTGAAACGTTGAAAGAATTTTTAGAGGATAAACATTTGTAACTTTTGTTAATTTGCATGCCATGTGGTGAAATACTGATTAAGCTACATACAATATATTATATTAAATACCTCTGTATTACCTGTATTTGCAAATAAATTGAATTGAATTGATTTTTATCGGACATTCCCCATTGTTGTCAATGTTTGCGCGTCGCACAGGACACGTTTTTAATAAATGGTGACTAAAAACTATGAATTTAAAAATAAATCATTCATAATTATCTCCCTTTAATTTTTTTGATTACCTGCTTGAACTTTATTTCATATTAAATGAAAAGGGTAAAGGGGCATCACAAAATTACCCGTTTAAGCTTTAGCAATGCGCGATTATGAATGATCATTCGATTATCTCAATCATTCGAATAATTCGAATGACCATTACGAATTACATGTACTACGAATTAGTAATGTAAATATATTTTATATTATGAATTTGATACTAGCGCCACGGCAATACTGCGGTACGTTAATGTAAAAGAAGTTTTAATTTTTTTTTTGGAGACTTTCGTAGAGCCACTTCTCAAAAGTATTACTAATTAGTGATAATTATTCGATTATTGAAATTAGTTTACATAGGGACAGACAGCGGGAAGCGACTTTGTTTTATACTATGATTTTTACAGCTAGTCACATTTGTGAGACCCCTCCCCAATTTACAATTTACAATAGGGAACATGCATAATTTTTTTTTGTATCAAAATCAAAAGTATAATGCGTGAGAAAATCAACGGTAATATTAAAAATTTTCTCTTGTGTTTTTTTCTCGTGATATAGTTACTTGAAGTTTGCACGCAGCAGCGCCCGCCGAAAACGCTCTATACAAAAAGGTCAACATTTGTGACGTCACTAATGTCACGTTTCAGTGCATTAGTATGGAGTTAGCCAAGAATTTTCAAATATCTCCCTAAATATTGCGTTTAAGTACATATGTGTCATACAAAATATTATTTCTTATTTGATGTTCTATCCGACTGTATAGTGCATTATATCCGAAAACGAAAAAAAATATCGTTATTTTCCCTTGTGTGATAAAACTAAAGTAATACATTTTATTTTTTATTTTTCTGTTCCATCATGTTTTTATACGTGTCCGCAGCGATCAAGCTCAAATTTATCAAAATCGACTTATGCATGTTCCCTATTTTACATCTAGGTAGGATAAATAATTATAATGTTTCTACAGTAAGAGTTGCAAATATTTAGATTTTCGTTAATAATTTAAAGTTCGTGTTTTATTTAACACTTAGATTAAAATAGATTTAGAAATGTGACGTCACGAAATGTAGGACCCCTCCCGCCCCCTTGTCACACAATGTCACACTTCGTCGACCCCCTCCCACCCCCGCAACGTGACGTAATTTAGTTCGTGTAACGTGTTAAGTCTGACGTCATAACAATTTAAAAAACCGGCCAAGTGCGAGTTGGGCCACGCGCAGTAGGGTTCCGTAGGTACATTATACCATACCATATTTTAATACCGCTATAATTTTTCGTCTGAAAAAATAACTTTGTTTTCACAGTGTTTGTATGAATGACAAAGTTATATTTGCGGTTTTGGAAAATGTACTATATCTCAAAAACTAATTACTGTATCTCGTTCAAAACAATTTTCGTTGAAAGGGGGGGACACACATTTTACCACTTTGGCGGCATATATCTTTCAAACGGTTGACTTTAAAAAAAAATAGTCTTAGGAACCTCAATGTCATTTTTAAAGACCTATCTATAAACACCCCACAAGTATTGGTTTGGTGAAAAAAAATATTTTCAGTTTCAGTTCCATGTATGGGGAGCCCCCCCTTAATCTTTTATTTTTTTTATTTTTGTATAAAAATCATAAAGCGGTTCGCAGAATACACCTACCTTCTAAGTTTCAACTATGTAGTCCTAATACTTTTGGAATAAAGTGGCTGTGACATACGGACGGACGGACAGACAGACAGACAGACAGACAGACATGACGAATCTATAAGGGTTCCGTTTTTTGCCATTTTAGCTACGGAACCCTAAAAATGGTTGTGTTCCGGCAGTTAGAGGTAAGATAACCAGTTCCTCAGTCATGAGGATTCCGGGTGTAATGCGCTTCCACCTTCGGCCTTATCGTCACTTAACATCAGGTGAGGTGAAGGCCAAGCAGTATCCCGTTGTGCATAAAAAAAGAAGTCTTAAATTTTATAATTAAAAACATTTACTCACCTCACATCCTTCTCCAATAACATCTCCAATTACCGTGTACAAATACTCCATGACGTCACTAAACACGTCTCCCCCCTTTTCCAACACTATTGCATCCCCCCCTTTACTGTCCAACAACTCCCTCCATAGCGGGAGGTACTTGTCTATATTGTTGCCATCATCTGACAGTTGACAACATTCTGATACGAGCAGAGTTATTGCTGCCTAAAAAACAACAAATGTCAGAGTTATTGCTGCCTTAAAACAAGAAATTTCAAAGTTATTTCTGCTTAAAAACAACAAATGTCAGAGTTATTGCTGCCTAAAAAGCAACAAATGTCAGAGTTATTGCTGCCTAAAAACAATAAATGTCAGAGTTATTGCTGCCTAAAAAACAACAAATGTCAGAGTTATTGCTGCCTAAAAAACAACAAATGTCAAATTTTTGCTGCCTAAAAACAACAAATGTCAGAGTTATTGCTGCCTAAAAAACAACAAATGTCAAATTTTTGCTGCCTAAAAACAACAAATGTTAGAGTTATTGCTTCCTCAAAAACAACAAAATAACACACGATATCTAAAAACTTTTTTTTGTTTTAGAATTTTGCATACACACATCGACTTTTTCTAGGGATCAAGGTATTTTTTCGTACAAACGAGGTATCTTTGAAGCCTTGGTTTCCTGCCAGGGATGTACCCTGCTGTGATTTGATGATGGCCATCCAGGGAATGAATGAATGAGATTCAGATCGCTATATTTTTTATTTATTTCTTATTTGCAAAATAGTTAGGCAACTGTCATCTTAAACTATTCCAAATTTCAAGTTGATACCATTAGTAGTTCTCGACATATCCAGCTGTGACAGACAGACAGACTGAGTCACACCATAAGGGTTCCTTTTGTACCATTTTGGTACGGAACCCTAAAAACCACGAAAATAGCATACAAATGTATTGAAATCCTGAAACTAAGAACCCTTTTAACTTTTACAATGCTGATCAGATCAGTTGGGTGTGTATAGCGAACTGCATCTCCTTCATTCACTCCCTGGATGGCCATCATCAGATCACAGCACGGTACATCCCTTGCAGGAAACCAAGACTTCAAAGTTACCTCGTTTATATGAAAAAAAAACACCTTGATCCCTAGACAAAGTTGATGAATATAATTTTTCTAGCTTTTAAGAGCCGTTTATTTTTGGAGTTTTTTTTTTTTAATTAAATATATTTGATATTTTCCACTCACTTTCCGCACATCTTCCGGTGCTTTCAGTAGCCCATAGACAACAATAGACTTCCTCTTAGTGCTGGGTATGTTGTTGTAAAACAAAATGGCGGTTTGGAGTAACTTGTCGCTGTATAACGAGTTCGATTCTATGCACCATAGTATCTGAAATAAACGTTTTATTTTAATATATTTACTGTTAAGATTATTAATACAATTGAAAAATATTAGAAAAAATCGACTCACCCATAGCAGCTCAGACGGGACTCGAACCCGCACCCTTAGGATTCCGGCCCAATGCACTAACCAATTATGCTACCGAGTCGCTAGCAGGATTGGCGAAATTTTCTAATATCTTTCACGTCTCCGCTGTAGGCCAGCGCCATCTCATCAATGTGAAGTGTCAAGTGTGTCAAATGTCGAAGTGATTCACTTCACATTGATGAGATGGCGCTGGCCTACAGCGGAGACATGAAAGATATTAGAAAATTTCGTCAATCCTGCTAGCGACTCGGTAGCATAATTGGTTAGTGCATTGGGCCGGAATCCTAAGGGTGCGGGTTCGAGTCCCGTCTGAGCTGCTATGGGTGAGTCGATTTTTTCTAATATTTTTCAAAAGTATTGATAATCTTAATATTTACTGTTATATGGTTTTTTATAGCAGGGAGTCTCACTCCGCGCTTAAACTTTTATATTAGCTCGCGACTGACTCAGTCGAGCCACCGCACGAGGGGTGTCGTGTGCCGGTTGAGACAAAGCTACGCGACAGAAAGAGAAGATGCATACAAATAGGCACGCAGCGGTATGAAATTTGAAATTGTACTTTATTGCCGTGCAGCGAGAGTAACTTATTATTTGATTGCCCTCGCGCGGATGGGTTTCTGTACGTTTAGTACTATTATATACTAGCAGCCGCCCGCGACTTCGTCTGCGTGGAAAGATTTTCTGCTATCCCTCGGGAACAATACATTTTTTCGGGATGAAATGTACCCTATGTCCTTCTCTGTACCCCTGACAACGTGTATGCAAAATTTCATGATGATCGGTTCAGTAGTTAGGACGTGAAGGCGTAACAAACAAACAAACAAACGGACTTTCGCATTTATAATATTAAGTAAGGATTAGTAAGGATTCTGTGGTCCACGGACCATTAGGGTTCCGTAGAATGTGTATCAGGGGTCCGCAGTAGCGCTAGCCTCAATCAAACGTGTAAACAAGCTTTGTATGGAAAGTATTTTTTTTATGTAAGTGTCTGGACATAACTATGCCAAAGATACGCGACCGAAGATGGCGGCAACGCTTTTTTATGAAAATAAAGTATGTAATTTTCGGCAGATGTGTAGAGCCATTCACAAAGCATTGCATAACTAACATACATTGCGTAACTAGACCACACCCCGGACACTCCATACAACCGCGCTACTATAAACAGATGACGTCAGATGACATTTTTGTACACGCGTAACTGTGTGTGTAAGCCTAGGGCTACCGTGCAGTTTGTACCGTATATGCGGCGTTCAATTCATAATTCGAACTTTTTGGTAAATAAAGTCGTAACTTTATTTACCAATCGCTTCGCATCGCTTTGAATATCAAAATAAGTTGACATTTGACAAACACGACTAAAAGAGCACATGATTCTGCACACGAACTCGCGGGGTGGGGTGAGGTAATGGATTGTGGGGCGGGGCGGGGAGTGTCCTTTCTGTACGTTAATAATAGGTCTTTACCTATGAAATTGCCGATTTGTATGGAGTTCAAGAAGTTGCATTTTTCATAATAGCATTTTCTTTGTTCATTTAACAACCATGAACACTCATGTAACAAAACTTTTATGTACTAATGTTTGAACACTATGCTAACTTATTTCCATTTAAGATAAGCGAAAAAATAAGTTTTGGTTAAGTTACAACCCCTTCGGTCACCCTTTTTTTTGCTCACAAAAAAAGAGTCACTTTCAAGATCTTTTTTTTAATGTCACGAAAGCTAAAATATGGACTTTATTTTTACTGATAGTTAACTATCATGATCATAATTCGATGTAATATTCACGATTTTGTTAAAAATTTGAATTATAGAAGTTATTATTTTCTCTGTATGTGACAAAATATCAGCAATTTCATAGGTAAAGACCTAATACTTATATCTATTCTATGACTAAACTTAAGAATCGCTTCTTAAATGTCTAATTATTTTTTCACCTTTCCAGCACGAAAAGGGTGCTTTTGGCGCGTAAAAACTCGCAGCAAAATCGACTTTTGCTGCGAGCGTGAGGCAAAGTGCTTTTTTACCAAAAACTCGCAGCAAAATCGACTTTTGCTGCAAGCGTGAGGCAAAGTGCTTTTTTAATTTCTAACACCTTTTCTCGCTGGTAGAGGTCAGCACTCGCAGCAAAAAATGACTTTGCTCTCTTGTATAACAAATAACTATTACATAATAATAAAACTTACCGCATTAGAGGTATCATAAGTGACATTCCCTTGCTTGAGCTCGTGCTCCAACACTTGCACGTTGGCGTGTCCGTCTGTCCGTCCGGTGACACCGTGTGACGTCACCAACTGTTTGATTATCCTCAGAGATGTGTACTTGATATCGCTTGTTGAGGATTTTGTACGGGGAGCTAATTCTGTGTCTATGATTCGCTGAAAAATTTAAGAAAATCGAGTGAATTATTGTATAAAAGAAATACTATACGGCTAAAAATATTTGTTTCTTTCTTTTTATGAAAACTGTATAGTGTCAACCCTAGACCGAGATGGTGTATTGTTAAATCACGAAAATATTATACAACATGGTGTTTGGTAAAAGCCTTATAAAACCGAATATAGTAGATAGGGAAACTGAATAAACATTTACTATGGGATCAACTCTGAAATCGCGGAAAAAAATCAGCTGTTTCATACAAAAATGTATTAACGAAAATATCAAAATGTATGAAACAGCTGACTTTTTTCGCGATTTCAGAGTTTATTCCATTGTAAAAAGTTGTTCAGTGTGATGGTCCCTATCAACCATATTCGACTTTATAAGGCTATTACCGAAAACTCTGTATAAATAGTTAAATACCATTATGACTGAAAACATTTGTTTCTTGTCTTTTATGAAAAACTGCATAGTGTCAACCCTAGAGCAAGATGGTGTACTGTTTTTTAACATTAATGAAAGGTATTGTCAAAAGAATAATCTATCTGTGTCTGGCTATCACTTTAGCGTTTTCCATACATTAAATGTCTAATCAAATGACGTATATTTTACCAACAAATACTAATTTATTCATAAATCTTAATTTTTCTTTTAAATTCCTCATTTTCCTATTACAAACCAACTTATATATTTTTTATTTTTTTGTAAGCTTATAACTTTGTCAATTATAAACCGATTTTAGGATTTTTTTTAAAGCATATAACGGGTGTAACAAGACCTTCAACGAAGCCGAAGTCCACGATTTCGCCCATCACTAGCTACGAAGTTATTGAAAATCAAAGTCGAATTTTTTTTTTAAATTTTTATGAAATCTTATTTTATTCGTTATTTCCTACTTTTTGTCTAAAGAAACATTATCAAAATTTTAAGTATTTCGTAACAAACAATGGCTTCAAAACGTCGTCACTCTATGTATCTCATGAGCACGCACATAAACGCTGCCTTTCAACTCGGCCGCACGCAGCTGTGTAGCATGCACTCGCAGGCGCGGTCTGTTGTACGCGTTACATTGCGTGGGAAAGTACCATTGCAATGCTTTTTAACACCAAAAATCAAAATCGTTTCCCAGCAATAATTTGAACAGAAATGGTCCTGATGATGGGCAGAATACGTAGACCTCGGCTTCGTTGAAGGTCTTTTTGCACCCGGTAGTTTCAAATTGTACATATTGTACAAGTAAGTAGTTTATACTTACTTGTAACCTCCCTTCATCGACCGCAGTAGCCAAAGCTGTATAAACGCTGATTAAGGCGTTGCACTCACTGATATGCCACAAGTACTCCCGCAAAGACAGATCTTGAGATAACAGCTCTTTGAATAAGTCCGAGTATCGTTCTAATATGGGTAGACAGGCTGTTGACAACATATCTATAAATTGGTCAAAGGAGAACCGGCACTTTCCGTATACATACTGAACTTGTAGACAATTGAATTTGGTCTTAAAATGTAGCCAATAATATTTGCTACAAGAATCAAGTTCTGTCTTATTTTTTTTATGATTTGTGATGTGAAAAAAAGTGTAACTTCTGCATGCGGTGTTTGCCTTAAATTAATAGTGCATTAAGCTAAGAATATAATACTCATTTTAATAATGTAACAATGGGGGATATCCGAAAAAAATAAAAATGGCTGAATATATTTTTATAGGTAGGAATAAGCTCCCTTAGTTTTAGAAAAAAGTTTCAGAATTTTCGGTTACGTCAAATTTTTTTAATAAATTAAAGTCTCTTTGACGTCACAAATGTACGAAAGTAACAGCAGAATGGCGATCATACCTTTGCCACCACCTGCCACAACCACAGCAAGTATTTAAAAAAAGTTTTGACATTTTGTGATGAAACTTTTTTTTAAGAGCATGTTGTGGTTATGACAGGTGGTGGCAAAGGTATAATCTCCATTCTGCTGTTACTTTCGTATATGTATTTGTGAATTTATGGTGACTTTATTTTTTATTTTTATTTATACGCAACCGAAAATTCTGAAACTTTTTTCTATTACTAAGGGAGCTTATTTCTACCTATAAAAAAATATTCAGCCGTTTTTATTTTTTTCGGACATTCCCCATTGCTGGTAAAAAAACTAATATAAAATAATAAATACAAACTTAATGAATAGTACTGAGTTAGCAAAAATTAACTTCAATCTTGGAAGGGCACCAATATTAGATCTTTTACAGATATGTAAGTCTACCTTTGCTATTTCTATTATTGATTAGTGCGTGCAATAAATATAATATTGCCTGATTATGGATTACAGAGAAAAAAGTACTAAATAATATACTAGAAAAAATTCGACTCACACCCACATCATATCTCAGGTGGAAATCGAACCCGTGACCTTTGAAAGTTCGGTCCAATGCTTTTCCAATTGAACTAGTGACTCGGTAGCGAGTCTTTTTCTAGTATATTATTTGTTGAGGATCTCGAAGGTGGCCCAGCGATTGTTGAGGTTAAAAGCAACTTTCGCAAGGGTCGGTCATGGGATGGGTGACCAAAAATTTATTATTTAGAGCTCCTCCGTGCTTCGGAAAGCACGTTATGCCGTTGGTCTCGGCTGCATTTGCAGTCGTTAACACCCACCAATCCGCATTGGGCCCGCGTGGTGGTTTACGGCCCATCCTCTTTATCCACCCATAAGAAAGGCCTGTGCCTCAGGATTGGGGACATTAAAAATGGCTAATGGTCATAGTTAGATTCAGACGAAGTAAATAGTGCCCTCTCTAAAGTTTCATACTGGTTTAATAGTAATAATTTAGCACTTAACCCCAAAAAAACTAAATGTGTTAAATTCTCATTACCTAATGTTGAGCAGACAAAATTAAATATTAATTTGAATGACGATGAAGTCGAGTTTATTGAGAGTACAAAATTTCTAGGTATCACACTAGATTCTCGACTGCAATGGGATCCACATTTTGAAGCCTTGTCAAGTAAACTTAGTTCAGCGGCATTCGCTGTTAAGAAAATAAGGCTTTTAACTGATATTGAAACGGCAAGGTTAGTTATACTTTAGTTATTTTCATAGTGTAATGTCGTATGGACTGCTATTGTGGGGCTCAGCTGCCAGTATTGAAAATATTTTTGTACTCCAAAAAAGAGCTGTTCGCGCCATATACATTCTACGGCGAAGAGATACCTTGAGAGAATTGTTCAAAGAAATAAATATTTTAACTTTGACAGGCCAATACATTTATGAAAATTTAGTTTATGTAAGGAAACACTATGATTCATTTGCTAAGAACAGCAATATTCACCAGTTTAATACAAGAAATAAAGATGAACTTGCCGTTCCAAGATTTAGGCTTGCAAAAACTAGAGGTTCATTTATGGGGAAAGGCATAGCCTTTATTAATAAAGTTCCACAACAAGTGATTGATCTTCCTTTGCATGAATTTAAAAACCATGTTGAAAAAACGCTCATGTGTAAAGGTTATTATAAAGTAGACGATTATCTTAAAGATCAAAATACGTGGAAATGATGTAACACATAACTTGCTACTATAAGTACTTTGTTGAAGTAATATAACAATAAGTCTATGTTGTTGCCAATAATCCTGTCACCCTGTTGTAATTATCTGGTGACGATATATTAAAGTTTGTAAATATCGTTACTTATGGCTGTTACAGCTGATAAATTTCTTGCGCCCGTTCTTCTTGTCAGCTAAAAAAGTCTGGAACGGGTGGTAGGAAAATATAGACGATTCAAAAGTACTTAATAATTAAGTTTATTTGAATAAAGCTTATTTGACTTTGACTTTGTTATATTATTTAGTACATAAAATAGTATTGTGAATGCTAAAATCTCAAAAATTAAAAAGTACATAACTAAAACATAAAATGCCAGGTCTCCCTTACCTTTCTCACAACCCTTCTTCCTGATATATTCTTTCGAGAGCTTGCTGTATAAATCTCTAAACTCCATCATAGGCAGGTCTTGGCCAAAATGCTTGAACAAACCTGTTAAACCTTCTAATACTGAAGATATCACTTTGTCCTGGACGTAAGAAAAGAAAAAAGTATTATTTGGTAAACAAAATAGTGGTATGGTGGGAAATAGTGTTTTGTAACTATTTGAAATTAGTGATATAGTATAGTGGTGACCAGATTGTTAAGGAAACAAACGAGGTAATTTTGAAGCCTTGTTTTTTCGCCAAGGATTGACCTAGCTGTGATCTGATGATGGCCATCCAGGGACTGAATGGAGGAGATCCAGATCGCTATACACACCCAACTGGTTACTCACCTGGAGTTTACACAACTGGAGTTCTCAGTTTCAGGATTTCCATACATTTTAATGCTGTTTTCACGGTTTTTTTTAATATCCAAATAGCTCTTAGAATGCTGATCAGATCAGTTGGGTGTGTATAGCGATCTGAATCTCCTCCATTCACTCCCTGGATGGCCATCATCAGATCACAGCTAGGTCAATCCTTTGCGGAGAATCAAGGCTTCAAAGTTACCTCGTTTGTATGAAAATTGACTGGTGTTTCTAATTATCCGGCCATTTCAATTATCACTGTATATCAGATTTTTTCTGGGGTGGGCACCAGATTATCGCATGCCCCCCCCCCCCCCCCCCTTCCTATGCGGGAAGAGGCCATAAATGACATTATCATGAACTTACCGTGTTTTTATTACAGTCCAATAGGTTTAAATAAATCCTCCACACGCGACTGTAATAGTCTGACACAATCTCAGGGTGGTGTTCTGCTATAGTACCTAAAAAATTCATATAAAGCTAAGCATCTATTGTTCGTATCGTCACAGAATACATAATAGTACAAAGTACAGAAAATTCACTCCGCATAGTCATTTAAATAAATAGCGACTCTTGCTCAGACACAATAAAGTGCAATTCAGGTCGCACACCGCTTCCTTGCCTACAGTTATATTCACCTACAGGTTGCCTCTCTTTCTATCGCGTAGCTCTTACCTCTTCTAACAACTTTAGGGTTGTCTTCTTCTAATCCTTCAAGCCCCATCGGGCCGCACAACACAACAATGGAAAATCTATTGTCTCATTTTCTGTGCTTGAAGGATTAAATACTTTATTACAAGTTTTGTGTTTACTTAAATGTGAAAAACATTACGTCTCAAATAAACCTAGGCTAGATGTACAATTAACGCCACATTAGACTATAAGTTTAATTTGGAATTTGGAAAGGAATCCTTAAATCCAGAAATGTAGGTATTTAGTTAAGTAGGTATTATTCGCTCAAAAAAAAAGAATTAGGTACCTACTTAGGAAATTTGATCGTGAAAAAATAGTCACGACCCGCCTCTGAATACATATAAGTACCTTTAATTACACGCTTTCCAACCTATAGTAGCTAGTTATTACACCTACTTATCAAAAATAGGTAAGTACTCATAAAAGTACGAGTAAAATAAACAAAATATTTTTTTCGGTAAAGTGAAAAATAAAAACTTTGAATCCTTCTGTTTATTGCGACAGCCGTCCACGCAGCAATTATTAAGTATTGCGATTCTCCATTATTTATAAATCATAATAGTGGGTACGGTGCAGTGCTGGGAGCAATAAACAATGATCGATTGACAGTAATAGAGGCACAGAATAACGCACGCGTGTACTCACAAGCGCGGCGGCAACCCTGACTGTGTTTGCAACTTCAAGTTGTCGCGCGCTGTAGGTACTTATCGCGGTAGGTATGGGCGAGTAGTGACGGATGCCTGGTATCGTACGCAATCGTTTGCAACTGTCATTTTACAGTACGAGGCAAACATCTTGACACTTTTTCGACAGAGTGGGGATAAGTTCGAGCATGTGTTGTGCAATGGTTGCCAACCCTACTATATAATATAGTATCTTACTATATTGCGGGCTCGCCTACTATATTTTTAGAAAAAACATATAGTAGGCAAAACTACTATATTTTTTCCAGTGAAAAAATTAAACAAAAGCAGCAAAAAATATTACTTATATGCACATAAGTAATTGCATAATAATTTTTGTGTTTAAACCCTTGTGTTTATGGTTGTTGAATAAATTATGAAACCTCCCTACAAAACGGTAACCACCTATATTTTTTTGGACTTTTTCGTCATCTACTATATTTTACAGGTAATAATCTTGAAAATACTATATTTAATGCAACCCTAGTTGTGCACCACTTGTGAGCGACCAATCGCGCGCTCCCTTCTCCCGCCGCCCGCGTGCCTTACTGGTATCAGGCAAATATCCGCAGAACGCGTATTTTGTGTATATAAAATACGCGTGCTGCGGATATTTGCCTGATACTGTACCTAATCACAGCGTCGGATCTGGTCATAAGCAAGCTTTAATTTTACGCCGAAGAGAAACTTATTTTCTAGCTGTAGGTCAGTAAAGTGCGCCCCTCTGAGGGTTGCGCCCCAGGCAACCACCCCCCTTGCCGCCTCTAGCTACGACGCTGCCCAATCACACTGACTATTCATACATCTCATACATACAGTGGCGGACACAGAATTAAAGACACCAGTCTTTTTCATGCAAACGAGGTTAACTTTGAAGCCTTGGTTCTCCGCCAGGGATTGACCTAGCTGTGATCTGATGATGGCCATCCAGGGACTGAATGGAGGAGATTCAGATCGCTATACACACCCAAATGATCTGAACACCATTCTAAGAGATATAATGATACGTTCAACAAAACCGCGAAATTAGCATAAAAATGTATGGAAATCAGGAAGCTGAAAACTCTGATCCTTATATATCTTAGACTGTATAAGCTGATTAGATCAGTTGAGTGTGTATAGCGATAGAATCTCCTCCATTCAATCAGATCACAGCTAGGTAACTGGCAGAGAACAATGGCTTCAAAGTTACCACGTTTGTATGAAAATCTACTGATGTCTTTAATTATGTCACACCCGGGCACTCCATACAAGCGCCGCGTTTCAACTACCTATTACACAGACGTTACACAGTGACGTTTTTGCACACGCGCAACTGTGTGCGTGAAGTCTAGGGCTATTGAATGAGCACACGATTCGGTACACGAACTCGCGGGGTGGGGTGAGGTAATTGATTGTAGTGCGGGGCGGAAAGTGTCCTTTCTGTAGTACTTATATCTATTCTGTGCCGCCACTGTGCATACAACTTACCCACTAACTGCGCCAGCGGTGCTTTCCCAGTAACAACATCTTCTAATTCAGCCACAATACGAGGCCATTCCCGCGCCGCTTCGACGCTGTTTTTCGCCACAACGCTGAGGCATTGCAGCGCGTTTATACGAATCTGTGGCGAGTACGGCAGCATACACAACTAAAGGAATGGCAAAAAAAATCTTACACTAGTGAATGTTCATATTAATTATTTTTATGTATCCCATCCTTTCGTCTAACCGCCAGAATTTAGTAAATGATAGAAATAAATACTTTTTTAACTGCCTCTGTGGTCTAGTGGTTTGCCCACCCGTGTAAGACGCAGGGGTTCCGGGTTCGATTCCCAGGGGAGGTACAATTTGTACTCGGTTTAGTTGGTGGTAGGGCTTATTTCAAGTCTGCCTGGCTAGCTACCACTATCTTACCTAAGTCTGACGCCATAACAACAATTTAAAAAATGTTGTGTTCCTTTAGAGGTAAGGTAGCCAGTTACTCAGTGGTGAGGATTCCGGGTGTAGTGCGCTTCCACCCTCGGCCTTATCGTCACTTAAAGTCAAGTGAGGTGAAGGCCAAGCACATCACGTTGTGCATAAAAAAATAGTCAATTCACAGATAGGGATAGGCCCGAACTAGATTAATTGCTAGGCAACACCTAGGCAACTGTCGAAAAATTTTTCTTGACATCAAATGTTGCATAGCCACTAATCTGGATCAGGCCTGTAGTGTACTCCCTGTAAAGAGGGCTCCACACTCGCGCCGCGAAAGCCCGCGAAGGCCGCGAACCGCGAGTGTGGGGGGTTTCGCGGCTTCGCGTATGGGCTTCGCGTTCGCGCTTCGCGGCGTTCCCCGTCCGGTGGCGGTTTTTTGGTCCGCGTCAAAGAACTTGTGTGCCGAACTAATGTTGCCGTGATTCGCGGCCGCGGTTCACGCGCGAGTCTAGAGGGCTATATTTTTCGCACCGTTTTCATGCGCGAACCGCGCCCTTGATTCGCGGCCGCGGTTCGCGCGCGAGTGTGGAGCCGGCTTAACAGGCGGCACTGGCTCGTTCTTACGCCAGCGGTGCAGGTAGGATCACACAAACACAGTCTGCTCTGACCCATGGCTCGCACGTGACTGAGTACCCCACCGCCCGTGCAGCGCAACCGAGATAGTGTGTGACATCTGTCAATGACATTGACAGTATGCTGTGCATACACTACAAGGCCTATCCCAATTTGTAGGTCCATAGAATGTTATGGCGTCAGACTCAGGTAAGATGGTGGTAGCTAGCCAGGCGGACTTAAAAAAAACTTACCATCCAAACCAAGTACAAAATATACTCCCTTCCTGGGAATCAAATCTGAGACCCGTGTCTTACACAAGTAAGCGAACCACTAGACCACAAAGGTGGTTATATAAAATAACTAGCAACCCGCCCTCGCTTGGTGTAGTGTGGAATTTGACACCATGTATTAGACATATCGTCGGTCCAATACTAAACTTGCCAATCTGCAAATGTCAAACTTTTCAGTAGAGCGAAACAAAAATCGGTCCTGTAAATCAGATTTTATAAGCATATTTTCAAGTTTTTAAATTTAGAAATAAAAAATAATATACTTTAGGTACTTATATATTGATAAAATTATAAATTTAACATTATTTACGAAATTAAAGCAGATTGGCCTATTCACAATGCTCAGAATAAGACAAGTAAAATCATTTTAATGTGTTCAAGTAGCCAAAGTGGTAGAAAGCTAAATTGACAACGGTAGCGCATACTATACGACATACATTTTTGAATGTCAACTCGCCAAACCGCTATTTAATGTTAAGACTAGTAGCGCCATTTAATGTACAGTTGATCACTGTAAAATTAAGTAATCATAGTACTCTTTAAACCAAGGTAACATACTCAATCTGCCACATAGGTCAGTAGAACTCGGCGATATTTTTGTAAGCAACAGTTTTTTGTTTCGGTAAACTGAACTATAAATCATATAGATTAGTTTACTTTTGCACTGACTGTAGATTTGGCAGATAAGCATTAGTGAAAAGCCATTTATCTCGTCGATTATTAAACCTACAGATACATGATTTTACCACATTGTAAATAAATAAGAGTTATTAATGTTGGTATATTTAAGTCAAAACTGCCAAAATTGCAGATTGGCTAGTTTACTATTGGACTGACGATATTATTATTATAAACCTTCCTTTTGAATTACTCTATCTATTAAAAATAAAACCGGTCAAGAGCGAGTCGGACTCGCGCACCGAGGGTTCCGTACCATCATAATTGCACCATTAAACCACACTGCAGAGTAGAATCATAAAATTAGTATTGCATTTTTAGGTCAGCGCCATCTCTTGACCAATAGTGGAACTAATGTTAACTTTTTTAGAAATTTGATAATTTCTAAAAAAGTGTGCTATATTGAGACATCGTTTTATTTTTCCTGTAATCTTTATATAAACTGCTATCACAAAGAAATATTTCAGATTTTTCTATTTGCAAACTTCGGAGATAAGGGGGGGAACGGTATTTTTTTTACATTTTTCATCATAAGTCGAAAACTATGCGGTCTAGAAAAAAAGAAAAAATGATTGGAAACGTGCAAACGGCGCTCTTTCATATGATACCCCACATGCCCTAGTAGCCCCACTTCAAATTTTTAAGACCCCTTTTCAGGCCCTGCTGTAAAAAAGATATTTATTTTTTTATTTATTTCTTATTTGCAAAATAGTTGGACAAATGTCATCTTAAACAATTCCAAATTTCAAGTTGATACCATTAGTAGTTCTCGAGATATCCAGCTGTGACAGACAGACTGAGTCACACCATAAGGGTTCCTTTTTTACCATTTTGGTACGGAACCCTAAAAACCACTTCAAAATCCGTTGCATAGTTTTAGAGATTTAAACATACATAGGAATATAGGGACAGAGAAAGTGACTTTGTTTAATACTATGTAGTGATTACAAAATAACTCACCGTAACAATATTCTCATACAAATGATCGACTTGGTACTTCTCAACGATAAACCCTATCAGCTTGAACGCATCGCAGATCGGCTTGGACCACTGTATGTCTTGAAAGTTGGACGTCACCGTCTCAAGTAGGTTCACGGGCTTGAAGAATAGGGTGCTGATGATCCAATCTGATGGAGGAAAAGAGATTTGGAAAAAAAATGAATTAATTAAAAAAATATTAAAAACCCGACTGCCATGCCAAAAACAAACTTAAAAGTTAAATAACAAGACGTGTCATTGGCAGTCATTGCAGTCGGGGGACCGTTTCCCAACAGTCAAACAGCAAATAGCCGATAGCATTAGTTCGTATAAGGATCGAATCAGAAATCATAAGAACAAACTGGCCCAGTCTCATTGAACCATTGCAGACAAGACGTCTGAAGAGACTGCATACTTGGACAACATACAATAACGCCTGATTCAATCAAATACATACAATAACCTTACCAGTTAGCAAAACATAAAGGCAGCCTGACAATGGAAAGGCATGCCTCCACGCCTGCATTAAAAAGTTTTTAATAAAAACAAAACCTCCTTCAAAAACCTTGAAAATAATCTAACAAAAAACCCGACTTCATAAGACGTTGTTTAATATAAGATATGCATACAAACTTTCGAGTTAGTTATTATGCAGATTTCAATACTTTATTTCTTGCTTTTTAGAGCCATTAATTTAATTTTGAAGCTGTTTTTTGTTAGATTATTTTCAAGGTTTTTGAAGGAGATTTTGTTTTTATTAAAAACTTTTTTATTTTAAACTTTTTTGTGGTAAGTATATTTGGTGAAGATATTATCTAAGTTACAATAGCCTTATGTCAACGGCTCATCACCTTTTACATAGTACTGCTTTTCCCGACGCAGGGGTGTTTATTGTTTAGGAGTTCTCCTGGTACTTCACTATCAGCTCCACTTCACCATATGAATTATGATGAGCATAAATAGCCTAGCAACCATATTACAGTAATAGTATCGTACCAGTGAACTACTTAGTATTGAATAGTTCCGATGATCATCTATGCTGGTCTTCATCATCAGTTCCACTTCACCGAAATGGTACTTTTCTAAAGCAAATGCACAAGTTACTTAATAAAATACTAAAAACGCTATAGATGTGCCTATAATATTTGAAGAGTTCCCCCAATTTCTCCAGGATCCCATCATCAGATCCTGATTTCATGACAATGGGACCAACTTGGAAGTACCTATATACTTTCAAACAAAAAAAGAATTTTTCAAACCGGTCTAGCCGTCTTCGAGTAATAGTCATAGTAATTATGAAAAGGAAACTGCATTTTGTGATGGAAGCAAGCCACTTTGCACAGTGATAGTGGGGGCCAAACTAAGCGATTTCATCCGAGGATAAACGAGATTCACCCCTTAGGAACAGAGATGGCGCCACTTGTTTAAAAAAATCTTTAAAAATTTCTAAAACCTAATCGGATGATCCGATTTTGATGATTTAGGTGTCTATCGACAGACAATCAGTTGTTTTACTATTTAAAAAATAATAAAGTAGCAGAAAATAATAATAAATACCAAAAAACCTTCAATATTGAAGAAAAAAAAATTTCTTTTTTTTCAGTATTTATTTAATTTTATAAAAATAATGTATGAATGTGGTACTCTTTTATTAATTATTATTATTACCCATTTAGTTGCACGTTTAATAAAAAATACCGCATATCAATATCTTGTATAGTTCCAAAGTTATTGAAGAAAACACTACATGGTGCCGGTATATCCCTTGATTCGCTGAACAAAAAAATCTCAAAACTGATATTTTTTTCTTTACATATGCTTTATTTATGATCTCTATGTATACAGAAAAATAAAATAAAAAATCTATAATATACCAATATAATTCGGCGAGTGATCTTTATTCTTGAGTTTCGAAGGTGCTGGTTACCCTGAAAATAAAATAGCAATGAAATATATCATAATAATAAAAGACGCTAAATAACATTTGAACTAAATCTTTATTTTACTTACGTTTTATTTTCGTATTCACCTTTGCAGGAACATTTTGATTAAACTGATTTTTTGTATGAATATTGTTTACTTTATTATTGTTTAAAGATTCGAGAACGTCTCTCATACATTTGCATACCTTTTTTGAAATTTAAACAAGTAATTTCATGTAATTTTGAGTTTAAACGATAATACATCGATTGTCAAGAAAACCTGGATTTTATTTCCACATTTATGTCGCAACGAACATAAATAATGCCTTATGGATAAATCAATCCAAAGTCCATCTTCTTGGGGATGGAAAGATGTCAAAGATAGATGGACTCCACGATGGTCGAAGGTTACTGCAATTTGGCCAGAATTAAGCCTTCTTGACCATTGTGGATGTAAATTGAACTGTAACTCAATGCGTTGTGGCTGCCGAGGCGTTGGCCTACCTTGCACTTTACAGTGCAAAACCTGCAAAGGCGAATGCGAAAATAAAACGTTAGTAAAATAAAGATTTAGTTCAAATGTTATTTAGCGTCTTTTATTATTATTTATTATTATGATATTTTTCATTGCTATTTTATTTTCAGGGTAACCAGCACCTTCGAAACTCAAGAATAAAGATCACTCACCAAATTATACATATAATTTCTCAAAATTGGTATATTATAGATTTTTTATTTCATTTTTCTGTATACATAGAGATCATAAATAAAGCATATGTAAAGAAAAAAATATCACTTTTGAGATTTTTTGTTCAGCGAATTAAGGGATATACCGGCACCATGTAGTGTTTTCTTCAATAACTTTGGAACTATACAAGATATTGATATGCGGTATTTTTTATTAAATGTGCAATTAAATGGGTAATAATACGAATAAATAAAATAGGACCATATTCATACATTATTTTTATAAAATTAAATAAATACTGAAAAAAATATTTTTTTTTCTTCAATAATGAAGGTTTTTAGGTATTTATTATTATTTTATGCTACTTTATTATTTTTTAAATAGTAAAACAACTGATTGTCTGTCGATAGACACCTTAATCATCAAAATCGATCATCCGTTTAGGTTTTAGAAATGTTTAAAGATTTTTTTAAACAAGTGGCGCCATCTCTGTTCCTAAGGGGTGAATCTCATTTATCCTCGGATGAAATCGCTTAGTTTGGCCCCCACTATCACTGTGCAAAGCGGCTTGCTTCCATCACAAAATGCAGCTTTAGGCCAAAAAGTGACCATAATGTCTATGACTATAATCAAGTAACATACATAAAAAAAGGTTCTGACGAACTGAGAACCTCCTTTTTTTGAAGTCGGTTAAAAATAAAACAACTGCTTATGGTCCAAAGATCGATCGCATGTTAGTAAACAAATATGAAAAAAAATTATATATATTTCACACATTTTAGTGACAAATTATATAGTTTTGGAATGCGCTCATCAAGGCCTTTCATTTGATGCCCATATTGTAATAATAGAAGAAAAAAAAATTTTTACGAGATACGGCACCATCCTACAACACTGTCCATACAAATACGGCAATTTTCATTGCCAAGATTGGTGTATTTTTCACAAATAGGGCAATTATTTAGAATTTTTGGCTATTTACGGCAATTTTTGAGTTTGAATACGGCAGTCCTAAATTTGCCAGGAACTTCCTTGAGGAAATATACACATTAAAAAATATATAATGTACACAAATAAATTGACTTTAGGTTAAAGTGTATCTAAATATCCAATCTCTTTATGGCCCATCCATCTTATCCATTCAAAAGCTCCATGGGTATACTGCCTGTTTATGGCTACTGTGCATCTTTTGTCTCTTTCTTTCTCTTGCCAATATATATGCCGGCATCTGTATCTTGGATGGATATGAGCAATAAAATGTTTGACACTTTCTAAGTTCATTTTGATATACTTACCTTATTTTCCCTATCATTTACTTACTTCCTATAATTATTTGATTGAATCAGGCGTCACTTGGCGGAAGTCCCAAACCATTTTGAAAAAAGAAATATATGTAGCTTACTTCCGCAAACAATGTATGCAAGATGCACCGCCCGCCCGCCCGCAAAAATATGCACATGCACACCACAAAATATCAGTGCACAAACCTGCATTTAGCAAGACAGCAACACACCTTGCACCTTCACCAATTAGGCTACTCTACACGTGTTTCGCCCCAACCCGGAGCATCCTCAGGAGTTAGATCGTGCGTAAACCAACACCGAATGAGCTCCTAACGCCTCCGACACCGTATTTGTTGTCCCTTCCTCCCCACTCCGCACCGAGTGACTGACGTTTGAAGAATGTTGCCAGTTTAAAATAAAAAGAAAAAAGAAAGAAAAAATATTTTTAATTTAAATTGTGTACAAATAAATTGATATACATTAAATAATGTGTTTTATTAATAAGATACTTATTTTTAAGAATTATTATTATTTGAGAAAATGCGCAGCAATGGCGAGGAAGAGACATCAAGTTGATTGTTAAGTATGGCTCCATCAACATTGTGTTTGATAATTTCTAGGTTTTCCAACACGCTCAGTCGTAGACCTTTACTACAAGTATGTAAAACCTCATAGGAATGACCATCAGATAGCTGATGTCCGGTATTTAATAAATGTTCCGCGAAATGAGATCGCTCTGGATGGCCATTCCTATAGGCAGAAATGTGTTCTTTATAACGTATATTAAAACTACGGCCGGTTTGACCAACGTATACTGAATTACATTGGTTACATGTTAACTTATATATCCCCGACTTCCTGCCAACCTCCGTTTTTTCCTTGCCATTGCAAATGGCACGCCGGACGGTATTAGTAGTACGAAAAGCCACGTGAACGTCGTTATTTTTTAAGAGTTTTGATATTTTATCTGATATTTTACCTACGTAAGCCATACTTGACTGATAATTGTGAATAACTCGTTCACGTGGCACCGCATATAAAAGCCCAGCCACCTGTTTGTTAATTTTATTCCTAATCATGTTATCTATCATCCGCCGATCATAACCATTTGCAACGGCAATATTATAAATTGTATTTAACTCTCTACTATAGGCTTGCCCTGATAACGGTACCGTCATTAATCGATTTATATATGAGTGAAAAGCAGCTAATTTATGTTGCCAAGGATGACAAGAAGTTGCGGGGATAACTACATCAGTATGTGTGGGTTTTCTATATATTTGAAAGTTATGGCGACAATGCTCCCGTGAGATAGTTAAATCCAAGAAATTTAACGAATTATTAACCTCAATTTCTAATTTAAATTTGATTTTTGGGTGTAAACTATTTAAATATTGAAAAAATGATTCTAACTCTTGTCTAGTACCTGTCCAGCATATAATAATATCATCAACATAACGATAATAATAAAGAATGTTATTATTGCCCACTATGAACCTATTCTCAAAATGATCCATGAAGATCTCCGCCATCAAAGGTGATAACGGAGAACCCATGGCTAGCCCCTCCCTTTGTTCGTAAAACCCACCATTAAACTTAAAATAATTTTGTTGCATGCAAATATGTGTTAAGTTAATTATTTCATCTGCCTCCCCTGGATGAAGACCGCGGCGTTCTAAAATATTTGATAGTATATCTAAACTTTCTTGATAAGGAACGTTAGTGAACAAACTCTCCACATCCAAGGAAAGCAGAAACGAGTTAGAAGGCAAAACAACATTCTTTATTTTTCCAATTAAATCTGATGTATTTTGAATACTATACTTAGGTGAGAAAGATGATTTATCTTTTATAATATTATTTAATCTTTTAGCCAACTCATATGCTGGACAACCTATATATGAAACAACGGGACGCACTGGAACATTGTCTTTATGTATTTTAGGTAAACCATACAACACAGGGGCCTGTGGATTCATTGGGGCGATATAGCGAGATGAATACTCGTTTGGAAAAATAAATTTTGAATTATTAATATTTGCTTTGACCTCTGTGTTGTACTTTGTGGTTGGGTCCGAGCGCAAAGGAGTAAAGTCACCGCTGTTAATTACTTCCTGAACTTTATTTATATACTCCGATTGGTTTAAAATAACTATACTATTTCCTTTGTCTGCTTTTGTTACTACTAAATGATTATCATTGATTTTATTTTCCAGTTCCAGTGCGTCCCGTTGTTTCATATATAGGTTGTCCAGCATATGAGTTGGCTAAAAGATTAAATAATATTATAAAAGATAAATCATCTTTCTCACCTAAGTATAGTATTCAAAATACATCAGATTTAATTGGAAAAATAAAGAATGTTGTTTTGCCTTCTAACTCGTTTCTGCTTTCCTTGGATGTGGAGAGTTTGTTCACTAACGTTCCTTATCAAGAAAGTTTAGATATACTATCAAATATTTTAGAACGCCGCGGTCTTCATCCAGGGGAGGCAGATGAAATAATTAACTTAACACATATTTGCATGCAACAAAATTATTTTAAGTTTAATGGTGGGTTTTACGAACAAAGGGAGGGGCTAGCCATGGGTTCTCCGTTATCACCTTTGATGGCGGAGATCTTCATGGATCATTTTGAGAATAGGTTCATAGTGGGCAATAATAACATTCTTTATTATTATCGTTATGTTGATGATATTATTATATGCTGGACAGGTACTAGACAAGAGTTAGAATCATTTTTCAATATTTAAATAGTTTACACCCAAAAATCAAATTTAAATTAGAAATTGAGGTTAATAATTCGTTAAATTTCTTGGATTTAACTATCTCACGGGAGCATTGTCGCCATAACTTTCAAATATATAGAAAACCCACACATACTGATGTAGTTATCCCCGCAACTTCTTGTCATCCTTGGCAACATAAATTAGCTGCTTTTCACTCATATATAAATCGATTAATGACGGTACCGTTATCAGGGCAAGCCTATAGTAGAGAGTTAAATACAATTTATAATATTGCCGTTGCAAATGGTTATGATCGGCGGATGATAGATAACATGATTAGGAATAAAATTAACAAACAGGTGGCTGGGCTTTTATATGCGGTGCCACGTGAACGCGTTATTCACAATTATCAGTCAAGTATGGCTTACGTAGGTAAAATATCAGATAAAATATCAAAACTCTTAAAAAATAACGACGTTCACGTGGCTTTTCGTACTACTAATACCGTCCGGCGTGCCATTTGCAATGGCAAGGAAAAAACGGAGGTTGGCAGGAAGTCGGGGATATATAAGTTAACATGTAACCAATGTAATTCAGTATACGTTGGTCAAACCGGCCGTAGTTTTAATATACGTTATAAAGAACACATTTCTGCCTATAGGAATGGCCATCCAGAGCGATCTCATTTCGCGGAACATTTATTAAATAATACTAAATAATATACTAGAAAAAATACGACTCGCACCAGATCAATACTCAGACGGGAATCGAACCCGCGACCTTTGGATATCCGGTCCAATGCTCTGACCGCTGAGCTACCGAGTCACTAGTGACATCGTCGAATTTTTCCTAGTATATCCTAAACTCTTACGCTGTAAGCCAGCGTTATTTCACCAATGTGAGGAATTACCTCGACATTCAATTGAAATATCTTTCCAGATATTTTAACAATTGATTAAGATGAAATAGCTATATAATTTTTAAATTTGAGATTTTTGCATTTACAATGCTATTTTTAAACAATACTAAATAATATACTAGAAAAAATACGACTCGCACCAGATCAATACTCAGACGGGAATCGAACCCGCGACCTTTGGATATCCGGTCCAATGCTCTGACCGCTGAGCTACCGAGTCACTAGTGACATCGTCGAATTTTTCCTAGTATATCCTAAACTCTTACGCTGTAAGCCAGCGTTATTTCACCAATGTGAGGAATTACCTCGACATTCAATTGAAATATCTTTCCAGATATTTTAACAATTGATTAAGATGAAATAGCTATATAATTTTTAAATTTGAGATTTTTGCATTTACAATGCTATTTTTAAACAATACTAAATAATATACTAGAAAAAATACGACTCGCACCAGATCAATACTCAGACGGGAATCGAACCCGCGACCTTTGGATATCCGGTCCAATGCTCTGACCGCTGAGCTACCGAGTCACTAGTGACATCGTCGAATTTTTCCTAGTATATCCTAAACTCTTACGCTGTAAGCCAGCGTTATTTCACCAATGTGAGGAATTACCTCGACATTCAATTGAAATATCTTTCCAGATATTTTAACAATTGATTAAGATGAAATAGCTATATAATTTTTAAATTTGAGATTTTTGCATTTACAATGCTATTTTTAAACAATACTAAATAATATACTAGAAAAAATACGACTCGCACCAGATCAATACTCAGACGGGAATCGAACCCGCGACCTTTGGATATCCGGTCCAATGCTCTGACCGCTGAGCTACCGAGTCACTAGTGACATCGTCGAATTTTTCCTAGTATATCCTAAACTCTTACGCTGTAAGCCAGCGTTATTTCACCAATGTGAGGAATTACCTCGACATTCAATTGAAATATCTTTCCAGATATTTTAACAATTGATTAAGATGAAATAGCTATATAATTTTTAAATTTGAGATTTTTGCATTTACAATGCTATTTTTAAACAATACTAAATAATATACTAGAAAAAATACGACTCGCACCAGATCAATACTCAGACGGGAATCGAACCCGCGACCTTTGGATATCCGGTCCAATGCTCTGACCGCTGAGCTACCGAGTCACTAGTGACATCGTCGAATTTTTCCTAGTATATCCTAAACTCTTACGCTGTAAGCCAGCGTTATTTCACCAATGTGAGGAATTACCTCGACATTCAATTGAAATATCTTTCCAGATATTTTAACAATTGATTAAGATGAAATAGCTATATAATTTTTAAATTTGAGATTTTTGCATTTACAATGCTATTTTTAAACAATACTAAATAATATACTAGAAAAAATACGACTCGCACCAGATCAATACTCAGACGGGAATCGAACCCGCGACCTTTGGATATCCGGTCCAATGCTCTGACCGCTGAGCTACCGTATTTTTTCTAGTATATTATTTAGTATTGTTTAAAAATAGCATTGTAAATGCAAAAATCTCAAATTTAAAAATTATATAGCTATTTCATCTTAATCAATTGTTAAAATATCTGGAAAGATATTTCAATTGAATGTCGAGGTAATTCCTCACATTGGTGAAATAACGCTGGCTTACAGCGTAAGAGTTTAGGATATACTAGGAAAAATTCGACGATGTCACTAGTGACTCGGTAGCTCAGCGGTCAGAGCATTGGACCGGATATCCAAAGGTCGCGGGTTCGATTCCCGTCTGAGTATTGATCTGGTGCGAGTCGTATTTTTTCTAGTATATTATTTAGTATTGTTTAAAAATAGCATTGTAAATGCAAAAATCTCAAATTTAAAAATTATATAGCTAGTTCATCTTAATCAATTGTTAAAATATCTGGAAAGATATTTCAATTGAATGTCGAGGTAATTCCTCACATTGGTGAAATAACGCTGGCTTACAGCGTAAGAGTTTAGGATATACTAGGAAAAATTCGACGATGTCACTAGTGACTCGGTAGCTCAGCGGTCAGAGCATTGGACCGGATATCCAAAGGTCGCGGGTTCGATTCCCGTCTGAGTATTGATCTGGTGCGAGTCGTATTTTTTCTAGTATATTATTTAGTATTGTTTAAAAATAGCATTGTAAATGCAAAAATCTCAAATTTAAAAATTATATAGCTATTTCATCTTAATCAATTGTTAAAATATCTGGAAAGATATTTCAATTGAATGTCGAGGTAATTCCTCACATTGGTGAAATAACGCTGGCTTACAGCGTAAGAGTTTAGGATATACTAGGAAAAATTCGACGATGTCACTAGTGACTCGGTAGCTCAGCGGTCAGAGCATTGGACCGGATATCCAAAGGTCGCGGGTTCGATTCCCGTCTGAGTATTGATCTGGTGCGAGTCGTATTTTTTCTAGTATATTATTTAGTATTGTTTAAAAATAGCATTGTAAATGCAAAAATCTCAAATTTAAAAATAAACATTTATTAAATACCGGACATCAGCTATCTGATGGTCATTCCTATGAGGTTTTACATACTTGTAGTAAAGGTCTACGACTGAGCGTGTTGGAAAACCTAGAAATTATCAAACACAATGTTGATGGAGCCATACTTAACAATCAACTTGATGTCTCTTCCTCGCCATTGCTGCGCATTTTCTCAAATAATAATAATTCTTAAAAATAAGTATCTTATTAATAAAACACATTATTTAATGTATATCAATTTATTTGTACACAATTTAAATTAAAAATATTTTTTCTTTCTTTTTTCTTTTTATTTTAAACTGGCAACATTCTTCAAACGTCAGTCACTCGGTGCGGAGTGGGGAGGAAGGGACAACAAATACGGTGTCGGAGGCGTTAGGAGCTCATTCGGTGTTGGTTTACGCACGATCTAACTCCTGAGGATGCTCCGGGTTGGGGCGAAACACGTGTAGAGTAGCCTAATTGGTGAAGGTGCAAGGTGTGTTGCTGTCTTGCTAAATGCAGGTTTGTGCACTGATATTTTGTGGTGTGCATGTGCATATTTTTGCGGGCGGGCGGGCGGTGCATCTTGCATACATTGTTTGCGGAAGTAAGCTACATATATTTCTTTTTTCAAAAAAAATTACTTCCTATAATTCTTACCAGACTCAAATGGTGCCAGATCTTCGTTCAAAGAAGTCTCAGCAGTCTTCAGCATCTTACTGAACATTCTCATATCAGGAGCCCCTGGATAACTTTCCACTATCAGCTCCCAGTCTTCCATTGTGATAGGTTGCTGTTATTTTATCCTACAAGATTTGTTTTATAGTTTTAATAATTGCATTCAACTCAACTTTTCTATAATTACGAATACCTTCAAACACTTTTTATTTTCGTTAGGATAAACAAGTTGTTGCCCAACAAACTATTTTTATTGAAGATGAAAACCAAAATTGAACATAATATTCGGCAGAGCGGGCACAGTCACACATCACAAACACTGTTATTTGTATTTGTTATTGTAGGTATTGCTATTTACCTTGTATTTATAAGAATTTATTGAGAAAAATCTGAAAATAAAACTGGCGGCTTTTTAAAGGAGGTTCGCAAGCAGCCACAACCAGTGTTGCCACTGCCATGCCAGATCTTTCAACCAGTGTTCCCTTCCCGTATTTTTCATTGCCAAATTCCGTATGAAATCCGTATGGGAAGTTTTTAATTAAATCCGTACGAAATCCGTATAAAAATTTAAACTTACCTTTGATTGATATAATTTAGAGCACTTTAATGAATAATTTTGACAATTTTGATAGCAATTTTGTCACGAAAAGAAAAAAGTATAGAAAAAAAGACTGAAGTGCCAGAAACTGTTAAAGTATGGCAACCCTTTACTAATGGTCTGAAGGCTGATTGTCTAACTTTGTTGCAATCAACTTTGACAGAAATCGCAGTGACATTGCTGCTTTAGTAAGAACCAATGTGACAACTATCTTACTTAAAGCAGCAATGCAACTGCGATTTCAATCGAGAATTGTTAGCAACAGCTTTAGACAATCGCCCACCGGTGATAACTTTTCAATATTTCACTGCTCTATGGACCGTTCTGTTCGCTCGTTGTTCTCTCTCCCATCGCCCCGCTGCCATTTCATACGATATCAAATACCTAGTTATAATTTATTTCTCTCATCCTGAAATTCCTGCATAAATTCCAGGACTGTACCTATGTAAGTGCACTATATTCAATAAACTATAATGGATTAAAAGAGGAGTTCATATTTGTGGCCGCCGCATAGCTTACCCTTTCACCTCATTAGAAACGACGTTTTTGTACGTTAAACTTTCCCTGATATCGTCTTTGTTTTTCACACACATTTCCGGCTGCGTATCTGGTATGTATTTCAATACCTATGTAAAGTATAAAGTGAATAATATTTCATACATTACCTGAAGGTTTCAGGTATTGCATACAATACCTAGGTACTCTTTCTGTTATTGTCTTTAACGACCAACCAAAATATCTCAAGAGGATTCCCCAAAAGCTATAATCTGTACTAACTAAGCATACCAGTGTGCCACCTCAGTTTTGCAAAATTCGCTGAAAAAATACAAATCGCTAATATATGCAGGAACAAATAATATTTACCGTTCCATTTTATTAAAAATCATTTTAATAGTAATATTAAGACACTATATTAATAGGCTCTTTGCATTTTTCTGATAATTCCGTATAAAAATCCGTATGCTTTTATTATCCCGTCTAGACGTTAAAATTCCGTATGGATACAGACAAATCCGTATATATGGCAACACTGCCACAACAAATGGCTGTCACTGTCATGTCATCAACATTGGGTGCATTCCAACAGACAAACCTATGAGTCATCCATCACCTTATAGTCTACAGATAGTGAAAAACATTTGTTTGTTGTGGCTTAACAGTACCCTACATTAAATTTAACAAGAAATCAAATTGGCTGAATATTTTTTGTAGATAGAAATAAGCTCCCTTAAGCTCCCTTAGTAATAGAAAAAAGTATCAAAATTTTCGGTTGCGTGAAAAATAAAAAAAAAATAAGTCTCTTCGATTTCACAAATGTACGAAAGTAACAGCAGAATGGAGATTATCAAGGGATAATCTCGCTGTGGTTGTGGCAGCTAGCGGCACCTTTGCCGCTAGCTGCCACAACCACAACGAGTCTTTAAAAAAAAGTGTTGACATTTTGTATTGAAACTTTTTTAATACCATGTTGTGGTTGTGGTAGGTGGTGGCAAACTAGAGGAGAGGCCAGACCATCAAAATTGAAATTCCGTCGGACAAGCGAGTGCTCTACCGACAACTGGTATCATTGTCTTCAGCATGATCTCCTGAACAATAATAATAACCACTTGTTCGATTTAAACAAATAAACTGTCATATGGAAGGTAATGTTCTTAACAACAGATTTTATCAAACAATGGTTTTTGTAGATACTATAGTTTATGAAATAATTAGATAAAATATGAATTTCAAATAAATAATTTTTTTGTTTTGTAGAATTGAAGCAGTAAATTGAAATAAACTACTATGTAATTAAAACTATAAAGATTTGCTCTAGAAAAAAAATATCGGTGAATAGCCCAGTCATTCCCCTATATAGAATAATAAACTTGTTAAACATTTTTGTCTAGTAACTAGTTAAAAAATTTTTTTTTGTGTCGCGTGGTGAAATTTTTTTCTTCCATTTTTTTTCTTAAATCCTCTACAGAATTAAAACTATGAAGATTTGCCCAGGAAAAAAATAACGGTAAATAGCCCAGTTATTCCATTATATAGAATGATAAACTTATCAAACATCTTTGTCTAGTAATTATGTTTTTATTGCGTAGCGAATTTTCTTAATCTTTTTTTTCTAAAATCCTCTACAGAATTAAAACTATAAAAATTTGAATAATAATAATAGTGAATAGTCCAGTTATTTTTCTATATAGAATAATAAATTTGTAAAACATTTTTGTCTAATAACTGTGTTACAAAATGTTTTGTGGTGCGTGGCGAAATTTTCTTTACAATTTTTTTTTTAGAAAATCCTCTACAAAATTAAAACTATGATGATTTGCCTCAGAAAAAAATGCTGGTGAATAGCTTAGTTATAGCACTATATAGAAAAATAAACTTATTAAACATTTTTGTCTAGAAATTATGTTAAAAAAATGATTTCTGTCACGCAGCGAAATTTTCTCTAACATATCATTTTTCCAAAAATCTTCTACAGAATTAAAACTATGAGGATTTTCTCCAGAAAAAAATAATAGTAAATAGGTCAATTATCCCACTATATAGATTAATAAACTTATCAAACATTTTGGTCTAGTAACTGTGTTAAAAATTGTTTTGTGTCACATAACACGGTGGACCTGCAAAGTTATGTTTCAATGAGTTTGCACGGCACAAAATATTTTTAACACAGTTTTTAGACAAAAATATTTGACAAGTTTATTATTCTATATAGTGAAATAACTGGGCTATTCACTATTACTTTTTTTTCTGGGGCAAATCGTCATAGTTTTAATTCTGTAGAGGATTTTGGAACAAATGGTAGAAAAAAATTCACCTCGTGAAAAAATAATCATTTTTTTAACATAGTTACTAGACAAAAATGTTAAACATGATTATTACTTTATATACAGGGTCACTGGAAATATGACGTATTCCTGTTAAGGGGTTATAGATGAGGTCAAAACAAATATTTTTTGTCATATAACTTTTTCTCAAAAAATAAATAGTTTTTGAGTTAATTGAAATTAAGTAATTTTTTACCAAAAGTACGTTTTCAGACACAAAAATTTAAAATAAAAGATAACTACTTATTCGATTCCGGATTTTTTAATATTTTAGGATAGAAAAGAATCTGAGTGTTGATAATGAATAAAAAAAATATCATAAAATACAGGTGTTTATAAAAAATTCAATCCTTAAATGCATTTTTTATTTTAATTCTTTCAGATTTTTTAGAAATAGCTTCAAATATCTTTAAAAAAATCCTAGTAACTAAGCGTGCATAATATTTTAAAAACATCACCATCTATTCAGCTTTCAGTTGAGGTATAAAACTTAATAATAGCTTAAATAAAAAATGAGAAATTAAGACTTAACTAAATAGCAGTCCCATTTGATGTAGCAAAAATTTCCTACTTCAAGCTCTTCGGAGGTGGCCGTATTATCCTACCTATTCCATAAATGTGAAATTTTTCTTGTTTGGATGATTGTTAATCAATCACACAAAACGGCTGACCGAATTTGGATGAAATTTGGCACACAGATAGTTTATAAGCCGGATTAAAACATAGGAGGATACTATTATCTTGGTTAAAGGTTCCCTGGGGATTCCCTGGGGTTAAAAGTTCCCCAGCAGCGGGGCATTGAAAATGACTGATATGCATGGTTATTTTTGATGCTGTCTGTATAAAATTTTTACTCATCGGCGGAAAATAATCCTGTTTCAAACTCACTCGGACGAAAGTATTTTTAGTAAGCACGATCATTTATGGCAAACTAGCTTCCGCCCGCGACTTCATTCGCATTTACATTTGAGAAAATCCCTAGGGAACCTTTAACCCAGATTATAGTGTCCTCCTATGTTTTCATCCGGCTTATAAACTATCTGTGTGCCAAATTTCATCCAAATTCGTTCAGCCGTTTTGCGTGATTGATTAACAATCATCCAAACAAGAAAACTTTCACATTTATGGAATAAGTAGGATAATACGGCCACCTCCGAAGCGCTTGAAGTAGGAAATTCTTGCTACATGAAATGGTACTGCTATTTAGTTAAGTTTCAATTTCTCATTTTTTATTTAAGCTATTATTAAGTTTTATACCTCAACTGAAAGCTAAATAGATGGTGATGTTTTTAAAATATTATGCACGCTTAGTTACTAGGATTTTTTTAAAGATATTTGAAACTATTTCTAAAAAATCTGAAAAAATTAAAATAAAAAATGCATTAAGGGTTTAATTTTTTATAAACACCTGTATTTTATGATATTTTTTTTATTCATTATTAACACTCAGATTCTTTTCTATCCCAAAATAATAAAAATTCCGGAATCGAGTGAGTAGTTATCTTTTATTCTAAATTTTTGTGTCTGAAAACGTACTATTGGTAAAAAATTACTTAATTTCAATTAACTCATAAACTATTTATTTTTTGAGAAAAAGTTATATGACAAAAAATATTTGTTTTGACCTCATCTATAACCCCTTAACAGGAATACGTCATATTTCCAGTGACCCTGTATAGTGGAATAACTGGGCTATTCACCAGTATTTTTTTTCCGAGGATAATCTTTATAGTTTTAATTCTGTAGAGGATTTTCGAAAAAAATGGTTAAAAACATTTCGCCACGCGACCTAAATAATTTTTTAAGCATGGTTGCTAGATAAAAATGTTTAACAAGTTTATTACTCCATATAGTGGAACAACTGTGCTATGTACAATTTTTTTTTCTGGGGCAAATCCTCATAGTTTTAATTTCATAGTACTTTCTTTCAATTTACTGCTTCAATTCTACAAAACTAAAAAAGCCTTTCTTTGAAATTCATCTTTTTTCTATTTTTGTAATAAACTTTAGTATTTACAAAAACCATTGTTAAATAAAATTTGTTGTGACGGGTATTATCTACCATATGACACCTTATTTGTTTTAATCGGACAAGCGGTTACTGAGAAATTATCGAAACCCTGATACCCGATTTCCGCATCTTTTCCCTCCCCTCCCTCCCCCCTCAACCACTTTATAATGCGACAACCGCTATATTCTTGTTCAAGAGATCATGCTGAAGACAATGATACCAGTTGTCGGTAGAGAACTCTCCGGTACGACGGGAATCGTCATTAGATGACTTTTGTTAAAGCGGTTTCCATATTATTCGGACAGTGACCTCCCGCACTATATCGATGATAATTTTGTTGTCTTCCAGCCGAATTTCAAAACTAAAAAACAGACAGCAAGCCAATAATTGTGGCAATTTTATGTAGTACTTTATACTATATGTAGTTCTGTACTTTATTTTAATTTACTGCTTCAAATCTACAAAACTAAAAATGATTTTGTTTGAAATTCGACTTTTTTCTAATTATTTAATAAACTATAGTATTTACAAAAACCATTGCAAAATAAAATATGTTGTCAAGGATATTACCTACCCTAAGACACCTTATTTGTTTAAATCGGTCAAGTGGTTGTTGAGAAAATTAACCAATTTCCGATACTCGACTTCCGCATCTTTTCCCTCCCCCCCTCCCCCCTCCACTACTTTATAATGCGACAACCACTGTATTCTTGTTCAGGAGATCATTCTGAAGACAATGATACCGGTTGTCGGTGGAGCACTCTCTTGTCCAGCCGGAATCGTAATTAGACGACTTTCGTAAATGTGGCATCTCCTCTAAACCATCCTGCCCTCTACTATGGTGAAAAAGCCCTATTTCATAATATTTTATGAAATAGGCCCCGGATTAAATACTGATGGATCACAGTATTTATCATGTGTATAAGTTTCGCCTGAGGCGCGGCTACACGCATGGTAAATACTGTGATCCATCACCACAGAGGACATTTTAAACATGGAAAGTAATTATTATTTGTATGAAACGTTCAATATTTTACTTTCCATGGTTAAAATTTACTCAATGGCGATGGATTCGTGTAAACCCTAAAAACACTTTTTGAAAAATTCCTTAAATGATAGTTTTGCATTAAAGTGTTTGAAATTGATACGATAGATAAAACAAAAAAATGTTTTTCACTACGTTTAATTACTTTATACAAAAGTATTATAGTAGTATTATAGGGCTCCCAGAACATAGTTACTGTGTTATTCAGAGTGCGTTCGTTAAGCTAGGGCCAAAGTTAACATGGCGTTAGACTGCTGACTAACGCCATTTTAGCGCAAATCGTATTCAGAGTGACAGTTCAACGTTTAGTCCCACCGTTTAAGGATAAAAAGGTGCATTGTGATTGGCTTAAAAGCATTAAACCAGGTTTTGTTAGAACAGTCTTGCACCCCAGTTTTGTGAAACATCTCTGAATCACACAGTAAGTTTTACGGTATTTAAACGCCAACACATTAATCAAAACTTTATTTGAACGAGTTTGAGAAAAAAAAATAAACCTAAGGTTGCCATTTGACTTAATGATTTTTTATTCGTATTCAAAGGACTAAGGGATTTTATGGACTTACGGATGTTTGTGAAGGAGGATCTCCTTACTTGACTTTATGGAAATCTCCGTTCTAATCCTTTTATGTACTCTTTGGCTTTTACATTGTTGCTTGGCAGCGTATTGTTTACATGTCAATGGTTGTCCGTTTTGTCACTTAAGAAAATTAAGAGCATAGATAATACACTATATAATTCAAAACACTATATAATTCAAATAGATGAGCCACTTTAAAATAAAAAAAAGTATATAAAGAGAATTAGTTGATGCTCGGAAATCTAGATGGCGCTGACCTTTGGCTCGTTTTTCTGCATCGCGTTTTAATACGTAAAATTGAAAATAAAACTATTTTACTATTATGTTTTGAATTACGAGCGGCGCCTTTAAAAACAGTAATTAAGCACCGATTATATAATAATAAGCGTTCAAAACACTTTTTATTATGAATCAATGCCTAATAATGTTTTATAGGCACCGCTCGTATATCAAAATAGAATAGGTTGTAAAGTACCTACCTACCTACCTATCTTTTTGACCTACCTCACTTTTACTATTATGCTAGTTCGGCAAAAATCTTCTACATACAAGTAATATTAAATACCATCATAAAGAAAAAAACAGACAATGATTTATTTCACTGATTTATTACCTACCATTGTCAAATAGTCACAATTCACAACACTTACTTAAATAACAATATGTATTTAGTGCCTCAGTATATTATATACACAATCCGATCGAAAATATATAATTGAGCAAAATATCACTGCAGAAAATAAAAATTGCATAAAACTCAACAATATCAGATAAACATAGTGTTTTAAAATCGATAAACTGACAAAAACAAACTACATAAAGAAATGTCAAAAATCAAAGAGATTATAACTGTCAGTGTTTCCACAACCAAGCTTTAGTTTTACCCTAAATAGTTTCGATAATTATTTCAAACGTTGTAGAACATTTTTCAGTACAAAATTTAGTCAGTGTAGTGCAGTATTTAGTGGCATCAACCTTGCAAATCGTCAACAAAGGAAGCCGCTTGGCACAGGCGTACTTTGTGGTCATTTAAGCTGATTTAGCACTGTACCCACGTGGTACCACCCTGGTGGTAGCCAGGGGTGGGGGGGAGAGGTGCCTTCTACCACGCTGCACTTTTACATCCATACCTCCATAGTTTTAGCAAATAGGTCGTGTTTGGTATCATTTTCATATAATTCAAGGACGAGGAATTCATTTCTGGAACAATTTTTACACTCGTTCATATAAAAAAATAACAGTTCTGCGCAAAAACAGAAAAGTAAAAAAACAAAAATCTAACAAAATCTATGCCTACAAATAAACCACGAGATTGTGCTTTATAAAAAAAATATGATTAAACAGCCCTGTTTATATAGAATATATAAACATCAACTTTCTCATACAAATTATATTTATAAATGTGTCAAAAAAAACATTTCCGCCGCGCGGCGGTATTTTGGTGCAGTATATTTGGATAGGATTTATCACTTATTGTTTAATAATGACACAAATAGGTTGTGTTTGGTATCGTTTTCATGTAATTCAAGGAGCCCCCTCCTCTCATTCATCATTTCTGCAACAACATTTTCTCGTTCATAGAAAAAAAAATAGTTCAGTGCAAAAAAAAAATAAAAAAAAACTTACATCATGCCTAAACTCTATGCCTACAATTAAACCACGAGATTATGCTTTATAAAAAAATATGTTTAAACAGCCCTATTTATCTTAAATATATGAACATAAACTTTTCTATAGAAATTATATTTATAAATGTGTAAAAAAATTCAGTTGCGACGCGCTGCGGTATTTTGGTGCAGTATTTTTTGATTTGGATTTATCACTTATTGTTTAATAATGACACGGATAGGGATTGGTAGTCCCATAATTTTACTTCAAAAGAGAGTTAAAGTTATAATTATTTTATTTACCTCGTTATAACAAATTTTATTGGCAGTTTCCGTTGCATCCACTTTATTTATCTTTTTAAACAATTGCACCTTCCTGCGCATTTTTGCTTACACTTACACCTTATTTACTCCATTGCAATCTGTGGTTGCTAGCAGAAGGGTGGTCCACATAGGCTCCCATAAGCCATTATTTTTAGCGCGACCCTAATCTGCAGGCCATGGCAGGTTTTGGATTGGTTTTAAAAGTTGATCCCATACATTCCTCCCTGATAAATCACTCGCAAAATTTGGTTGCACAGGGCGTCTCTGGTTGGTGGAGATTCTCCAGCTGCTTGTCCTTTTTCGTGAATAGCACTTATCTGCATTGATTAATATCAAGGAGATTCGTTCCAATATTTCCAGCAATAACTTAAATCACAAAAGCCTTATTGCCAAGCCAACTTATTGGCAAAGCCTGCTCCACATTTCCTTTTTTAGCGCATTAAATCCTTCCGTTGCAATTGGATAAGCACCCCAAGCTTTAAAAGCGCTTTTTTTCCTTTACCAGCAAAAGTCGATACGATATCCATCCACACCCGGAAAAGGAGTTGAACAGTGGCAGTAGCAATACTTCTGCTTTTTCCGGTCCTAAAAGAAGATAAACTGTATTAATTGCTTGAGGAATTGTGGGTTCTCATATTGGCACGGGTAAAAATCGTCAGTTCCTGCCTTGCCATGCAATTGCAGCTTCATTAAGTAACCCAAATAAGTATAGTATTTTCACACTTTAAAATCTAAAAATAATTCAGCTTAAATTATCTTTTAGGACCAGAAAAAACAGAAGTATTGCCACTCTGTTCCACGCCTTTTCCGGGTGTGATACCTACCGTATCGTCTTTTGCTGGTAAAGGGAAAAAGCGCTTTCGAAGCTTGGGGCGCTTGAAGGATTTAAATACCCCAAGGAAGGAAATGTGGAGCAGGCTTTGCCAATAAGTATTAGAAACAATTGTCATTGCTTTGTATGACAAGTAAGTTACTGGTGATTGACTTTTGTGATTTAAGTTATTGTTGGACATGTCGGAATGCATCTCCTTGATATTAATCAATGCAGAAAAGTGCTATTCACGAAAAAGGACAAGCAGCTGGAGAATCTCCACCAACCAGAGATGCCCTGTGCAACCAAATATTGCGAGCGATTTATCAGGGAGGAATGTATGGGGTCAACATTTAAAACCAATCCAAAACCTGCCATGTTCTACAGACTGGGGTTGGGCTAAAAGTAATGGCTTGTGGGAGCCTATGTGGAACGCCCTATCGCCAGCAGCCACAGCTTGCATGGAGTAAATACGGTGTAAGTGTAAGCAAAGATTCGCAGGAAGGTGCAATTGTTTAAAAAGATAAATAAAGTGCACCGAACTATGTGGATGCAGCGGAAACTGCCAAAAAAATTCGTTATAACTAGGTAAAAAAAAATGTTTTCTTAAATATTACTACAACTCTCTTTTAAAGTAAAACTATGGGACTACCAATACTAATCCGTGTTATTATTAAACAATAAGTGATAAGTCCAAATCAAAAAATACTGCACCAAAATACCGCAGCGCGGCGCAACTGATTTTTTGAGACATTTGTAAATATAATTTCTATAGAAAAGTTTATGTGTATATATTTAAGATAAATAAGGCTGCTTAAACATATTTTTTTATAAAGCATAATCTCGTGGTTTAATTGTGGGCATAGATTTTGTAAGTTTTTTTTCTTATTTTTCTTGTTTTGCACTGAACTTATTTTTTTTTCTATGAAGGAGTAAAAATGTTGTTGCAGAAATGAATTTCCCGTCCTTGAATTACATAAAAACGATACCAAACACAACCTACTTGTGTCATTATTAAACAATAAGTGATAAATCCTATCCAAATAAACTGCATTAAAATACCGCCGCGCGGCGCAAATGTTTTTTTTGACACATTTATAAATATAATTTGTATAAGAAAGTTGATGTTTATATATTTTATATAAACAGGGCTGTTTAATCATATTTTTTTTATAAAGCACAATCTCGTGGTTTATTTGTAGGCATAGATTTTGTAAGATTTTAGTTTTTTTACTTTTCTGTTTTTGCTCAGAACTGTTATTTTTTATATGAACGAGTGTAAAAATTGTTCCAGAAATGAATTCCTCGTCCTTGAATTATATGAAAATGATACCAAACACGACCTATTTGCTAAAACTATGGAGGTATGGATGTAAAAGTGCAGCGTGGTAGAAGGCACCTCTCCCCCCACCCCTGGCTACCACCAGGGTGGTACCACGTGGGTACAGGGCTAAATCAGCTCAAATGACCACAAAGTACGCCTGTGCCAAGCGGCTTCCTTTGTTGACGATTTGCAAGGTCCCCATACAAATGATGCCACTAAATACTGCACTAGTGTGATTTTGACGTGTTATAGACTTTATAGAAAGTTTGCATAGGCAACTATACAAACTTTCTATAAAGTGGCGACCGACCTTTTTATTGTCAACTCTTTATGGTCAACCAACGAAATACGACTTGACTTTTCTTGGATTGACTAATTTTATTATTCGTAAACCAAGACAATATTTAAAATTTATAATATTTTTTGAATAACTCTTCAACAAATTTCATTCTTTCTATAAGGTTTATAATCCATTCTAGGCAAAAGTGGCCGCTTTGTACGTTAAGAGCCCGCAGCGATTTTGCCGCTGACTGCAGCTCTCTCGCTCGCACATTTCATGTTTTCTCAAGATTTCTTAAATCTGAGTGCGTAATTGAAAAATGTGTTTCGGCCACTCTCAACCACTTTTCGCAATATAAGATTACAGACATTTTAAAATATATTTCAGTTTTTTGTTGCTAAAGTACAAAAAGTTGTCGTTTCAAACAGTTATTTTAACTGGCAAATACGATAACTTTTTGTACTTCAGCAACTCGAAACTGAAATATGTATATGTTGAAGTGTCCGTAATCTTATATTCCGAAAAGTGGCCGAGACATATTTTACCTCTTGAGAAAACATGAAATGTGCGAGCGAGAGAGCGGCAGTTAGCGGCCACAAAACTACGTAAAACTAGGTATATTGGCGTAATAAAGAATAATCAACCTACCTAAAACTGTATCAACAATATTATTAAGACAGCAATTTTGGCAACAATAGAGATTAAAAGTTTAAAAAATCCTTGGGGGGGGGGGGGAGGCTGGTATTAGTAATTATTTCTATGATCTACCTACGTTGCAGAATTTTTTGACAGTAAGTGGTTCTAAATAATTAATGTAATATTCCTTGTGGCCAAGTGGCCAATAGTAGCCTATTTCATTAAATTCACTTAGTATTCTGAAAAGGTATGTTTCACACCACGGATGAATGTGGTAATTCTGATTACCTTGGCGTGATAGCCCAGCGTGCCGTAGACTGTACAAAAAGCTACTCGATGCCTCGACCGTGGAGGTCGTTAACCGTCACGTCACTAAGTAATCACCCCAAAAAAAGGGTAAATTTTGTAAAAGTAGAACACTATCGCACTAGCGTCATCTACCATGATATTGAGAACTAATCATCAGTAGGTTACTTGTTGTGAAATCAAGATAGCACCACCTTCCATACATTGGAAATTTTGTCTACGCTGACACTAAGTTACACCCCCCTGATTAAGAGCTTTGATAAATAAAATACTATGATGCGAATTTAGTTTAATGTTTATTGAAGTTTTTACTATTTAAATATTATTCTTCACATGGTAGCAGAGCGTAAAGATGTCTACAATACGCATCAAAGTAGGGCTAGAAGCCCTCGACAAAGAAAATTACGACACCTGGCGTATACACGCCAAAGCATACTTAATTAAAAATAAGCTATGGAAAAATGTGTCCGAGTATTCGAAAAATGACGCGACGCAAGCCCAGCTTGACGAAGACGAACTAGCGAAATCAGAGCTGATGCTTCTTATAGCACCTGGCGAACTGAGGCAAGTAAAAAATTGTAAATTTGCTAGAGATGTCTGGATAAACCCTCGAATCGATTTATGCAAGCAAGGGTCCCGCTCGGAAAGCTACTCTTTTAAAACAGTTAATCTTAGCAAAATTGGATGAAGGCGTTGATATACGGGAACACCTAAATAGAATGATGGACACAGTCGATAAATTAAAAGACATGAACATAGACATCAATAGTGACCTACTTTCTATAATGATGTTGTACAGCCTTTCTCCCGATTATGAAAATTTCAGAACTGCAATCGAATCACAAGATTCACTGCCAGACCCTGACAAGCTAAAGATTAAAATCATCGAAGAGAGCTATGCGCGTTGCCGTGATGTTCCTGGTACAAGCAATTCCAGCAGCACTGAAGAAGTATTCTACGCTTTTTGTAAAATCTGCAAGAAGAAAGGTCATGACACGTCAAAATGTTGGTCGAAAAATAAAAATACCAACAAGAAGAACAGAAAACCTAAGAAATTTTTATGCAAACCAAACAAAAGCGAAACAAACCTCTACAGTTGCAACTTAATTAACGAAAAAGCAAAAGAAAGCTGGTGGCTCTATTGAGCGTTATAAGGCAAGATTAGTAGTTAAAGGATTTTTGCAAAGACCTGGGATTGACTATCAGAAAACGTTCAGTCCAGTCGCCCGACTAAGTACGATAAGAGCTGTCTTAGGAATAGCCGCCCAAGAAAATATGGTGCTTCAGCAATTTGATGTTTCTACAGCATTCTTAAACGGTGCTGTAAAAGAAGAAATCTATATGAGGCAACCAGAGGGGTTTGGTGATGGTACTAAGAAAGTATGTAAACTGAAAAGAAGCCTTTATGGTTTAAAGCAGGCTCCACTTTGCTGGAACGACTGCATATCAGAGTATCTAAAAAGTATAGGTTTCAAGCAAAACACTAAAGATCCTTGCCTCTACCTACGTGAACAAGTTTTGATTGCACTTTACGTAGACGATGGTTTAGTTGCTTCAACCAATGAACAGTCTGGAAGAGAATTTTTAGAAGAATTACAATCCAGATTTAAAATAACTACAAAACCGGCTTCGTATTTTTTAGGACTTGAAATAAATAAAACATGCGAAGGGAAAATAAATCTTAACCAAAAGTCATACACGATTCAAGAGTCACGATACAAGAGTCAAGATTTTAGAAAAATTTGGAATGGCCAATTGTAAGCCGACTCCAACCCCAGCAGTGAAATTTGACAGAGATGAAAAAGATAGTGATTTAGATTCTTCCTTTCCCTTTCGTCAAGCCGTAGGAGCTCTAGCGTACCTGATGCTCGCTACAAGACCCGATATAAGTTATGCAGTAAGCGTTGCATCAAGAAACCTAGAAACACCTACAAAACTTGATGTAATCAGAGTCAAACGAATCTTTAGATACCTTAAGGGTACCATAAACAATGGACTTGTTTTCGCAAAAAGCCGGGAAAAGAAGCTAATATGTTTCAGTGACGCTGATTTCGGTGGCGACACCTCTACGGGACATTCAACATCGGGGATGATTTTCTTGTTTTCTGGCCCTATTATGTGGAAAAGCCAGAAGCAACCAACAGTTGCAATCTCGTCAACGGAGGCGGAACTTGTTGCCCTAACTGAAGCTGCGAGAGAAGCTTTATGGCTAAAAGAACTTCTAGAGGAATTAGTTGGTGTGATTGAAACGTCGACAATGAGTCTCCCATCGAGCTCTCTGAGAATCCACCTTATGAGTTCCACAAAAGGACGAAACATATAAAAGTAAAGCACTTCTTTATTCGAGAATGTTTGCAAAATGGAGATTTCGTTATCAAGCAAGTCTCCACAGATCTTCAACTGGCAGACATGTTTACAAAGCCACTATTTGGACCGAGGCTAAAAATGCTGTGCCACAGAATAGGACTGCAACTGCAAGACTAAATTCCAAAGAAAAAAGTAGGTAATGCGGGTGTGAAGGAGGATCTCCTTGCTTGACTTTATGGAGATCTCCGTTCTAATCCTTTTATATACTCTTTGGCTTTTACATTGTTGCTTGGCAGCGTATTGTTTACATGTCAATGGTTGTCCGTTTTGTCACTTAAGAAAATTAAGAGCTTTGATAAATAAAATACTATGATGCAAATTTAGTTTAATGTTTATTAAAGTTTTTACTATTGAAATATTATTCTTCACAATGTTTAACTCCCAGAACAAAGGGACTTAGAGGTCCTGAAGGTCCACTTAAATATTTTTCAAAAACTACTCATTCACACTAGTCGATGCGGAAAAAAACTGCATGACATGCACCCAATTGGCTTTGGTTAAAAAATAAAAGGTATTTTTTTATATTTTTTTTACTACAGATTAGGCCAATTTAAGAAACTAATTTGAATATTTTAACATTTGGTCCCGTATTTATTTTTTTATAAATATATTTGTCGAGCGGATATGGTCAACCGGAATGACGTCATTAGTGGCATGAAAGTTTAAGAAGAAAACCTTTGCCATCTACTTATAGAAAAAGAAAGGCCAAGTGTCATTAACTGTCATAATGACTTTATGGTTGTTTGTAAACAAATAAGTTATAGTTAATATTTCTTCTATTTTATTCATTTAATCCAGTTGTGACGGTTCTAGCCTACCTTCTTAATTTGCCGCAATAATTTTTGAGGTGGTAAAATTATAATAAAAATGCTTACCAGTGGAAACTCTGCTGAAAAACTTTGTAAAAACTGACACGCCCAATCTACCCAAATTGCGAAATGTATTGTATGTATTGTGTCTATTTTGGATGTAGGCTACATGGATGAAATTGTAACGATTGCTTGTGGACTGATAAATTTGCAGGATAACATAATAAACATTGTGAAAATATGTGCATACTTTATTTCTATTTACAAACATTTAATAGTAGGGATGTGGAAAAAATTACGAGATAAGTTCATCGATATTTTTCGGGCGATATTAAATACTCTGATATATCGATAGATGTTTTTACAATAATTTTACGTGCCGGACTACAGCTGCGCCACAAAAAAAAAGTTGGAAATCTGACTTTTTGACTATGCCATGATGAAGTCGATAATTTGTCGGAATTTGTCGCACAAAAACCAGAATTTGTCGGTCTTGCGTTTAGGAGATACGTGTGGCCCAGCTGTAGAGACGTCTCTACAGCTGCGCCACATAGATCTCGAAAACGAAAGGTCGTAGCGAAAATCTGATTACTCGTGTGTGCAGCCGTTAATTTGTCGGAATTTGTCGCACAAAAACCAGAGTTTGTCGGTCTTGCGTTTAGGAGATCTGTGTGGCGCAGCTGTAGAGACGTCTCTACAGCTGAGCCACACAGATCTCGAAAACGGAAGGTCGTAGCGAAAATCTGATTACTCGTGTGTGCAGCCGTTAATTTGTCGAAATTTGTCGCACAAAAACCAGATTTTGTCGGTCTTGCGTTTAGGAGATATGTGAGGATACGCTGTGGAGACTTTTCTACCTGGATCTTGAGAAAGGAAGGTTGTAGCGAAAATCTGATAACTTGAGTGTGTAGCCGTTAGTTTGTCGGAATTTGTCACCAAGAATCAGAGTTTGTCGATCTTGCGTTTAGGAGATATGTGAGGATACGCTTCCGACCTTTCGTTCTCGAGATCCAGGTAAAAAGGACTCCACAGCGTATCCTCACATATCTCCTAAACGCAAGATCGACAAACTCTGATTCTTGGTGACAAATTCCGACAAACTAACGGCTACACACTCGAGTTATCAGATTTTCGCTACGATCTTCCTTTCTCAAGATCCAGGTAGAAAAGTCTCCACAGCGTATCCTCACATATCTCCTAAACGCAAGACCGACAAAATCTGGTTTTTGTGCGACAAATTCCGACAAATTAACGGCTGCACACACAAGTAATCAGATTTTCGCTACGACCTTCCGTTTTAGAGATCTGTGTGGCTCAGCTGTAGAGACGTCTCTACAGCTGCGCCACACAGATCTCCTAAACGCAAGACCGACAAACTCTGGTTTTTGTGCGACAAATTCCGACAAATTAACGGCTGCACACACGAGTAATCAGATTTATGCTACGACCTTCCGTTTTCGAGATCTGTGTGGCGCAGCTGTAGAGACGTCTCTACAGCTGGGCCACACGTATCTCCTAAACGCAAGACCGACAAATTCTGGTTTTTGTGCGACAAATTCCGACAAATTATCGACTTCATCATGGCATAGTCAAAAAGTCAGATTTCCAACTTTTTTTTTTGTGGCGCAGCTGTAGTCCGCCACGTAATAATTTTTCCAAAACATTTTTTTGGTAATTACGTATGGATTCTAATAGTCGACACTATTTTGTCACTGGAGCATTTTGATTTTTTCCAACTTTGAGTCTTAAAAATCATCGTAAAATTCGTCAAATCGAGCCAAAATTTCGCGTAGGGGTTTATTTTGATATTTTTTATGTTTTACAATACCTTAAAATTAGAATCCATTACTTAGTCATCGTCCCATTTCATCCCATTTTTTTCTGAGAAATATTACCTATATCGATATTTTTTCACTTCCACCTTCCACCATCCCTAATGCCAAGTTCATTGTCAAAATTGTCTTTGCACTTTTTTCTTTTTTTTATTATGGCTGGGAGATCTGTATGTGATGACGTCATATGAAGGTCATTTGAAGGTTAAAGCTTTTTATTGAATATTATAAATATCTTTAAAAATATAGACTTATTTTTAAATTTAATTAGTAGACACTGTACCGAAAGCTTATTCCTCGAAATGGTTTTGAGATTTCCAGTCATGTTCAAAAAGTTATCAAAGCCAATTGCACTAAACTTAAGAATCGCCTAAGTCTTTTCTTAACTACAACTCGACCAAGTTAACCAGGCGAATGACAGCTACATGACCGCTAAGTTTGACACCGTTTTAATTTGGTCGTGTTGTAGTTAGGAACAGACTTAGGCGATCCTTAAGTTTAGTGCAATCGGGTGATGGTGTCGCTAGTTTAAAACCCACAAAAGTGACCGATGACTTAGCGATTGGTCTTCTGGAATGCACCTAATGTCATTATATAGGTACGTCATTTATCAAAAAGCTTGCTTTCGTCAAAAAGTGGTGAAAAGCAAAAAGTTATTGAAATTAATTCCATGTTTTAATTTATCTTTATTCCTCTCGTTTTTGGAAATATCCAAGCTGGCATCAAGAAGATTATTATTCGTGGGATTCCACAGTTTTTCACCAACATTATCGTATCGCGCCAGTTTCAATAGGTTAGGATTTTTCTAATTAATATTAATTATTCCACACCTTTTACTATAAATTTAACATTTTTATTATTGTGTATGTGACATTAAAGTAGTAACTCTGTTTACCTGTAGAGTTTAGCTGACTAAAAACAAGGTAAGATAAGATTTTTCCATTGTTCTAATACGGGAGGTTGTTTATCTATTTAGTTAACAAAAAGTTCATGTGATGTCATCCTAACAAGATTTTTTACCACCTACAAACGAAACCACTGAGCTTGACTATAAAATAACTTTCATTTTCAAAAATGATTGAATAATTCAGTCATTGTGTCTCAGATTAACTCATCAACGCCCGGAAAAGGAGACACAATAGATTTTCTATTGTTATCCGGTCAATTCCGATTCTGGAGACCACTCGGGCGTTGATGAATTAATGTTTTTGTAATATTCCTACTATAAATCAAAATTATTTTCCTCACTTATTAGTTGTACTATGCGTGCCAAATAAGAATAGTATCGACAACTTCACGTCACTGGTCAATTTTGTACTGCTAGCAAAAAATCCAATGATCGTTTGCCATGCTGATCTATGCCAGCAAGAATAAAAATCACATTTTTATATATTTTGTTTATTTTTATGCACATCCCATACATTATGAAGTTATCAATTCTACCAAGCAGTAACAAAATTGTCCAGTGCCGTGAAGTTGTCGATACTATTCTTATTTGGCGCGCATAATACTTACAATGTTATTTTATAGTTCTTAAATAGGATGGGAATTAAGACAACGCTCTATTTGAGTTTAAACAGTTAAATATTCCTCAAATGTTAGTTTTGTATCACCTAAAACCTGCTTTAAAATGTGCTTTGTAGATCGGACACCACCCTCCCATAATCCTCCGAAATGAGGTGAACTTGGAGATATAAAATGCCACTTGGTACCGTCCGATTCTAATATTTCTCACAAATCTAGTGGCAATTAAATCTTAGCCTTAATTATCATTGTAGTTAATTTAAAATTCGTACCAATGAAATAAGTTTCGCAATCAGAATAAAGATGAGCACAGTGCCTTACGACGAGAAGTAAATCTTTTAAATGCAGTTTTAGAAGCACTAGTAGATAATTTGAATACTAATTCCAAATGTATAGCTTTTGTTATAAATAAAAATAAAATAAAATAAAAAAGCTTTTTATTCCATATCTAGTATCAATAGTATTTAACAATTTATTTGTGTTAGTTTATTAATGAACTTATGCTAATTATTAGTAGTTGTTAGTATAGTTTCAGACATGGATCCCGTCTGGGTATAGCTTTTGTTACAGTTGCCAAAATACTTTGAAGTGATGTTATTTATTACTTGCCTTTTTAAGTGGCAATTTCTTTGCCCAATGCATAAGTTTGCCCATTCAATGGGGCAATGCTGCCAGTCTTTTGGGTACTTTGCTTGGAACAGGCAATTTAGTTGAAATATTAGGGCTTAAAGTATGAAATGGCCGTTTGGGGAATTTTAAAGAATTTTCATTTTCCATACTAACATTTTATTCATTTATTTAAGAACCACCTGTGTAGCCTGCCTGTGTTTCAGTAGTTAGGGCATTAGATAACAATAATGTACATTTATTTTGCTAGAACTACAGTGTAATGTCAATTTCAATACTCAATACTCAATTTCATAAAGTGATAACCTCACTTTGTCAATCCAATAAATAAAGGGTGTCAAAAGACCCTCAATGAAGCCGAAGTCCACGCATTCCGCCCATCATCAGGATCATTTTTGTCCTTCAGACTATACCTGGGAAATCAATAGCTGTCAAGTTATTGAAGGTCTAATTTTTTTTTGCCAAGTAATTTTATATGTTATTTCCTAACTTTGGTCCTAATAAACATTATCAAAATTTTAAGTATTTCGTAACAAAAAATGGCTTCAAAACGTCATCACTCAATGTATCTCATCCGCACGCATACAAACGCTGCCTTTCAATTCGGCCGCACCCGCACTAACTTGCAGGCGTGGCGCGGTCTTATGCGCGCGTTACATTGCGTGGTACTGTTTGCAATGCTTTTTTAACACCAAAAATCAAAATCGTTTCCCAGCAATAATTTTGAACAGAAATGGTCCTGATAATGGGGAGAATACGTAAGACTCGTCTTCGTTAAGGGTCTTTTTACACTCTGTAAGTGTATTTCCCCTTTAGCTATACATACCAAAGGCGGCACCACTCGGGCATGTCGTCGCCGCAGTTCGCGCGGCAGCCGCCGGGGCGCAGCGCCCCTCCCCCGCGCTCCCCGCCCGCTCCCGCCTCCGCCGGACATGACGTCGCCAAGCGATACGACAATATAGTCAAGTCACAGGAGGACAAGAGGGAATACAGGTTGGTGGATTGTTTAAGTCTTTATTTATTTATCTTTCTTTTTTGTTTCTCCAGCCCCTTTCCAACATCGGAGTACCAGACGCAGGTTATTAATATTTAGAAGGCGGGACGCGAAGACGGGCGCGTGATCAGTCACCTTGATTGGAACCATTTCACCCATTTCCCCAAATCCCCGGAGGCAGAGGCGGGTTATCATTTACCCCTCCGGCGTCGGACCGTCGAACCTACCTGTACGCTTACAGTACCTGCTGAGTTGACTTATCATTAACTGCTTTAGATCCTCTTCCTTAAGCTTGTCCGCTCCAAAGAACTCCCAGCGCAGTGATGCGTATATCGGGCATTCTGCCATGAAGTAGTAGCTTGTTTCTTCTCTTTCTTTGCATTGCGGACAGATGGGGTCCTCTGTCCGTTTGATCACTGACAGGTGTTTGTTTAGACACAGGTTAGCATATCACCCTTATATTATAGATACTCCAAGGGTCCGTACCAAGCGCTTTGCCAATACATTTTTTATGTGAACTGCTAAAGAATGGAATGGAATGATGGCATTCCTGCTAGACTACTAAAAATCTGTGCTCCTGAGTTGTCTCCTGTACTTACACGCCTGTACCGCCTCTCTCTTAAGACTAAAACAGTTCCCAAGTCCTGGAAGATTGCGAATGTGCAACCCGTACCCAAAAAGGGTGACCGTGCCGACCCCACCAACTATCGACCTATTGCTATTACCTCCATACTCTGTAAAGTTATGGAAAGGGTACTGAATAACAAGCTGCTATCGCACCTAGAGAACCACGATCTACTCAGTGACCGTCAATTTGGTTTTCGCCGGGGACGCTCAACTGGGGATCTCCTAGTGTACGTTACGCATTGCTGGGGTGAAGCAATCGAGAATCATGGCGAAGCACTTGCAGTGTCGCTTGATATCTCGAAAGCCTTTGACCGGGTCTGGCACGCTAGTTTGCTGAGCAAGCTTCCAGCGTATGGTTTACCTGCTGACTTTTGCAGCTGGATTTCGGATTTCTTGAGCAAACGGTCGATAAGAGTGGTTATTGACGGCTGCTCCTCTGACCTCATGGCTATAGAAGCTGGAGTTCCTCAAGGATCCGTTCTTTCCGCAACGCTTTTTTTGCTGCACATCAACGATCTGCTCATGCCCGGAATTGTTGGGTATGCAGACGACAGCACGGTTGCGGAGAGGTATTTGTCCAATGCAAAGGCCAGCAAGGAAGAAATTGGTTCCTTGAGAGAGGCCATGGTGGAGCGGACGAATACGACTTTGAGTCTTGTCTCCCAATGGGGCGACAACAATTTAGTCACTTTTAACGCCACCAAAACGCAGGCATGTCTATTCACTGCAAAGAAGAGTCCTCTGAACTTGACTCCTACTTTCCGAGGAGTAACTATACCTGTCACCGACAATCTCGATCTCCTTGGCATAAAGTTGACTTCCGATCTCAACTTTGGTGACACAATCGAGTCGAAGGCTCAAACTGCGGCCAAAAAACTAGGCATCTTGAACAAGGTTAAGCGATATTTCACGCCGGGACAGCTTCTAACTCTTTACAAAGCGCAAGTCCGGTCGTGCATGGAATATTGCTGCCACCTGTGGGATGGGTCCGCAAAGTACCAGCTAGCCGCACTCGACTCGGTTGAACGCAGAGCCAGAAAACTCATAGGGGATAGTGCGCTATTAAAAACCAAGCTTCACAGTCTTTCCCACCGCCGTGAAGTAGCTTGTCTGGCGGTGTTCTACAGACTATATTTCGGAGAGTGTGCTCTTGAGCTGCATGAGCTCATTCCGCCATCCCCGTTCTACCATCGGACATCCAGACGCACGGCGGGGTTTCACCCCTATTTGGTTGACATTCCATGCATGCGCACGAAGCGTTTTTCATCTTCCTTCTTAATGCGCACAGCCAAGGAGTGGAATTCCCTGCCTGCGTCTGTATTCCCGAAAGAATATAACCCAGCGATATTTAAGGCACGAGTGAATAGGCTTCTTCTGGGCAAGCTCGCTTCATCTTCGGCCTCTTCTTAGCCTTATGGTTCTCAAATGTGGCCAAGAGTAAGCCCATTTAATGTAAAAAAAAAAAAAAAAAAAAAAAAAAAATGCGCTGCCTGCTCATGTGTTCCCCGATAGTTACAACCTTGGTCTCTACAAGGCTAGAGTGAATAGGCATTTCCTGGGCAAGCGTGCTACACCTTAGACCACATCTTGTTCACCAAGTAAGATGGTGGTCAAATGCCTGCCCAGTCTACAATAAAAAATAATTCTAATTCACTTCTACATTTAGTGACTATTAAAGTAATAAACGAGAATAACCGCTTCTATGGTTTACTGGTTCGCCCACCCGTATAAGACGCAAGCCGGGTTCGATTCCCAGGAGGAGCGTACAATTTGTTCTCGGTTTGGTTGGTGGTAAGGCTTATTTCATGTCCGCCTGGCTAGCTACCATCTTGCCTAAGTCTGACGCCATAACAACAATTTTAACATTGTTGTGTTCCGGCAGTTAGAGGTAAGATAGCCAGTACATCAGTGGTGAGGATACATCCGTAGTGCGCTTCCACCTTCGGCCTTATCGTCACTTAACATCAAGTGAGGTAGGCCAAGCACTATCCCTTTGTGCATAAAAAGTCAAGTTTGAAATTGGCTCTAAGTTCATAACAATCTCACTAAATGTTAGATCAACTTTGTCTTTTCAATGCCCTGTTTGTAATCCTTTAACACCAATTTGTTTCAGAGGCATAGTGCTAAACAATAGACTAAAAGTGCTACTGGTCAGCGATCCGACCACAGACAAGTCGGCCGCCGCGCTAGACGTCAACGTTGGTAAGTAGCATCAAAGATAATATACAGTACGAGGCGTATATATTGAAATCGGGTGGGGATTGCGCGGAACGCGTATTTTGGGCATGCGTAGCGGTGAGGGGCGCGGGTGGCGGAAGAGGAGCGCGCGCTATTGGTCGCTCGCAAGAGCACATGCGCGAACTTATCCCCATTCCATCGAAAAAATTAAGATACTGTGCCTCGTACTGTATATATGCCTCATACTGTACTATACGTCAGTGGTTCCCGAATAGGTTTCCGCGGAACCCTGGGGTTCCGTGAGAGGCTCTCAGGGGTTCCGCGAAAACTCAAGAGCTTATAAATTCAAGATCCTACTTATCTTTTTGTTCTAACTAAATTAATATTTTATATCTTAAAAGTCCTTTTAAAGTCAAACCATATCATATATAATAAATTAAAATGACGCTTAAATGTTCTAATGTCAGAAACCGTTGCTCTGTAGATTTAATGAAAGCAGAATTGCAAAAGACATGTCTTGTTCGGAATTCATTAATATAAAAATGACGCGGAATTAACGAGATAGGCCCGTAGCAATACACAATATGCATGGAATGAAAACAGTAACAAAAAATACCTAAAACATTAAATCAAAAGTCTCTTTTTTCCCTTTACCTAGGTACTTAGTTATCCTTTTTTTCATTACACTCTTACTTTGCTGACCTGCCCGTTTGTTTTCATTGATTTTGAGTATTTTAATTACAAACATTCACATACATTCAACATGTCTGGGTAACTGGTAAATGAAGGATTTACCAGTTACCAAACTCTACAGTAGTTTTACTGCTAGTTTTAATGATTTGAACGTACATTTAGAAAATAGACCCAAAAATTTTTTGCATTTGTCCTGTTTTCTGTTCCTAAAAGTGCCAACCCTAGTTAGTTTACTTCTTACTAGAGCTAGGGTTCCGCCGAAATTCGGTTAACCAAAAAGGGCTCCGAAGCCAAAAGAATTCGGGAACCGCTGCTATACGTAATACGTAGCATATTGTTCTTGGTAAACGACGCCGCTCAATAAGTGCTTTTCAAAATGACAAAAAACTGTAGGCTCGACAGATGGCGTTGATAAAAATGTATGTGTCAAGCTAATTTTTTTTACTAAGCGTCGAAGAGTACTCAGGTAGACAGGCAGATCCCCTAAAATGTTTCTCTTTGGGCAGATGTCAGCCAGCGAGCGCTTACTTTCCTCTTTGGTACAGGCCGTTTATTTTTAAAAGCCAATTTTGACACTTCTCTTTCCATCAACGCCATCTAGTGAGCCAAATAGTTACTATTTATATTTTTTTAATGTTACTTCGAAAAGTCCTTATTTTTAGAGCAACTTTGTCTATGGGAACAACTTAATCAGAGCAAAAAAATAATCAGCTGTTCCATAGAAAACGTCAATATCTACTCGACCAAAATGTATGAAAAAGCTGATAATTTTTTTGCTCTGATGAAATTGGTCCCATAGACAAAGTTGTTCAGTTTGACGGTCTAAGTCACACCACGAAATTTTTCGACTGTTTTTGATTTCACCCTGTAAAAATAAATAGCAATTTCTTTCGCAATATTCCAACAATATTGTTAGGCCAATCAATAAGAAGTTAAAGAGTGAGGAGCTATAGAGTGCGTGAGGAGGAACCTAAGCGATTTCTTCAGAAATGTATTCAGGGTGCTTAGGGAGAAAACATACTAAAAGTCCTGACGTCTAGGAGGTGATGCGGATGGAGGGGAGGGGGACAAAGGTCCTAATTTTAGGTTTTTCACCAATATCTCAAAAATGGCGCGTTGTAGCGAAAAATGTTCTAAGATAAAATGAAAGCTTATCAAATTTTCTATAACTTTGGTTCTATTCACTTTTTCCTATTTCCTAATAATTGTTGAGTTACACACTCCGGAAAAGTGAATTCTACAACTCCGTTTTAGACAAATATTGAGAGCCTTATAAACAAAGTCATGTTATTTACACAACTGATAACTCAAGAACGGTTGCCCGGATTTAAATTAAATTTAGCATACATATAGTTTATAACCTAAATTTGAACATAGAATACTTCTTATTCTGATCAAAGGTTCCCTAGGGTCCACGTGGACGAAGACGCGCTAATTGACCTTTAACTCCAAAAATACTAACAACTGATATAAAGTTTGTTTGCAGTAAATATTTGTCTAGAAAAGGCCTTTCTAATGATATATCATTCGTTGGTAGAAGGTGTGTAGAACAACTCTTTTGGCCATCTTGCCCATCATCCAAATTTTCACATTTCCTGAACGAGTAGCCCAAAAACGGTTGGAAATACGAACAAAGTGTATTTAACTAAAGTTATAGAGAATTTTATAAGCTTTCATTTCATTGTTAATCATTTTTTCCTACAACGCACCATTTTTGAGATATGGGTGAAAAACCTAAAATTAGGACCTTTGTCCCCCCTCCTAACATACTAAACATACTAACATACTCCTAACATACTAACAGTCCTGACGTCTAGGAAGACGTCAGGACTTTTAGTATGTTTTCTCCCTAAGCATCCTGAATAAGTTTCTGAAGAAATCGCTGAGGTTCCCGCTCACGCACTCTATACCCTCTTTTGAGCAATTTGTTAATCGGACTATGTGCTTTTCAGGTTATTTGAGCGATCCTGACGAGTTACCTGGATTGGCCCATTTTTGTGAGCACATGCTCTTTCTGGGCACTAAAAAATATCCTGAGGTAAGAAATAACCATTTATTTATTATTATTATTATACAACGTGTTACAAAATGACCCCTAATGCCGAATATGGTTTTATTATGGGACCAACTCTGAAATCGTGAAAAAAAACCGGCCAAGTGCGAGTCGGACTCGCGCACGAAGGGTTCCGTACCAAAAACGACAAAAAAAAAATACGTTTGTTGTATGGGAGCCCCCCTTAAATATTAATTTTATTCTGTTTTTAGTATTTGTTGTTATAGCGGCAACAAAAATACATCATCTGTGAAAATTTCAACTTTCTACCTGTTGTCGTTATTAATATCGAGCAAAAAAGGGCAAATCATCACGTTTGTTGTATGGGAGCCCCCCTTAAATAATATTTTTATTCTGTTTTTAGTATTTGTTGTTATAGCGGCAACAGAAATACATCATCTGTGAAAATTTCAACTTTCTAGCTATCACGGTTCATGAGATACAGCCTGGTGACAGACAGACAGACAGACAGACAGACGGACAGACAGACAGACGGACAGCGGAGTCTTAGTAATAGGGTCCCGTTTTTACCCTTTGGGTACGGAATCCTAAAAATCAGCTGTTTCATACCAAAATTAATAACGGAAATATCAAAATGTATAAAACAGCTGATTTTATTTCGCGATTTCAGAGTGGGTCCCATAGTAAAAGCTGTTCAGTTTGATGGTCCCTATCTACCATATTCGGTATTAGAGGTTATTTTGTAACACTTTATAATTGTATATGAACCCGAGACCTTTGGAAATCCAGTCCATTGCTCTTCCATTTAAGCTACCGAATTATTAGTAGATTTGTAATTTCTTAACTAACGGCTGCCCGTGACTTCGTCTGCGTGGTCAGTTATTTTCTTTCCCTCGGGAACAGTACTTTTTTCTGAATCCTTCTCTGTACCCCTGACAACGTGTATGCAAAATTTTATGATGATTGGTTGAGTAGTTAAGACGTGACAGCGTAACAAACAAACAAAACATGTATAGTCTGAGGTGCCGTCGTGTGAACCTTTGCATTTATAATTACACGACTGCCTTAAAAAAATAAAGGCTTAGTAGCAAAAGGACCTATTCGCAAAATGCCCTGCTGTCGCATATTGCCTTATTCGCGATATGCAAAATGCCCTATTCGTGGAATGCCCTATTCTCCTTTGGACTCATTCGCAGAAAGACTTATTCTCAGAATGACCTATTCTCAAAATGCCTCATTTTTCTCTAAGTGTTTGTTAGTGAAACTATGCCTGTATACAATGTGTCCCTCGATAAAGTGCAATCCTGAAAGGGGGTTAAAGTAGATTGGACACACTGTATTGTTTATAAAACCAGAAATTGAGTATTTCGGAAAGGTAAAATAATTCATCTATATATATAAAAGAGAAAATCACTCACTGACTCATCACGAAATCTCAGAAACTACAAGTGCTAGAAGTCTCAAATTTTGCATGGGGGTTCCTTTTAGAGTGAAGGTGCTCACTAAGACGGGATTTTGCGAAATTCAACCCCTAAGGGGGTAAAACAGGGTAGCAAAGTTTGTATGGGAGAAAGCGATTCCTTGGCCCGATTGACTTGAAATTTGACATAGACATTCTTTAACAAAATTAATTGAATACGTGTTTCGTATTTTCTTGAAATGTATCCCCTAACAGGGCTGAAAAGGGGTAGAAAGCTATTTTTAGGGTGGTTGACTTCGATATCGGAATCAAAACTTCTAAGTGCATTTGTACGATTAAGAAAAATAAATGTCAGTTGTCAGGTTGTCACCTCCCCTGAGATTGTAATTATGTCACCGCACGAGCTGACATTTCATGTTGTATAAGATTTTATCCTGATTTTCGGTACCTATTTTACGAAATATTAGTCTACTTATAAAACGTGGCAAAATCTAGCAAATATCAGATATCTAACGTGACAAGGAATGTGGTGTAAAGTGTTGAAATTGAGAGCCGGATAATAATGCACAACATAAATTGCACCCGACATAATTTACATACATAGATTTTTATTTTTATAGATTTTTTTTAGGAACAAATAAACATACATAGATTTTTATTTAAAAGAAGATACCTACCAAACTATTAAGTATGAGTATTAAATGTTACATAATATTATTATACTTATTTTGTTATATTATTACTGCTAAGAAATTTTATTAAGTACACCTACCTACCTACCTAATACAAAATTGTGAACAGTAGGGCGTCGGTTCTGTAACCAAACTCGAACCCCACTTCGAATCTCACTTCACTGCACGGGACGGGAACTTTAAATTATAAATAAGATAATGATGAGATTTTTTTTTTCATCACAAAATATTTTAGATAGCTACCTTAATTTATTGTAATCGGTAAAATTGCTCATTTAGTTAGCTAATTTCTAATAACAATTCACGCGAAGTGAAGTGAGGTTCGAAGTGAGATGCGAGTTTGGTTACAGAATCAACAGATTGCGCAGGTAAAACCGCGGGGTGCAGCTATTACCTACATATAACAAAATTGTAAAAATGTGAAATTTTTGATGTTTGGATGTTATTCATTTTGTAACTCAATCACGTCTGAACGGGTGAACGGATTTAGACGAAATTTGGCACAGGGATAGATTATAGTCTGGAATACTTAACACAGGCTTCTTTTCATGCCGATCATTGGTTCCCAAGGGAAGACTTACAACGATTACCGACTCCCACGCGGGCGGAGCCACGGGCAAAAGCTAAACATAGTATAAAACAAAGTCGCTTCCCCGCCGTCTGTACGCTTCTCTTAAACTATACATAAAAATCGCAATAAAATCGATCTTTAAGTTTGGGAGCTAGGTGGCCTCAGACAGACACACACACACTTCAATTATATTTTAACACCCTTTGCGTACATCGTATATATGTAGATATCCTGTAGTATAATCAAATAACTTCACACTGACACCACATTAGCACAGTTTTACATTAGTAACTACATTGCACTGCACCCGTGCGAAGCCGGGGCGGGCCGCTAGTATACATATAAATATGAAAAAATACTAACTTATAAATCGTCTTTTATTAAAAATCAACAAGAGTATGCCAGATTACTATACTTAAAGGAAAGCTATGAATTTTTCTTTTTACGATCATTATTATTTGTAATATCAATAATTATTAGGTAAGAAGCAGATGTATTATAAAAAATTGTATTGCAATTTTGCATTAAAAGTTGCAAATAAATAATTTGTTTGAAGAATTGTTCCACAGTAATTTCCTGTGTCTCTAATTTAGTCAATATTTTTTTATATTTCTTATCAGATATTATATCTATAGCGGAGCTGACGAATTAAAATGTAATAAAAATGTATTTTACTTATTAATACATGATAATTACCAATTATTTGCTGTTAACGTTAAAGCTGGCAGGTATTTAAAAAAATGTGTCCTTTTGAGAATAGGTCATTACGCGAATAAGGCATTATGCGAATGTATCTTTATGAGAATGAGGTATTATGCGAATAGGTCCTTTCGAGAACAAGTCATTCTGAGAACGTGGCCTTTTTTTGGCCGTGTGGCATTTTGCGAATAGGTTCTTTTGCTACTAAGCCAAAATAAAGAGTGTATTGTGTTCAGGGCAATGAAAGTTTTATGTATGTAAGTTATTTATTCCACCATAACATCTAAATGCCTGAACAGATTTGGATGTGTGTGGTATCTTTAGAATCCTTACATCACTCTAAGTGACAATGGTTATAGATTTTTCAACAAAACAGTCCGACTGCAGTGACTTTTGTTATTTTTTCTACACCCAAGATTTCCTCCTCTATAAATGGTTCTGAAGCAGTTAGCTTACATTACATTATAACTACCAGTGACAACACAATCAATATCCGCCCAACGAGTTACATAATGAAATTCAGTACAACATTATAACACACGTTCGGATGATATAATGACGAGGAGGGGGAGGAAAGTTAAAGTAAAAGTCAAATTCAAGGTCAACAACAAAGTCAAGGTCAAAATCAAAACCACTGTCAAAATCTTTTGACAGTTAAACGTGATAAATCGCTATATCATTCGTGTTTCGGTGGTGAGCCGTGAGCCCGCGACAGTATTGCCTACGTCATATGACATCACGATGAAATGCATGGCACACGGTCGGAAAAGTTGTGCTGAGCGAGGATCAGAAGATTATCGCAAATAAAATTGGCCGGAAGCTTGAGAAAATCTTTCACTACCGGTCAAATTTTTAAGATTATATTTACGTCATGTGACGTCAGTAAGAGACCCGTGTCATCATTTAGTTTTCAATCGTAGAGAGAGTAAACATAAGTCTATCAGTTCTGAAATGGCCGGAATACCTTAAACTTAAAATTTTTGTTTTTTAGTCATTTCAGAACTGACAGACTTATGTTTACTCTCTCTACGATTGAAAACTAAATGATGACACGGGTCTCTTACACGTCACATGACGTAAATATAATCTTAAAATTTTGACCGGAAGTGGAAGATTTTCATAAGCTTCCGGCCAATTTTATTTGCGATAATCTTCTGATCCTCGCTTAGCACAACTTTTCCGACCGTGCGCATTTCTTCATCTTCATGCATTTCATCGTGATGTCATATGACGTAGACAATACTGTCGCGGGCTCACGGACTATAGGGATCTGTACTAAAATATTATTTTGCTTCCCAAATAAGAAAAAATAGTTAACTTAAATTAAATTTATTAGTTTACCTAAAGATAAATAATTGTTAATTTTATTTCCCTCCAACAGGAGAACGAATACAATAAGTTTTTATCCGAGCACGGCGGATCGTCGAACGCTTCTACGTCATCAGACCACACCACGTACTACTTCGACGTACTTCCCGCACATCTGGCAGGCGCTTTGGACATGTAAGTATAATAAAAAAGAAAAAAATGTCCAAAATTTGATAACAAATAAAATAAATAAACAAGAAACAGGGTTTCTAAACTCATTTAAATTGCCTATTTAAAATCCCTACAACGGAATATAGCCGCCCTGCGCTTGACAATAAAAAAAAATTTTTTGTCACCGGTGAGTACTTAGTATAGTTATTAGCTATATTTTCTATACAGAAATGGACCCAGAACGGATCCCTGAGGCATCAAAAACTGTCATCTATCATGACTATGTGCAGCGATAAGAGACGCCCGTCATATTGTGATACATGATAGTCATGTAGATTGTTATGTTAGCTTAGGTATTATGTTAGTTCAGATTGACTATATATACGATAATAAGTTCATATATGAGCACGGTGGGTCGTCGAATGCATCGGACCACACCACGTACTACTTCGACGTACTCCTCGCGCATCTAGCAGGCGCTTTAGACATGTAAGTATGGTAAAATAGAAAAATGCGAGTCAGACTCGTTCACCGAGGTTTCCGTACAGTAGGTACTTAATTACAAATGTATCATGGGCGTAGCGAGGGGGAGGGATTTGGGGTTCAACCCCCCCGTACATATTAAGTTATACTTAGTAAAATCTCTCCAAAAAAGGCCTCAATTATCCCGAAAAACTAGTCTGACTCCCCCTATGAAATGTATAGTTTTCATAGTTCTAGGTCAACGGATAGTATCTAATCAAATCATTTATTAGTTCATAATGTTCTTAATCTGTAAATGATTCCCTTGAGAGTGTCCATGTATGCGTTTTTTTGCGGCGTAAACTGCCGTATCTTTTATTTTCACAGTTGTTCATTGGTTTGTCCAAAACTTGCGAACACATTTACTCTAAAACACAAAAATTCACAGATTCGCCCAATTCTTCATCTCGCCCCTATTCACCGAGTCGGCGACCGGTCGAGAACTATCCGCCGTCAACTCGGAACACGAGAAGAATACTTCCTCAGACACGTGGCGTTTGGATCAATTAAACAAGAGTACAGCTGCCCCTAATCATCCCTTTCATAAGTTTGGCACTGGTAAGTACTAGCATTTTTACATATTTCGTATACAAATCTGGACCTAGAACCGATCCCTGAGGTATACCAAAGTTTCATGTATTATGTGAATAAAAGTGGGCCTAGCATTCATCCCTGTGGTAGACCAAATCTGTAAAGAACACTTGTGCAGATACGTGGCGTTTAGATCAAATAAACAAGAGTACAGTTGCCCCTAATAATCCCTTTCATAAGTTTGGCATCTTATACATATTTCGTATACAAATCTGGACCCAGAACCGATCCCTGACGTATACCAATGTTTCACGTATCATGTAAATAAACGTGGGCCTAGCATTCGTCCCTGTGGTAGACCAAATCGGTACGAACACTTCTTCAGACACGTGGTGTTTAGTTAAATTAAACAAGAGCACAGCTGCCCCTAACCATCCCTTTTATAAGTTTGGCTCTGGTAAGTACTTGCATTTTTACATATTTCGTATACAAAACTGGACCCAGAGGTATACCAAAGAGGTATCCCTGAGGTATACCAAAGTTTCATATATTATGTAAATAAAAGTGGGCCTAGCATTCGTCCCTGTGGTAGACCAAATCTGTAAGAACACTTTTCAGGGACGTGGTGTTTAGTTAGATCAATTAAACAAGAGTACAGCTGCCCCAAACCATCAAAATATACAAAACTTTCATAAATAAAATAAAATTGATCTTTGTGGCACTCCACCACACCTTTAAGAAACTTATGACGATAATAATGTTTGAAATATTAGTTAGGAGTTTTATTTTATTAAAACCTTGCCTTTAATTTAAAATAATAATTGCGATTAATTAAAAATATGCTAAAACGATTTGAAAATCATTATTTTCACATTCCAAATTATATTTTAACTCGGAATCAGATTTATAGCACTGCAAGTTATAATTATTAAACTAAAACTTAAAATACCAATATTAAAACAAAGCTTATCTTATAGTACAGTCGCTCGTAGAACAGTTAAATCACCAAAAAGGTTACCGTTTGCCGTTGTGATATAGTTATTTATTACGCAATTATAGATACTTTAACCCAAGTTTTACAGATCGCAACCCGCCGAAACCTATATTTGTATATCTCCAAAATGTATATTTTTTTATTTTTCGAGGTTTACCACATAGTTTAGCTATTGTCGTGTTCTACTGCTTGGTTTGATTGCCACAGATAAAAGTATGATTATAAAAAGTAGCCATACACAGATTTAAGACCTGATGAAAATAGTTGGACTTTATCTGGTCTTAAATCTGTGTATTATCACTTTCCATAGTCTTACTATTATCAGTGGCAATCAAACAAATGTAGAACACGACAATAGCTAAACCACATGGTTTAGCTATTGTCGTGGTAAACCACAAGGTTTACCACATGGTAAACCTTGAAAAATAAAAAAAAATATCAATTTCGGAGATATACAAATATAGGTTACGGCGGGTTGCGATCTGTAAAACTTGGGTTAAAGTATCTGTAATTTCGTAATAAATAACTATATCACAACGGCAAACGGTAACCTTATTGGTGATATAACTGTTCTACGGGCGACTGTACTATTATGTGACTTGTGACTCAAAACATGTTTATCAGCTATCGTACAATCTCGAATGGAAAATATCAAAATGTATGAAACAGCAGATTTTTTCGCGATTTCAGAATTGGTCCCATATAGGTTGGTGGTGGTGGTCCCATTGTTCAGTTTGATAGTCCCTATCTACTTTATTCAGCTTAATAAGGCTTTTACCAAACACCTTGTATAAAAAAACTGTAAATTCTAAATGTTTGTGCGCGAATTAAGCAAAAGCCGTTGAACGTATTTTGATGGGCTTTTCGCAGTTTGGTAGGTAGGAGTCCAATTTAAAATCTAAGCCATGTTTGGTCTTTTAGGTGGATAGAAGCAAGATAACAGCTTGAACTTTCCGTAGTACCAGCTTTCATACACTAAGGAGGTCCTCGTAAACTGGTATATCTGTCCACAAGTCGCGGGCGAAGGCTAGTACTCAATAAAGTATGGAGTACCTCAAGGATCAGTTCTTGGCCCACACTTATTTATGTTACTTATAAACTGTTTCTATCCTCAGGTAATCGCGAGACGTTAGAAACTATTCCCAAATCTAAAGGCATTAACGTTAGAGACGAGCTACTTAAGTTCCACGACAAATGGTATTCGTCTAACATTATGACGTTAGTCGTGTTGGGGAAAGGTAAGCCTATTTGTTTTTATCCATACTTCTACACTCGGCGTCAAAAAAATCGCACCTTTTCAAAAATTTCTTTGAAGTTAATTTAATCCTATCTAATTTAATGGTAAGTGTTGTTATACACTTCTTCCCCTTCGGACACAGCCAACAGTCTCTAGAAACTTTTGGAATACTCGTCAGATTCAGTTTCCGAGCAACATTACATTGCTTCATTTTTTTTGCAATATTTGAGCAAATTCATGGGCATTGTATCCATCTTGTGTATTCCTTTTTTTAATTGATCTGTTGAAGTGTGTTTTCTCCATCATCTCGATGGCGAATTTACCCTCATTTCCTGAATTGATCCCTTTTATTTCCCTTTTATGGCGGTGCAAGCAATAACACTTTGAGCGTTTAATCATGGTAACTGTTATGTTAATTAAATGAAAAAAAAAATTAATGGGGTTGGCAACGCAAAGCTAATTGTAGATGTCGCTGCGTACGCTTGTTCCTAAGACAGTAGACGTTCAGAACAAAATGTATGGGAAAATAGGTATTTATTTTGTGGTTTATTTTACCGAAAAAGACCCATTGACCCAAAATGGATATAAAAGACTATTCTACAATGCAAATGCCGGAATTTAAAGCCAAATTTAGACGTTTTTATTCTTACAGAGTTTATCCATTTTTTCTATGTTCAGATTTTTCGGAAATTCGTAAGTGCCAACATTTTAAAGCCTATTACACAGAATTTAATCATTTTAAAGCTTAAAAAACGTTTTTTTAAGTAAAAGTCCTTTGTTTTCATAGTTCTCGTGGAACAAGCGTACGCAGCGCCATTTTGACAGTTGCCTTCCCCATTAAAAGCTCATTAAATATACTTTCAATAGACATCAACATCTACACAATAAAACGTTAGCTAACAAGTCTAACAGGTGGCCAAGTCTAAACTTATTTTCGAAGAGATGCGATTTTTACCGACTTCAATAGGAGGGAGGTACTCAATTCGACCCGTTTTTTTTTTGTATATACACCGATTACTCGAAGACGGCTGAACCGATTGAAATGATTCAAACGTTATTACATTAGGTAAACTTCCAAGTTGGTCCCATTTTTTTAAATTTTGAAATCGGTTCAGTATTTTTCAAGTAATCTTGAAAAAAGCACGAAAATATTATGATTTTTGTGTGAACTACCTCGATGATCAGTCGTATAACTTCTTTGTTTATGAATTGAATAAGATAATTATTTTTTTTTGTTTGAAAAGGGATAAAAAAAAGATCTTAATTGTAGTTTTTTAACCGACTTAAAAAAGGAGGTTCGTAGTTTGACCCGCATGTATGTATGTTTCTCCGCCATTAACTCACGTTTGGCTGAGCCGATTTTTTTACCTAAATAATATACCTACACTACTTAATACAAAAGGTACCTACACTAAAAATTAAAAAATAAAACCGACTTCAAAAAACATACCTCTAAAAAGCAAGAAATAATATTCGTAATAATAAAAACACGTCTATTGAAGTCGGGTGGGGCTTTTAGAATAAAAAAAAAACCGGTCAAGAGCGAGTCCGACTCGCGCACCGAGGGTTCCGTACAATCATAAATATATTTGGATATGTTACTTTAGTACAGTCTTTAAAAAAGTAGGATAAACGGCAGGCAGTTGGAAGGGCGAACAGGCGGACAGTTAATTTACAAATCTTAACCACAGCTACTTATGGTGACTGAAAAACGTTTCAGCCACTCCACATTGCAAACTGTTTATATTACTAAGTAGGAACTTATTCTTCGTTTATTCGTACGGCAAATAGTAGGTAATTATATTAGAACCAGCCACCAATTTATTATTGTAGTGTTAGGTTGCGCCATCTCTTGACCGATAGTGGAACTATATTTTTTCTTAGGTTAGCATGCTTAGGACAGCGCCATCTGTTGACTGGTAGTAAAACTAAAAAAAAATTGTTTGTTTTTTGAATTTCTTAAAAAGTGTGTTATATTGAGACATCGTTTTATTTTTCCTGTAATCTTTACATAAACTACTATCACATAGAATTATTTCAGATTTTTCTCTTTGCAAACTTCGGAGATAAGGGGGGGGAACGGTATTTTTTTTTACATTTTTCATCATAAGTCGAAAGCTATGCGGCCTAAGAAAAAAGGAAAAAATGTTTTAAAATGTGCAAACAGCGCTCTTTCATATGATACCCCACATGCTCTAGTCACCTCACTTTAAATTTTTAAGACCCCTTTTCAGTCCCTGTTGTAAAAAAAATATTTCTTTTTTTATTTCTTTCTTATTTGCAAAATAGTTGGGCAAATGTCATCTTAAACTATTCCAAATTTCAAGTTGATACCATTAGTAGTTCTCGAGATATCCAGCTGTGACAGACAGACAGACAGACTAAGTCACACCATAAGGGTTCCTTTTTTACCATTTTGGTACGGAACCCTAAAAAGGAATTTGTACTCCAGCCCCACCCGACTTCAATAGACATGTTTTTATTATTACGAATATTATTTCTTGCTTTTTAGAGGTATGTTTCTTGAAGTCGGTTTTTTGTTTTTTTAACAATTTTTAATTTTTTCTGACGTCGAGTGTATTAGGGGATTGCGCTTAAAATTTTATATTAGCCTATAGTAGGTATGAACCTCTATACAAAAAAAAGTTGGGAGTTACAAGTCGTGATAAAGTTTGGCCACATGATAGAAACTGATCTGTAGGCTGTTTCTAACTAATATTGAGCTGGGCCAAACTATCCTTACATACAGTTCCATACGGCGGCGGGTTGAATAGCGCACTTTTCCCGGCTCCATTCTAAAAACTATAACAATTCAGGTTTAACTAATAGGTCAAATATGGTATCATTTTCGGATAAATCAATAACATAGAATTTATTTCTGGTATAAAAAAATGCAATTTATTACGCAGTTTCTGAAAAATTACACAATAACCAACATTTTTAAACTTCATTTTTTTAGTTTAGGTATTGGTACTTGTTTCAGTATTTTCAAAAAAACTACTTTAAAGAAGCGTTTTTTAGGTTAATTTGTCATATGCTTTTGTTATGTTGACTATATTTTATACAAACTGCGCCTAACCCAAGTAGTTGAGGTCCATTGTTTACGGAGACACAGCTAGTCAAAAATATGCATTTTTTCACGAAATAAAAGGGGTTCCTGTTTCGTTCGGAAGCATTTCTCACTTTTTTTGTTTATATTTCTGTAAAGTTAATTAAATTTTCTACAATTTGAGCCTAACTTGAGTAGTCTAGGTTTACTAGTTGCAAAGTCACAGCTAGTCAAACATAAGATTTTTTCAATTAATTTCAATAAAAAGCCCATTTTTAACCAGCTATGTCTCTGCAACCAATAGACCTAGACTACTCAAATCAAATTTAAATTGTAGAAAATTTAATTAACTTTACAGAAATATAAACAAAATACCTGAAAAATGTTTCTGAACGAAACGGAAACCTTTTTTATTTCGTGAAAAAATGCATATTTTTGACTAGCTGTATGTCCGCAAATAATAGACTTAAACTACTTGAGTTAGGCTCAAATTGTATAAAATATAGTTAGCATAACAAAAGCATATTACAAATTAACCTGAAAAACGCTTCTTTAAAGTAGTATTTTTGAAAATACTGAAACAAGTGCCAATACCTAAACTAAAAAAATGAAGTTTAAAAATGTTGGTTATTGTGTAATTTTTCAGAAACTGTATAATAAATTGTTTTTTTTTATATCAGAAATAAGTTGTACGTTATTGATTTATCCGAAAATGATACCACATTTGATCTATTAGCTAAACCTGAATTGTTATAGTTTTTAGAATGAAGCCGGGAAAAGTGCGCTATTCAACCCGCCGCCGTATGGAACTGTATGTAAGGATAGTTTGGCCCAGCTCAATATTAGTTAGAAACAGCCTACAGATCAGTTTCTATCACGTGGCCAAACTTTATCACGACTTGTAACTCCCAACTTTTTTTAGTATAGAGGTTCATACCTACTACTACTGCTGAAGAGTTCATAGCGGAACTTGACAGACTGATCGTACCCGATCACGTTTGTTAAGCAAAGCTCGGTCCGGTCTGGTGTCGGATGGGTGACCGTTAAGGGGCCATCCATAAATTATGTCACACGTTAAGGTAAAGGGAGGGGGTCGACGAAGTGTGACATTGTTGAAAAAAATCATATTTTTTTTTTCATATTTTTCCCGTCACTAAATGAAGCATAATTCCGCTCACTTCATTTGTGCACTTTACAAAGACTCACACTATCTATTCTCTCTATTCCAGAGTCCCTGGACGATCTAGAGTCTATGGTAGTCCCCCTCTTCTCGACCGTTGAGGACCTGTCAGTGATCCCCCCCTCGTGGCCGGAACATCCGTTTCCGCCGGAACTCCGCCGCAAGAGGGCGTATTGTGTTCCGGTGAAAGACTTACGGTCGCTGTCCATAGACTTTCCCATACCGGATACGAGGAAACATTATAAAAGTGGGGTGAGTATGAATTTTTTTTTCTTGAGATAAATAATATACTAGGAAAAATACAAAAATCGACTAATAGGAGGTCCCCAAAGGGTGCGGCCCTTGGGATTCTGGCCTAATGCAATGATCAATTTGCAAACTGTTTTTTTTTATTTTATATAAAAATATAATTATGAATGCGAAAAATAAAATGAAAATATTTTTTGCTTGGTTGTTGTATGCTAAATTATAAAAACTCAAACTTTTAGACTGATACTTTTACATGTCGCAGCCAACTAGCTTAATGGGGAATGTCCGAAAAAAATCAAATTAGCTGAATATTTTTTTATAGGAAGGAATAAGCTCCCTTAGTAATAGAAAAAAGTTTCAGAATTTTTGGTTGCGTAAATTTTTTTTAAATAATTAAAGTCTCTTCGACTTCACAAATGTACGAAAGTAACAGCAGAATGGAGATTATACCTTTGCCATCACCTGCCACAACCACAACAAGTATAAGGAAAAAAAATTTTGACATTTCTTTTTTTTAATGCCGTGTTGTGGTTGTAGCAAGTAGTGGCAAAGGTATAATTTCCATTCTGCTGTTACTTTCGTACATTTGTGAAGTCGAAGAGTTTTTCATTTTTACATTTTTTTTACGGAACCTAAAATTCTGAAACTTTTTTCTATTACTAAGGGAGCTTATTCCTACCTATAAAAAAATAATAATCCAATTTGATTTTTATCGGACATTCCCCATTAGTCGTTTACTTAACGGTCCAGCCATTTTTTTATTTAACAGAAAAATAAAAATAAATTAAATAATGTCTTTTTTCACCATTAAAGTAAAATTTATTTTTAACTAGCGGCCGCCCGCGACTTCGTCTGCGTGGAAAGATTTTTTGCTATCCCTCGGGAACAATACATTTTTTCGGCATGAAAGGTATCCTATGTCCTTCTCTGTACCCCTAAAAACGTGTATGCAAAATTTCATGATGATCGGTTCAGTAGTTAAGACGTGAAGGCGTAACAAACAAACGGACTTTCGCATTTATAATATTAGTAAGGATGGTTTTGAATTTACCGCCAAAACGCTTGGTTCGATGATGTTTACTGTGTAACTTTTTTGTGTAAACAATTTTAACACCTATGTGGTCTGCGTTACAATTTACTATATCGTTTACATAAAGTTGACGTCACACAGTGGACATCATCGAACCGAGAGTTATGGCGGTAAATTAAAAAAAAAACTTAAAAACAAAGGACATCAGGCAGAGTCTCATAGAAAAAAACCAAAGAACGTATAACGTTTCTGTTTTTTTCAAAATGTAGGCATGTAATTAGTAAGTCATAGAAAATATTCAGATTTTTACGAAGATTTATGTTTTGAGAGTTATTTACGTTTGAAAGTTTTTTTTTGGTAACCCCGACACTAAATAGCAACACCAGTTTCACGACAACACGCTTCGTTAGCTGCGTTAGTGATACAGATTAGCACCACAATGTACGAGTTGGAACAAGATCAAACGGAAAATCTGTGCATATGTCGCACGTAACAAAACGCTTTTGACAGTTGAGTTGACTGACATCCGGCATACTTTTTAATGCGCAATCACTTGTGCCACAGAACAAATATACTCCGGGGAGACTTGTGAAATCGCTAACAAAGATGTCCGTTTCATTGATATGCTTTTGTTTTTTTCAATAATTAATTAAAGCTAAATGAAGGAGTTAAAAAATAATGTTGCTACTGTTTTATGATTCTAGTAACACAAAGTGTTTATAGATAACAGAATTATGTTTATACACTTTTGGGTCTCATGTGCCTGATGTCCTTTGACTTGAGAAAAAAGACATTATTTAATTAATTTTTATTTTTCTGTGAAATTGTTCGTCCCAATCTTTAAATATACCTACCTAAGTAGTTTTAAAAAAATTGGAAAATAACCTATTCAAGATACAAAACGGCCCCTAATAAAAGTATGTGTCGTATTAAATGGTAGTATTTCCCGTGTAGCCAGGCCACTACCTGTCGCACCTGCTGGGCCACGAGGGCCCGGGCAGCTTGTTAGCCGCGCTGAAAGACAAGGGATGGTGCAATAGGTAAGATTTTAAGAATGATCCCACTTCAGGTACAAAAATACCTTTAAAGGCTGATTAATCAAGATAACACTTAAGCGTTCAAGGACAAGGGCTGGTGCAACAAGTAAGATCCTATGAATGATCCCACTTCTGGTACAAAAATTGACCTTTGATTAGATAACACTTCACGAACCGCCTTTTACCGCCTCTGTAGTATATTGGATTGCCCACCCGTGTAAGATGCAGGTGTCCCGGGTTCGATTCCGAGGGGGGGGGGGGGGGGGGGGGTATATTTGTACTCAGTTTGGTTGGAGGTAGGGCTTATTTCAAGTCCGCCTGGCTAGCTACCACCATCTTACCTAAGTCTGACACCATAACAACAATTTAAAAATTGTTATGTTCCGACAGTTAGAGGAAAGATAGCCAGTTATAATAGCCAGCAATATAGAATACATTGGTTTAAAAAATTAATTTAACTTAATTAAGAAAACATTTTCGATAAATAGTATTACAGCTAAATTAGACCAGTTTTAAATTGTCCATAGAAAGTGCCAATTATCTTTTTATAATAGGACATTTCAAAAATGTTCATAACTAACTTTTTAAACCTATGTACAGTCAGCAGCATATCAAGCTATACAAAACTGTCGAAAATATTTGGTGAATTTTGAACCTCGACTTAAAGTTTAAAAATGATTGAATAAATTTGACACATTGTGAAGCCCAGCGTGCCGTTGACCGTACACAATAGTCAAGGTAATAAAATAAATAAATAAAAAAAAACCGGTCAAGAGCGAGTCGGACTCCCGCACCGAGGGTTCCGTACCATCATAATTACACCATTAAACCACACTGCAGAAGAAAATAATAAAAGTTAGTATTGCAGTTTTAGGTCAGCGCCCTCTCTTGACCGATAGTGGAACTAATGTTAACTTTTATAGAAATTTGATAATTTCTAAAAAAGTATGCTATATTGAGACATCGTTTTATTTTTCCTGTAATCTTTATATAAACTGCTATCACATAAAATTATTTCAGATTTTTCTCTTTGCAAACTTCGGAGCTAAGGGGGGGGGGGAACGGTATTTTTTTTTAATTTTTCATTATAAATCTAAAACTATGCGGCCTAAAACAAAAAGAAAAAATGATTAAAAACGTGCAAACGGCGCTCTTTCATATGATACCCCCCACATGCCCTAGTAGATCCACTTAAAATTTTTAAGACCCCTTTTCAGTCCCTGTGGTAAAAAAGGTATTAATTTTTTTATTTATTTCTTATTTGCAAAATAGTTGGGCAAATGTCATCTCAAACTATTCTAAATTTCAAGTTGATACCATTAGTAGTTCTCGAGATATCCAGCTGTGACAGACAGACAGACTGAGTCACACCATAAGGGTTCCTTTTTTACCATTTAGGTACGGAACCCTAAAAAAGGGATTGTGTTTTTGCTTTTCTTAGAAATTACGTTGACATTTATTTCAGTGCAATAAAGTTGAAATTGTAAATTACTTTTACGGCCAAACTACTTTTTGTTATGTCTTTATTATGTAACTAGCGGCCGCCCGCTGTTTCACCCGCGTGGGTCCCGTTCCCGTGGGAATATCGAGATTAAAAGTATCCTATGTTTTAATCTAGGCTATCTACTATCTGTGTGCCAAATTCCAATCAAATCCATTCTGTAGTTTTTGCGTGATTGAGGAACAAACATCTAAACATCCAAATATCCATACCCACAAACTTTCACGTTTATAATATTACTAGGATGTATGTAATAGTAGTTTATCTACTCTCATATCGTAAAATTCGAATTATGAATTTCAAAGCGAATTTATATTGACATACTTTATACACGCAATACCGAAAAAAAATTAAAAAGTTATTTTATAACATACCTTCGCTAACTGAAGTATGCTATAAAATAACTTTTTTTCTTATTACGATACAGGGCAATTCCAAGAAGAAGGCAGTGCCGCGGTATTAAAAAAAACAATGTTATTTCCACATACTTTCCATGATTAAATGTGCTCTATGGTGATCGATGACTTAGCGTAACGATTAGTCTGCCGGAATGCACTACCTCATTACCTATTATTTTTTCTAATAGAATACGCTCCTTGTATTGATTTTAATTTTTACTTTTGCTTAAAAATGTCTGATAGTATTAAGTGTGGACTCAACCCGATATTTTAGATGCGGCGATGGAAAAACGTCTTACTTAACCTAAGTAAGTAAGTACCTACCTAGTCGTAGAAAGTCAAGAAACTACTTACCTACTCTTTTTATCATTGTTAAATTATTTTGTAGGTTCAATCACAAATTGTATGAGAGTAGATAAAGTAGTGTATGAAACTGCACATAACTAGGTATTAAAACACTCGTGTGATACTATTAAAAACCTCGCCTACGGCTCGGTTTTTAAACACACACTCATGTTTTAATACCCCTCATTATGCATCAGTTTCATAAACTACTATTATGAAACTGATGCATAATGAGGGGTATTAAAACATGAGTGTGTGTTTAAAAACCGAGCCGTAGGCGAGGTTTTTAATAGTATCACACGAGTGTTTTAATACCTAGTTATGTACAGTTTCATACACAACTTTATCTACTCTCATACAATTTGTAATTGAACCTACAAAATAAAATATCAATAACAAAAAGAGTAAGTAGTTTCTCGACTTTGATTTAGGTAGGTTACTTACCTATGTAAAGTAAGACGTTTTTCCGTCGCAGCATCTAAAATATCGGGGAGTCTTTCTTTACACTCACTATTAGCAGACATTTTTAAGAAAAAGTAAAAATTAAAATTAAAAAATGGCGCGTATTCTATAAGAAAAAAATAATGAAATGAGTGAATTCCAGCAGACTAATCGTTACGCTAAGCCATCGATCACCATAGAGTACATTTTGATCATGGAAAGTATATGGGAATATCATTGTTTTTTTTAATATCGCGGCACTGCCTCCTTCTTGGATTTGTTCTGTATCGTAATGAGAAAAAAGTTATTTTATAGCACACTTTAGTATAGCGAAGGTATGTTATAAAATAACTTTTTTTTTTTTTTCGATATTGCGTGTATAAAGTATGCCAATATAAATTCGTTTTGAAATTCATAATTCGAATTTTATGATATGAGAGTAGATAATAGTAGTTTATGAAACTGATGCATAATGAGGGGTATTAAAACATGAGTGTGTGTTTTTTTTTTAACTCATCTCATTATTATTTTTTCTAATAGAATACGCTCTATTTATTAATTTTAATTTTATTTTCGCTTAAAAATCTCTGATAGTAGTGAGTGTGAAGAAAAACTACCCGATATTTTAGATGCGGCGACGGAAAAACGTCTTACTTTACCTAGGTAAGTAACCCACCTAAACAAAAGTCGAGAAACTACTTACTCTTTTTATTATTGATATTTTATTTTGTAGGTTCAATCACAAATTGTATGAGAGTAGATAAAGTAGTGTATGAAACTGTACATAACTAGGTATTAAAACACTCGTGTGATACTTTTAAAAACCTCGCCTAAGGCTCGGTTTTTAAACACACACTCATGTTTTAATACCCCTCATTATGCATCAGTTTCATAAACTACTATTATAGCATACTTCAGTTAGCGAAGGTATGTTATAAAATAACTTTTTGATTTTTTTTCGGTATTGCGTGTATAAAGTATGCCAATATAATTTCGTTTTGAAATTCATAATTCGAATTTTACGATATGAGAGTAGATAAAGGTTTTTTAAAACTTGTGACGATTATAAACCCTCGCCTGCCTCCTTACCAACCTTGTATCATAAACTACTATTGACAACGCCCTTACTTTTCGTTTTATGTGACTCGTAGCTTAGTGGGTGGCACTCGCATCGGAGCTCGCGGGTTCGGTTTCTTCGGTGTTCAAGTGGACCTCACGGAGGAGGGGGTGAAGCATATAGACGATATTGTCAAGCTCGTCTTTCAGGTCAGTACTTATTTACAATATTGTGAAAAAAACTAAAAAAAAAACACACAAAGAACAATTGCCACTTCCGGTGCAAGCGTGAACCTGTCAAATAGCGTTTTTTGAAGTTGTATAATGATAAATGATAATATATATTTTTTATTGAATTAGGTGTTACTTGGCGGAAGTCCCAAACCATTTTGAAAAAAGAAATATATTAGCTTACTTCCGCAAACAATATAATAGGCTATTTGACTAATTTTGGAAAACTATTTTAAATTATTCCTTATTATGTTATAAGCGCACCACATTGATATTTCAGGAAATATCAATGTTTTTCATGAAAAAAACTGTGTCAAAGTTTAAAATTTTAAAACCGCGCCAAAAACGCTATGGCGCTGGACACATGACTTGTTGACGTCACTAGCCTGTAAACATTGTAATATCCTTAGCCATTTGACAGCCATCAATCGCGGATCCTTAGTCTATGGTCGTGTCAAACGCCTGAAGCCATATTTATTTACAGGCAAGTGACGTCATTAGTCAACTTAGAGCGTTTTTGCCACAGAAAAAAATTCAAAAATTATTGCATTTTTCTAGGTGAAATTAATCAATAGACTTAATTTATCTATTTATCTACGCAAAAATATGCACATGCACACCACAAAATATCAGTGCACAAACCTGCATTTAGCAAGACAGCAACACACCTTGCACCTTCACCAATTAGGCTACTTTTCACGTGTGATCCGAATGATTTCCGTGCGGAAACCAGCATTTCGGTGTTGGTTTACGCACGATTTAAGAAATAGAAATAGAAATGTATTTATTGCAGGAATGTGGTATAACAGAATCTTAATTAAATACATTAGGTACAAGCTCATTCGCCCAGATAGGCATGCAACATATTAAATATAAAATAAGCTAATAGGCATATAATTCTAATGTCAATAATAATATATAAATTAATCATGTCAGTATTATATTATGTTACAATCACTAGTTAAAATATTCATTTAAATTATAGAAACATTTTTGTATTAGCCACTTACGTAGACTAATTATGAACAAATTAGAGGGCAGTTGTCTTATCGCTACAGGGATGTGGTTATAGAACTTGATTGTCATGATGTAACAATTTTTACCATAAAAAGCACTTCTATGTTGTGGAAGTAACACGCGATGCAAGTTTCTAGGGCGGAGTCTTGGATTTATTCTATCGGTTGGCGGGAAAAGTTCTGGATTATTTCTAACAAACGTTCCTATCTGTAGTATATATAGTCCTGTCAAAGTTAATATCCCCAAGTCTACAAATAAGGGCCGACAAGATTCTAGAGGGCCGACACCACAAATCGACCGTACGCATGTCTTTTGAAGGACGAAGGCTCTTTTTACATCTGGAGAATTTCCCCATAACTCCTGAGGATGCTCCGGGTTGGGGCGAAACACGTGTAGAGTAGCCTAATTGGTGAAGGTGCAAGGTGTGTTGCTGTCTGGATAAATGCAGGTTTGTGCACTGATATTTTGTGGTGTGCATGTGTATTTCTTTGCGGGCGGTGCATCTTGCATGTATTGTTTGCGGAAGTAAGCTTTATAACATATATTTCTTTTTTCGAAATGATAATAAAATTATATTTGTATAGTCGTTATGACCTTAGAACACTAGCCTATAATTAATTTTAATAAGGAAACCAAAAAATATGTAATGGTAAAATCAATATCTTCTAATTTATTAACCGACTTCCAAAAGGAGGAGTTTCTCTGTTCGTCTGTATATTTGTTTTTTTTTTTTTGTGTATGTCCTCCGATTACTCGAAAAAGGCTAGACCGATTGAAATGATTTAAACGTTATTACATTAGGTAAACTTCTAAGTTGGTCCCATTTTTTAAAATTTGGAAATCGGTTCAGTACTTTTCAAGTAATCTTGAAAAAAGCACGAAAATAGTATGATTTTGTGTGAATTACCTCGATGATAATGGTCGTATTACTACTTTGTTTATGAACTGAATAAGATATTTTTTTTTTGGAAGAGGGATATGTGTGTAGTTCTTTAACCGACTTAAAAAAAGAGGTTTTCAGTTTGACCCGTATGTATGTATGTTTCTTCGCGATTATCTCACGTTTGGCTGAACCGATTTTACTACCTAAATAATTTACCTACAAGGTACCTACACTAAAAAGAAAAAAAGAAAAAATTGTTTAAAAAAAACAAAAAAGCGACTTCAAAAAACCTACTTCTAAAAAGCAAGAAATAATATTCGTAATAATAAAAACACATCTATTGAAGTCGGGTGGGGCTTTTAGAATAAAAAAAGGAATCAGTAGGTACTCCAGCCCCACCCGACTTCAATAGATGTGTTTTTATTATTACGAATATTATTTCTTGCTTTTTAGAGGAAGGTTTTTTGAAGTCGGTTTTTTTTACCAAATTTAAATATGTAGAATTGATAATAAAGGTATGCCAATCTATAAAGATCATCAATTAAATCATTATTTATCTCTATTTCTATATAATTCTGTTTTTTTATTTTAATTGGCAGTTTATCAATAACAATAAGAAATTCAATTGTATGAGCAATATTACTTCTCTATACTATACACGATTATTGATAAAATCAACATTTTGACAGGTCAGAAATGGGCATCTTTCTTTCGGATTAAAATTGTCTAAGTAATACCAAGTAATTTTTTTTATGTCGTATTAAAGTTGAAAGTTTGCACAAAGAACTTTTTGTGTCGATTTTTTTTATTTGAGTTGTTAATAATTGCCTATTTTACACGACTGCCCAAAAAGGAGTAATATAACCATATAACCATAACTTCTAAATGGTCCAACGGTTTTGGATGTATGGGGTATCGTTAGAATCCTTACATCATTCCTAGTGACACTGGCTATATTTTTTTTTTGAAAAAAGTCACTATGGCGACTGTACGACGCCATTTTCAAATGTGAAAAACCATTTTTTTTCTTCAATTATTACAATATGGGCATCAAATGAAAGGCCCTAATGAGCACATTTCAAAACTGTATAATTTGTCACTAAAATGTGTGAAATAAAAATAAATACATTTAAAAAATATTAAAAACACGCCCTGCCAAAACGAACTAAAAAGTAAAATAACAAGTGTCTTTGCAGTCGGGGGACCTCTTTGATTGAAAATTGTTCCACAAAACGGTCCCCCGACTGCAAAGACACTTGTTATTTAACTTTTTAGTTCGTTTTTGGCAGGGCAGTCGTGATTTTAATATATATTTTTTTTAAACCTATGTATTCAAACAATCTTCTTTTTCACACATTTGTATAGTACATATCGATGGTCAGAGCTGAAGGGCCGCAGCGCTGGGTGTGGGAGGAGCAGCGCGACCTGATGGCCATGGAGTTCCGCTTCAAGGATGCACAGGAACCGAGGAGTTTGGTCACTGGACACGTGCATTTATTGCAGGTAAGATTTATACAACGTTTTTAAACTTTTAGATTTTTTTATGCATTCACAATACTATTTTTATATTAAGTTTAATAATACAATTGAAAAATATTAGAAAAAATCGACTCACCCGTAGCAGCTCAGATGGGACTCGAACCCGCACCCTTAGGATTCCGGCCCAATGCACTAACCAATTATGCTACCGAGTTGCTAGCAGGATTGACGAAATTTTCTTATAGAATAGATTTTTTATGCATTCACAATGCTATTTCTATATTAAGATTATTAATACAATTGAAAAATATTAGAAAAAATCAGCTGTTTAAAAAAAAACCGGACAAGTGCGAGTCGGGCTCGCCCACCGAGGGTTCCGTACAGACCTACATCTATACATAAAATAAAGCTATAGAAAAGTTGTGTCGGTACAAAGGAAATATTTTGAAAAAAAGTGGTTGGTAGTTATTAGTTTTTTATATGAAAACTGTACTACGGAGAGTTCAAGCTTTATCCCAGGTTCTACCTATAGTAGGTATGAACCTCTATACTAAAAAAAGTTGGGAGTTACAAGTCGTGATAAAGTTTGGCCACATGATAGAAACTGATCTGTAGGCTGTTTCTAACTAATATTGAGCTGGGCCAAACTATCCTTACATACAGTTCCATACGGCGGCGGGTTGAATAGCGCACTTTTCCGGCTCCATTCTAAAAACTATAACAATTCAGGTTTAACTAATAGGTCAAATGTGGTATCATTTTCGGATAAATCAATAACGTAGAATTTATTTCTGGTATAAAAAAATGCAATTCATTACGCAGTTTCTGAAAAAATACACAATAACCAACATTTTGAAACTTCATTTTTTTAGTTTAGGTATTGGCACTTGTTTCAGTATTTTCAAAAAAACTACTTTAAAGAAGCGTTTTTCGGGTTAATTTGTAATATGCTTTTGTTATGTTAACTATATTTTATACAATTTGCGCCTAACCCAAGTAGTTGAGGTCCATTGTTTGCGGAGACACAGCTAGTCAAAAATATGCATTTTTTCACGAAATAAAAGGGGTTTCCGTTTCGTTCGGAAGCACTACTCAGTTTTTTTGTTTATATTTCTGTAAAGTTAATTAAATTTTCTACAATTTGAGCTTAACTTGAGTAGTCTAGGTTGACTGGTTGCAAAGACACAGCTAGTCAAAGATAAGATTTTTTCAATTAATTTCAATAAAAAGCCCATTTTTAACCAGCTATGTCTCTGCAACCAATAGACTTAGACTAGTCAAATTAACTTCAAATTGTAGAAAATTTAATTAACTTTACAGAAATATAAACAAAAAACCTGAAAAATGTTTCTGAACGAAACCGAAACCTTTTTTATTTGGTGAAAAAATGCATATTTTTGACTAGTTGTATGTCCGCAAACAATGGACTTAAACTACTTGGGTTAAGCTCAAATTGTATAAAATATAGTTAGCATAACAAAAGCATATAACAAATTAACCTGAAAAATGCTTCTTTTAAGTAGTTTTTTTGAAAATACTGAAACAAGTGCCAATACCTAAACTAAAAAAAATAAGTTTAAAAATGTTGGTTATTGTGTAATTTTTCAGAAACTGCTTAATAAATTGATTTTGTTTATATCAGAAATAAGTTCTACGTTATTGATTTATCCGAAAATGATACCACATTTGACCTATTAGCTAAACCTGAATTGTTATAGTTTTTAGAATGAAGCCGGGAAAAGTGCGCTATTCAACCCGCTGCCATATGGAACTGTATGAAAGGATAGTTTGGCCCAGCTCAATATTAGTTAGAAACAGCCTACAGATCAGTTTCTATCATGTGGCCAAACTTTATCACGACTTGTAACTCCCAACTTTTTTTAGTATAGAGGTTCATACCTACTACTACCGGAATTATGTGAAAAATTGCTTAGTTTATAAGTTGGACTCCAAGCTACCAAACTGTAAAAAAATACCATCAAAATCCGTTCAGCAGACTGCTATATATAGATAACCATTTGAAATCCTTTGTCGCCACGTAGAAAATAACCCTTCCAGGGATTACGACAAAGAATTGACCACGGGCGAAGTTTGAAATGAAATAGTACATTACTGCAGCGGCACTCAAGACAGGCATTGAAGAACATACGTTAGTCCATCAATGCCTAGTTGCGGCCAAGGCTTGTGTAGTACTTTTAAACTTTTAACTTTTTAGTTTTAAAAGTTTTAAGCTTTTTATTTTAATTTTAAATTACTTACAGTAATTGAAAAAAGAAAATGGAAAGTGGAATGTGCACATAAAGGCCTTTCATTTGATACACATATTGAAAAAAAAACGTTTTTTTTTTCATTTATTTCCAGTTTTTTATTTTTTTTTTCCAGTTTTTTGGAAAGTGCTCATCAAGGCCTTTCATTTGATACCCATATTGCAAAAAAAAATATTTGTTTGTTTTTTTTTCAGTTTTTTTGGAATGTGCTCATCAAGGCCTTTCATTTGATACCCATATTGCAAAAAAAAATTACCTTTCTTTTTTATTTTTTTTTTTAGTTTCTTGGAATATGCTCCTTGATGAGCATATTCCAAAAAACTTTTCAAAAAAACTTTCATTTGATACCCATAGGTATTGAAAAAAATTTTTTTTTCGTTTTTAATTTTTTTTATCTTTTTGGAATGCGCTCATCAAGGCCTTTCATTTGATACCCATATTGCACCAAAACAGTTTTTTTTCGTTTTTATTATTTTTTTCAATTTGTTGGAATGTACTCATCAAGGCCTTTCACGTGATACCAGTATACCGAATATTAAAAAAAAAAATTGGAATGTGCTCGCTCATCAAGGCGACATTTGATACCTATATTTGTGTTTCATTGAAAAGTTCGCTCCATTTCTGAATTACACGTGTGTAATAATGAGTTTTAATAGAAACATTGCTGGACAGACGCCGGCAATTTTGTATGAAAATCCATTATAACACGTTAGTAATGGATTCTCATACAAATATTGACGGCGCGGTTTAGGTCTGTCCGTAAACTCTGATTTAGCACGAAGAAGGTTGTCAAAATAATGTTCGAATTTCCAAGCATTTTTGAGAAAAAATAAAATAATTATAAACCCACCGCACCTGTATGAAATACAAGTACTGTTGATTGTCAACAGATGGCGCTGTATATCGATAGTACACTGTATAATGTTCTGTGAAATGGTTTTATCTATCGCAATGTTATTAGAGAAAATGGGTGTATTCCAACAGGACCCTTTGGTTGTGTGAAGCCGAGACTTTTATTGTAGTGGTGGCTACCTCGGCTGACCTTACCGAGTAAACTGTCTTGATTATACTTGGTGCCAAATGCTCCAAGCAACATTGGAATGCGATGCACCCGCATTTTAATGTAAACTGAAACAATCTACCACTGAACTATTCAACACTTGACACTGGCAAAAATTACTTCCAAGAAGAAAGTAGATTGCCAAAACAAAAATAAGAAGAAGAAGACCCCCTGTCATACAGCGTGACACACCGCCATGTTGCGAAAATATTTAGATCCAAATTTATTACTTTTTAATTTTATTTTTAAAAGTAATTAACTATAACAATATTTGAAAGGATCTGAATAATTAATAATAATAAATATTGATATTTTTAAAAGAATTAGTGGCGCGATTAATCCAAAAGTAATTAGAAGTTAAACTATGACCGCGCAATGCCGCGCATTCCGTTGTTTCACCAAGATGATTAATAATTACGTATTTTAATGACCATATTTTATTATGATTTAATTACAAATATACAGTTTTCAGATTTATTCCTGTAAGTGTAGTATAAGACGCTATTACCTGCCAAATTTCATAGTTCTAGGTCAACGGGAAGTACCCTATGAATTTTGATTCCTTTGAGAGTATCGAAAATGCGTTTTTTGCGCCCTAAACGGCAGTATCTTTTTATTACGTTAATTTAGAAGTTTGATTTTTTTACAGCTTCAAGGGCCCGTAGACCTTAGTATATGGTTTAAATTTCAATTCGATACCTCCACGCGTTTCCGAGATAAAGGGTCTTGACAGACAGACGGACGGACAGACAGACAGACGGACAACAAAGTGATCCTATAAGGGTTCCGTTTTTTCCTTTTGAGGTACGGAACCCTAAAAAACGAAAAATATCAAAATGAATGAAACAGCTAACTCTTTTAGCGATTTCCGATTTGGTCCCATAGTAAAAGTTGTTCAGTTTGATGGTCCCTATCTACCATATTCGGCATTAGGGTTTTTTTGTAACACGTTGAATAAGCTACATTCCTTACAGGCAAAAAAATAATGTTGTCAAGTGTTGTGTTTATGTACTTGTTCCCAGGAGTTCCCGATGGAAGATGTACTCAGCGCATACTACATCCTGTCAGAATGGAGACCGGATCTGATTGAAGAATTGCTGGCACTTTTGGTGGCTGACAACGTGAGGGTCGGAACAGTTGCCAAGTACGTATAATAACTTCACTCCGTCGGATGACGCTAGATGGCGTTAGCTGTCTACTGAATCGCGGTATATATGGTTTTACTTACGCATAGCTGTGCTGCGCGATTCTAACTTATTTTAATTATCGAATTATCTATCTATCTGCTAAATTGAGTGAGTAATCGAATGTCAAAATAATAATATTATACTAATTTTAATAATCGAATAAGTATTACTAATTAGTAATACTTTTTCAATGCTATGCAAAGTTTGCGGAAGTTACTAATCTTATAAATGTGATGTATTGCGATCTGACTCTCCTCCATTCAGTTCCTGGATGGCCATCATCAGATCACAGCTAGGTCAATCCCTGGCGGAGAACCAAGGCTTCAAAGTTACCTCGTTTGTATAAAAATCGACTGGTCTCCTTAATAGGCTTGTTTCCACTAAGAATAAATCGGCTAGCATAAGGTTTCTAATGATTAATCATGTTAAATAGTAACCAAAAAAACACTTTTTTCATTAAAATAAATAAAGATTACCAATATTTACGGAAAATAAAATCGGCAAAATTGGCCATTTAATCACGTGACATTGAACACCAATCAGAGACGCATGACGTCAAGCCTCGCAAAACCTTTGTTGTTGCTGTCATTTTCACACACACACAAACACACAGAGGTGTATGTGTGGAGGTGTCAAACACGAATGTTTCGCGAGGCGTGACGTCATTCAAGACGCCATGACAGTTTTGGCCTTTTTCGATGTCATTTTGAATTCATTTCTTAAAACGCAAATTTTACTTATTTTTCTTAAAATAATATATTTTTGGGGTAAAGTAGATACCAAACTTTATTTTTAAACTATTTTCCAAATTTTGTCAACTAGCCTATTATCTGGGGCCCTACTGGCGAAGTAATTTCGTTTCGTACTATTTGTCGAATAGTGTAGGAAATAAAGCGATCTTTTGTATGGGGACCCCAACATTTTGGCATTTGGGCGACAACTTTAGGGCACATAAAACGTTTAAAATTTGGCATATATTTTATTTAAAAAGGTGACTATTATCCTAATCGAGATGACAAGAATACCATGTTGGGCAGTTTAAATCAGTTATCACTGCATATTATTAAACAAAGTCCCTCGCCGCGTCTATCTGTCTGTCTGTTCGCGACAAACTCCAAAACTACTGAACGGATTTACATGCGGTTTAAAATACACGGTAAATTTTTTAGTATATCTAAAAATGAAATGGGGATTTCAGACCACGTAAATGAACAACTTTTATTATGGGGCCAACCACGAAATCTCGAAAAAAAAATCAGCTGTTCCATAGAAAAGTACAACATCGACTGGACTATAATGTATGGAACAGCTGATTTTTTTTACTTAAAAATTTACCGTGTATATAGATAAATTTCTAAAGAAAGTTTAAGTGTATGTATAATAAGTTGAGGTATAAACTTTACCAATTTTCGCGCACTTTTGATGCCGCCTAGCACTACTTTCCCACCAGCCAAAATGGCCGGCAATGTTTTATTCGATTTAGATACATGATTAGCGGTTTAGTTTTTATTTAACGAATTGATGAAAAAAAAATTGATGAAAAAATACACTATAAAAAATCCAAAACATATCCAAAATCCAAAAATAATTGAAAATACACTATAAAAACGCAAAAAAATATAACATCAAAAATCAAAAAGTGATTGAAAATATTCCAACTAAATGTTGGCATTTGTAGAAGTTGGCATTTGTAGAAGTTGACATTTGTAGAATTTGGCATTTGTAGAAGTGGGCATTTGTAGAAGTTGGCATTTGTAGAATTGGACATTTGTAGAATTTGGCGTTTTAAACTAGGTTGTCATTTGTAGAAGTTGACATTTGTCGACTAAACCTGATTAGCTTGCTAGTATACCACACCAAATCCAGAGCTCTGTAAATTATATATCTTCAATCGGTTTTCAGCCCCCTTTGTTGCCCAACCACTCCCACCCCCACCACTGAAAATCTGCGAGGTGCCCGGATCTGTTAATAATGATAGTATGGCACACTAGGTAACAAAAGGGGTTTCGTCGCTCTGTAAATTTTATACCTATTTCCGGGGCTAGCTCTTAATCCAAAACAGTATTCTGGAATATTTTTTTCATCCCTTCTATTCGAAAAATGATGCTTTGTTCCTATATAAGTGGAACCAAAATAGCTCTTTTCTGGTAAGAACTTTTTAGTGGGAGGAAAAGAGATTTGAATTTAGAACATGTATCTTTCAAAGAATTCGAACGCCGCTGCCGGCTGGTATGTATTGACTGGCTGTATAGACGGCGCGATAACCCGCGCAAACTAAAAAAAACATAAGCTTGCGAATTAAGTCTGTGTTCTTGTAATTAGTACATACTTTGTTCTATATTTTGCTAAAATAATGAGTTCTCCGTCGAGTTATGAAAGTGACAATGTATTAACTCCTGAAACAATAACTATAGAAGCTAACAACGTTGTACAACTATTTTTACTTTTCACGTGTCTTTTTTAAGTAAAGAACATTTTCATTAATTACATAAACAAACACAGTCTCCTATTTATTTTCTCATAGAAAGGGGATGAAAAGTAGAGTATATGACTCGGGCGCAAAATATTTTTGGCGAGGGCGACATACTTTGAATCCTTCCTTTGAATCACTTCGCTCTGGTTTCAAAAAAACGCCCTCGCCGTAAAAATATTATTTTGCTCCCTTGTAATACAATCTACTATTTTCTTTTTGGTGTTTGAAGGAAATATTTGGTAAGAAAAGGAAGGAACCAAAGCGAAGCGAAGGCGGGTCCCTAGCATACTATAGTTACCTACTTTTTGTCACTTATTTAGAATTTTCGCTGCTAACTTAATTTATTTATCTCCCACATGTAGTCGCCTGTTAAACGTATTTTTGTATACCACAGTTTGTCGTCCGTTTAGTTATTTTGTCGCCCAAAAAATAAACCGCTGCCAGGTTTAGTATTAAAGTATCTCATTAAATGTCGCCTTTAATTATTTCCAGTAACCGAATTAATTTATTCCCATTCTGAATATAAAATGTGTTCAGATGATTTCATATTTCAATGTCACTATTTAAGTGTGTTTGAGTTTCAGAATTGAAAGACACACACTGACAAAAGTGTTTTAGATCCAATTTACTAAACTAAGTAAAAACAATGGCTGTATAAATATAAAATTCTTCATTGCGTCTATAGTTCGTCACATTGTTACTAGATGGCGCTGTACCGTGTTACATCGCGATATTGTTTTTTTGTTTCTGAATGTCTAAGTTAGTTTGAATTCCATGATAACTTATAGCTTATAGTCTACGTTAAGACTTTTTCTTGTTGTTGTAAACATGTATTTTTGGAAACCACTTACTTTTTTAGGTGGTCTTATTAAGGCGGTTGTATGGTATGACCGAAAGTGGCGCCCTCAGAGGTTTTTACTTATAAGTTATTAATAGAAAAAGATTTTAATAATGTTTATCGTGGAGATTTTAGGGCCCATGGTCTAGTATTTTTAGAAGGTATCAATCACTACATGCCCTCGTAGTCATTTGTAGAAGTAGATAGCAAATGTGTTAAAAACGGCCACTTTTAGCAGTTTTTCTATCTACTTCTAGCAGTGACTACTAGGTAATGTAACGATACCGTCTAAAAATACAAGACCGTAAGCCCTAAAATCTCCACGATAAACATTATTAAAATTGTGTATTAGAATTATAATATTAAATAAAATTCACCGCGGCGCCACTTTCGCTCAGGGTACCACCTTAAATATAATATGGGGAAGGCAACTGTCAAAATGGCGCTGCGTTACATAAAGACGCTTAGAAAACGTTTTTCGCACACAAGTCAACTCGGAACACTGATATGAAAAATTTTTTTTTTATTTAACTGGACTGGCTGTCTGTATGATTTGACAGCTAAGTTTTTGTGCCTATTTGGAACGCCACTAGCTTGCGTCTAAAGAACTAATTTTGACGTACAATATGAAAATAGTTGCTGTGATGGTCTCTCCAGACTTCACACTTTAGTACCACGTACGCACGCTATGCTTTTTTTAATTGCTTTAAATGATGTGTAATTTGGTATTATTCGATTTTATTCTTTTCAATTTAAAATAATTAATTTAGTAAGAACAGGTTTTAGGTACCGGCGTGCTCGCTCCAGGTTAAAGCTGAAATACAGCGATTTGCTCGCGACGCGAGTGAATATGACGCTGAGCTGCGACCTTTGCGTACTGCTACGGCACACACACATCTTTATTAGGGAACAAATTATTTTTTTGTTTGTATTGATTGTCTTTTTAGTTAAGTACAGTACTTATTTATAATATAGTATTAAATTATGTTCTTATTGTATTCAATGAATATGTGTGTGTCTGAAGCAAGAAATAAAATGATTATCTATCTATCTATGCTCACGCTACGTCCTACAGCGCCAAAATGGCGGAAATCAAATAGGCACAGAAACAGTTTGACATAAGCCTGTCCAGTGTAAATATATGCAGGTCAGTGACTCGGAAATATGAAAATGTGGTGTCAATGCATTCAGTACGATGTCCTGATCACAAATAAATAAGACGACTAGCGCGAAAATGGTGTCGGTAGAAACTGTGACGTCAAAGTTTTCAGTACAAAAGAAAAAAATCACAGATTTTGCAGTCCCCGCAAGAATCGGAGCATTGAAAATGAATAAAATAAATTACGAAAAACCAAAATCGAATCAAACGAACAATCCTATTTTATTTTAAAAGTTATTTTTACGATTGTGGCAAAAGCGCCCGCTGACTGCTAGACACAGTCGAAATTAACTGATTTTCAAAATTCCAACTAATGCAGTTCTCGTCTGCTTCTGTATCTTTTAACACTATTACCATGACGATCGGTCAATAATTATAGAAGCTACATCACTTTTAATGTACGGAAACACCCGCTTTTCTACAATTCCAAATCTAAAGGGACCACCTCTACACTACAGCTTCCCTACTCAAATGGCCAACTTTCTATTCGTTTGAACACTACGCTTACTTTTAAAGCTAAAATATGAGCAATAGATGAATGAATGAATGATTTATTCGGCAACATGATTAAGATACATTAAAATAAATTTAAAAGAAATGGCACCGAAAAGGCATTTACTCAGCATAATGTCGCAGCATTCAAGAACGCCACGACGTTGGTCTTCCGCAAATGCCAAAAATAAATGAGAGAAACACTGCTACGCATAGACTGCTATTTACTGATCTAAAACTGCACTGCAATACATTTTAAGAATGGTACAAAATGTATGTCATTGAATTCTAGTTAAGACATATTAAGATATAAAAATTTAGTTATAAATGTATGTTTTTTTTAGTAAATAGTTATATTTTGTGTGAGTAAATATAAAATAATATAAGTAAATTGAAACAATATACTTCAGAAAACGTCAAGCACCTCCACCTCATATGTTATTAAACTATGCTCCACCTCAACATAATAGACAAAACACAGCGATTTAACTATGTGTTTTTTTGTAAATTTAAAAGATAGCTTTTGTAATTTATCTTAAAAGTTCCAACAGAGCGAGCGAGATGATTTAATCACATGTCGAAAACTTATATAAATCACAGACTTCGATGTGTTGTATGGAATTGTCAAGCTTACGGCACGTAATTTTATAGTTTACTGCTTATTTTAAAGTTTTAATAGTAAGCGTTGCGTTCAACCGAATAGAATGTTGGCCGTTTGAGTCACAATTATTAACCGATTTTTTTTTGCCATTTTGTTAACCTTATAAGTTTGCTAAACTTATACCCTACCCTAGGACCCTTTATTAATTTTTTCTTAAGTCGGCTTTTTATCCGAAATATTCACAATTTCGTAAACGAACTCCCCCCGAAAAAAATCAATTTAGCAAAATCCAAAAAAGTTACCAGTTCAAAATTCAACCTGTCTCGGTGCCACCTGCCACAGCCACAACAAGTATTAAAAAAAAAAGTTTTGACATTTTGTATTGAAACTTTTTTTAATACCATGTTGTGGTTGTGGCAAAGGTATAATTTCCATTCTGCTGTTACTTTCGCACATTTGTGAAGTCGAAGAGACTTTCATTTTTTTTAATTTTTTCACGCAACCGAAAATCCTGAAACTTTTTCCTATTACTAAGGGAGCTTATTCCTACCTATAGAAAAATATTCAGCTAATTTGATTTTTTTCGGACATTCCCCATTCATGAGATCATGTGTGACCTCATGAATGGGGAATGTCCGAAATCCGAAAAATTCACTGTTGATTTAATACCTAACTATATAAAGAGATGCGTTTTATTTCCGCCACAATTTATTATTATTGCCATCAGTGTACATTAGTATGAAACTGCCGTAGAGCATGTGCCGCCGGCCGCGGCGCCCTACGAGATCGAAGCGACAGCACAGAATAACTAATAGTACAAGTACAGAAGCAGCACTCGGCAAAGTCATTTAAATAAATAGCGACTTCATCTCCGACACAATAAAGTGCAATTCAGGTCGCGCAGTTCACCTAGTAGTTGCCTCTCTTTCTACCGCGTGCTCTTACCTTTTCTGACGACGCAACGTTAGGGTTGTTTTCTTTTAAATGAACTGCGTAGCATATATCATAATGTGATAAACGACAATTGTTTATTGGTTTTTTGATTTTGACATCCGTACACGGCACAGTAATGTTGATTCGACATTGTTACTATTAAAAAGAGGCAATATCTACGCAAGGAATAAGATGCCGCGCGATTACGCAGGCCGGCGTGTGGCGGCCCTCTGCTCACTTGTTCGTGCGAACGAACGGCTAGCGGTAGGTGCTTATCGCGCGACCTTGAGCGAGTGAAGGAGGCCTGGCGACAGTTTTGGCCACGTGTTTGGTCGCGCACCTTGCGGCCAAGGGGTATTACAACCTCTTAAAACTTGCCAGGTTTATGAATTGCTATAGTTACATATCTTTCTCGCTGCATAGTATATAAAAGAGATGCATTCATAGCCATTCAGAAAACTGGCAAGTTTTAAGAGGTTGTAATATGGGGGCAGGTCGCGCGGCCAGGCTGCAAGTGCGTTATTGCTCTTAGAGTTTATATACGAATGGAGTAGGCGGAATCCCCCTTTGGTTTCTCCCCGGGTAAAAGTCAAACCATGACCTACAAAGGCAAATTTAAACGATCTCCAGCTACGGAGGCTCAATCACAAGTGTCACACAGGCTATAGTTTTGGACGTGACCTTAAAGAGGATGCAAGGTGCTATGCGCAAATTATCGGCGAAAGCGCTTCGGACTGTCTCGGCAAGGTTTTGCGAGTTTCCGCGTCGAAATGTGGGATTCGATTACGTGCGCTGAAACTTCTATACAAAGGAACGTATGTTACGGTCCTGTGTTACGCTGCAGCCGCATGGTACCGACCTACCGACGCTCCTCAGTTTTATTGTAACGAGAGCTTTGCTCAGTGCACAGAGGCCGGCACTTATTTTATTGACGAAAGCTTAAAGGACGTGCAGTTCCGCAGCGTTACCCGTGCTTGCTGGAGTTCTCCCAGCCGACCTTGAGGTTTTTCGTGCGGGATGATTTGGGGAGGAGGGGAACCTACTGGCTCCCAGGGAGTGCCGAGGACTAAAACGAACCATTAGAGAGAAAACCGTTGTTGTTTAGCAGGTGAATGAAAATAGAGCGGACTGTCTTACTCAATATTTTGGGCTGGATAAATAAAAGAAAGATCTTGGGACACGCACTTGTAATTCGTCTTCGTCATAAACCATAAAAGGATTGAATCGAACAGTGTTACAAGCTATGAAAAATAACAATTTTAGGTTGCCTGTTTATGACAATAAAAAATGAAAAATGTTGGTTATTCCAACAGCAGGAACGATGGGACTCCGCCGGGTCTAATGAGGCGACTCCCACGGGGGCCCCTAAGGGTCAACCGGCGGCATATGAGAGCAAGTACCGGGTTTTTAGTGGGTATTCCCCCCTCCCGAGGTCCCATCGAGCCATGGCTGAGTGGGAGTACGGGAGGCGGTCGTGGAGGGAGCCGCAACGTTGAATGCTGCGGTCCCCTCCTGGCGAGTCCCACATACGAACCCTTTGCTCACCTGCAAGGGGTGATGCGTAAATGCATTTTTTCTCGGACAAAAAAAAAGTAATGAAGGGACTAAAGCGAAGGCGGTCGCGAACTCTGTAGATTCGTTCCCGATATCACAGTGAGGCTCTCCGTATGCTGGATTGAACTAGATCATATCGTCTCTTAACTTGGGTGTATCAGGCAGCGAATTCTTCGACTATTGCTGCACTATGCCTGTGTGACACCGGAATAGAGAGCCAAGAACACGCAATGTGAGATTGTTGTAAATGACGACGCTAAACGCATTATGCTGGAAAAGATCCTTATACAAAACCTGGACCCGTAAATCACCACGGCACTTCTGGTGCCGTGAAAACTGGGAACTGTATGAGTTCGCGCACAAAAGATCGTATGAATTGGTCTGAATGTTTTTCGAGAGTAGTCCGACGCGAAGTACAGTTTTGTGGTGCCTATACCCAGATCGGGAGAGTACGCAAAAAAGAAGAAACGGAAACAGAATTTGTAGGGAGTCAAGAAAAGCGCACACGGGGAAAGCGCTCTCCCGAGATTCGACCCGAATACCGAGAAGGTAGGACGGGCCATGGGTTGGTGGAGGATTGCGTCAATGGTGGAGGTCATGTACTGTAGGTCCAACACTGTTAATTTCTGTAAATAAACTGTTGACAATTTGTAAATACATAATCTGTAAATACTATTCTGGAACCAACATGTACATAATGTGTAAATATATTTTAATATATTATGTAAATAACAATTATGAGTTTAAATTTTTTTCAGAGCTTAACCAGTTTAACTACTTAGTATTGGGAGGGTGCGAAGGTATAATAATCGATCACAGCGCTCATGGTGGCAAAAAGTAGAAATAATGAAGGCTCTGTAATCTGCTTGAAAACGATATTTAATTTATTAGTAGCGATACAGGAACAATTATATATGTTTATTATCACTTAATAAAATTATAAAAGTAGCTTTATCCTCTTGTTTTACAAAATCTACAACTAAAAAAGAAGTAAACAAACCCTGATATAACCAAAATAAAACACTCTTTTTGAATAGATCTTACTTGCCATATTTAATTAAAATGACCAAAAATTATTTCACAACACTTTGTCCACCCAAATCATAGTAATTTTGAAATTTAAATTAATAACACAATATGTATAGTATTTTTGAACATTTTGTCACAATGCCGCCATTACATATCAAAACGTCAAAACGGTCAGGTCAGAGCCAACAAAGTTGCAACACGCTAGGTGGCGCTAAAAGCGTGCACGGAGCCAATACTTTACTGTAGTTTTGAAAGAATTATTGTTTGTCACGTTCAGTTTCGTTCACGCGGACGAAGTCGCGGGCATTAGCTAGTATTGTATAAAAATGATTCCTCACATTGTTACTAGATGGCGCTGTGCCGTGTTACATCGCGGTATAGTTTTGCTGTTCCTGAATGTATAAGTTAATTTGAATTCCGTGATAACGTTACTTTGACAACGTTATTGTCATAGACGACCACAGATCATACAGATGGTTGTTTTCAATACAACCAAAATTTTTGGAAACCACTTTCTTTTAAAAGTGGTCTAATTAAATAAATAAGACGGTCACGGCGGCACCCTGAAGCGAAAGTGGCGCCGCGGTATGCACAATTTTAATCTTAGACATAGAAAAATTTTCGCTGCGTTCAAGAAGAGCAACAAATCGTGGAAAAGAGTAGTTAACATCATACGGACACGGTCTATGTAAAAAAGAGACAAAGGATCAAGTGACATGTGCCAACATTTTTTACAGTAAGAGCCCCTAGCGTCTCGCCTAGCAAATGAGCAATCACAGTTTGTTTAAAATATTTGTTAATCTTAATTATAATTTAAAATAAAGGCATCGTGGAGCCATGGTGTCTTGTGCTCTAAGTAATTGTGATGTGACAAAAAGAAATAATCCAAGTAATCACACTTTTCACAGGTAAATAAGATATTGCCACACATTTCTCTAAAACCAAATTTCTCTACATTTATTCGTTTATCGACGAAGAAAACAGTATGGAACATAGTTTATTCGTCATATGGTCATTTGTTGACGTCCGACCTCAAGGACAACGATGACATAGAAAGGGAGCGGAGGGCGCTATCAGTCAGAGCGAACATGTTGGTCCGCAGGTTTGCACGCTGTTCACGTAAAGTTAAGATTACATTGTTTCGAGCTTTTTGTACATCCTTTTACACATGCAGCCTGTGGTCTAACTACACACAAAGCGCTTATCACGCCCTCCGAGTCCAATGTAATAATGCGTTCAGGATGCTTTTGGGGTTGCGTCGCTCCTGCAGTACATCTGGGATGTTCGCAGAGGCCAGCGTCGACTGTTTCTACGCAACTATGCGCAAAAGATGTGCTTCCCTGGTGCGCAGGGTGCGGGGGAGCCCCAACAGCATCCTGAACATGATTGCGAGCAGACTTGACTGCTCGTATATCAATTGTTGCTGTGCCATATCAAGTGGCATGGCAAAAACATAGTAATCCAAATCATAAATACTAACATAGTTTATAAGAAACATTGTTACTAACAAATGAGTTATCTTAATTACTTGAATAAATAAATTATTATTATTATTATTATTAATTTCCTTTGCCGTATATAGTCATATTTTATGAATCTAAGTCATATTTTACGTATCTCATATAAAATATATGCATTCGTTTTCGGATCACCTGTTTATTGACATTGTTGTTCTTTGACATTCTATTTCTATGATTTTAATAATGTTTCACATGGAATTTGTAGGGCTAGGGCCCACAGTCTAGTACTTATTTTGTTTTAGACGGTATCGTTACATTCCCTTGTAGCCACTGCTAGAAGTAGATAGCAAAACTGATAAAATTGACCGTTTTTGACACATTTGCTATCTACTTCTACGAATGACTACGAGGGCATGTAGTGTTACCTTCTAAAAATAGTAGACCACGAGCCCTTAAAAACTCCACGTGAAACATTATTAAAATCTTTTTCTATAATTAACTTATTAAATAAAAACCTCTGAGGGCGCCACTTTCGGTCATACAACCGCCTTAATTTAAAATAATAAAAAGTTCCTGTATATCATTATATGATGATAAATAAATCATATCTGACTGACTGAATAGAATAGTAAATTACTATGACCGTAGAACACCAGTATTTAATTTATTGAATTTTAATTTGGCAATCAGAAAACATCTTAGTTCTATTAGGGTCCCCCCAGACCTACCGGTTTCGTTTCTTTGCTTTGCTGTTCTACTTGCTGTTTAGACCGGCGGCCAACCAGGGTCATTTTCAATCTATCGCATATTTGGACCAGACCAAATTGGCAAGATAGCCATTAGCTTGGTGTTATCAAATATCATGGTCTGGGTTGCGAAGTAGGAAGCTTCTGGGAGATATGCCACCCTGAACATGGTCTCCGATTGCTAAAAATAAATCGATCGCATATTTATATAAATTGTGAACAGGGTTGTGGGTGTCATCATTACCTATCTGAACTATTTTTTTGTGTTTTCATAACGATCGTTTAAGGAACAAAGCTCACAAGAACATTCTTATATGTGAAATGTACTTAGATTGAAAATATGTGATAGATTGAATATGAGCCTCTTGGCCGGCGGTCCATTGCCGAACAGCAAAGCAAAGAACGGAAACCGGTAGGTCTGGGGGGACCCTTATATACTAGATGTAATTATGTATTGACAAGCTTTATTGTTTTTCCCTTATATTTCCGATAAGTTTTTAATAGAATAAACGAGAAAGTAACCTAATTACAATGTGTCAAAATTTTATTGAAAAGTTATGTGGATTTTTAAGACCCATAGTTTAGTTTTTTTAGGGTTCCGTACCCAAAGGGTAAAAACGGGACCCTATTACTAAGACTCCGCTGTCCGTCTGTCTGTCTGTCTGTCACCAGGCTGTATCTCATGAACCGTGATAGCTATAAAGTTGAAATTTTCACAGATGATGTATTTCTGTTGCCGCTATAACAACAAATACTAAAAACAGAATAAAATTAATATTTAAGGGGTGCTCCCATACAACAAACGTTATTTTTTTGCCGTTTTTTGCTCGATATTAATAACGCCAACAGGAAGACAGTTGAAATTTTCACAGATGATGTATTTTTGTTGCCGCTCTAACAACAAATACTAAAAACAGAATAAAATTAATATTTAAGGGGGGTTCCCATACAACAAACTTATTTTTTTAGCCGTTTTTTGGCACGGAACCCTTCCTGCGCGAGTCCGACTCGCACTTGGCCGGTTTTTTAGAAGGTATTATTACTTTCTTCGTAGTCATTCGTTAACTTAACTAATGGGGTTGGCAACGCAAAGCTAATTGTAGATGTCGCTGCGTACGCTTGCTTGTTTCTAAGACAGTAGACGTTCGGAACAAATGTATGGGAAAATAGGTATTTATTTTGTAGTATTTTTTTTTTACCGAATAAGACCTATTGACCCAAAATGGATATAAAACACTATTCTACAATGCAAATGCCGGAATTGAAAGCCAAATTAAGACGTTTTTATTCTTACAGATTTTATAAATTTTTTCTATATCCAGATTTTTTGGAAATTTGTAAGTTCCAACATTTTTAAATCCTATTACACAGAATTTAATCATTTTAAAGCTAAAAAAACTATTTTTTTAAGTAAAAATCCTTTGTTTTCATAGTTCTCAACAAGCGTACGCAGCGCCATTTTGACAGTTGCCTTCCCCAGTTCCGACATTTCGATGACTATGCTCGGTTGCAACATTCTATTCGTTTGAACGCTACGCTTACTCTTAAAACATTAAAATAAGCAGTAAACTATAAAATTACGTGCCGTAAGCTTGTCAATTCCATACAATCGAACTCTGTGATTTACATTAGTTTGTGACAAGTGATTTAATCATCTATTTATAGTCCGACTTGCTTTTGCTCGCGACTTCGTTCGCGTGGACATTCGGAAAATACCAAGGGAACCCTTGACCAGGATAAAAAGTATCCTAAGTTTTAACCCAGGCTATGACTATGTATGTGCCATTCTAAATCCGTTCAGCCGTTTTTTACAAACATTAAACTTTCACATTTATAATATTAGTAGTGTTTTTCCCGTTTTCGTTCTCATTCCTGTTCCCGTTCCCGTATTATTTTTCAAATTAAAAATGTGAACCCCATTTCAGTCCTTTAAGGGTTAAATAATGTCCATCGTATCGTGTTAGACCCCAAAATAAATGCCACTTTCGCAACAAATATCCTATAAAAAATCAATAACGACATCTATATAAGTTTGTATACTTACTAACTTTTTTAGAAGTACTTATAAGAAGTTTCATCTCGAAATGACTATTTAAAATATGAAGCCCATTTCACCCCTTTAGGGGTTGAATACTGGCACCGTGTTGGACTTCAAAATAAATGCCATTTTCACTATTAACATCCCATAAAACCTCAATAACCACATCCATATCGATTTTTAGGTATATTTACCCATTTACCCCTAAGGGGATAATTATCGGGAAGTCACGAAATACTCATATGTGTTAGCTTAGTTTCAAAAGTACTGCTACGAAATTTCAATTTGAAATCCATACAAAACATGAACCCCATTTCTTCCCTTTAGGGGTTGAAACATGACCATTAGGTTGGACTTCAAAATAAATACCATTTTCGCGATCAGCATCCCATAAAACCTCAATCATGACATCAATATTGATTTTAGGCTTCTTTTATTTAAATACCCTCTAAGGGCCCCATTTACCCCCTAAGGGGCTGATTTTCATAAATTCACGAAATACTTGTAATCTTCTTTGTTAATAGAAACACTCCCACGAAGTTTCAAGTCGTGATACTCGTAAATATGTCTATTTTATATTTTTTTTTCATGCAAATTTTGAGACCCATTTCACCCCTTCAGGTGTTAAATAATGTCTACTATGTCGGACTTCAAAATAAATGCCATTTTCGCAATCAACATCCCATAAAACCTCAATAACGATACCCATAATGATTTTGGGCTTTTTTACCCTATTAACCCCCTAAGGGGTTGATTTTCGGAAAACCACGAAACACGTGTTTGATTATTTGCTTTTAGAAGTACTCCTACGAAGTTTCAAGTCGAAATGTCTAATTAATATTTTTATTCCATACAAACTTTGAACCCTAATTTTCACTCCTTTAGGGATGAAATTTCCAAAAATCCTTTCTTAATAAATGCGAACACTGTGTAAAGTATCTATGTACAAAATTTCAAGTCTAGGTCCAGTGGTTTAGGCTATGCGTTGCTTTTTCATCAATTTTGGGCTTTTTTTTTACCCCATTTACCCTCTAAGGGGTTGATTTTCGGGAAACCACGAAACACGTGTTTAATTATTTGCTTTTAGAAGTACTCCTACGAATTTTCAAGTCGAAATGTTTATTTAATTTTTTTTTTTCATACAAACTTTAAACCCCCTTTTCACCCCTTTAGGGGTGGAATTTCCAAAAATCCTGTCTTAGTGGGTGTTTACACTGTGTAAAATATCTATGTGCAAAACTCTCTCGGTTCAGTTGTTTGGGCTGGGCAATAGTCTGTCAGTCACCCCTTCACTTTTATATAAGAGATAGTAGATAAGGACCATCAAACTAAACAATTTTTCTATGGGACCAGGGGCCCTATTTTTGAATCATTAGAATTCCAAATCGTGTATGAAATCGCAAGATTCGTATGCGAATCCCTAAAATCGCTATTTTTGAATATTCATACTCGTGAATTTTGCAACGAGTGGTCCGACCCACTCGTTTTCGATATTCTACCAGTAGAAATGACGTGAGAAAGAGAGAGAAATATCAAAATCAAATGACTAACAGACAATGTCATTATAACTTTTTAATTTACGTTCCGTTCCCCCGTAACATAATACCGGTTTTCAAAATCAACGAGTTATGGCTTTACGGTTTTTATTTTTTCTGCGTGAAATGAAAAATATTATAAGATTCGAGTTTTAGGGCAATACTCATTTCTATTGTTTCAAAAATGCGTAAAATTGGGAGCAATCGAAATTGATTTCGTATACGTTTTGCTTTCGTGCATGAATTTAAGATTCATTTCTAATGATTCAAAAATACATCCCCAGAAATCGCGAAACAAAAGCTGTTTCATAAATTTTCATGTTTTCGTTATTAATTTTTGTTAGGAACAGCTGATTTAATTTCGCCATTTCAGTGAGCAAATTGATATGATTGCTAAGGTTGCTTAAACTGATCAATTTTCTCCAAGGAACATAGGTCGAAAAACGATTTTTTTTTCACCTTTCCATAGTAAGTCGGTCAGCTGACCAATACATTTTGTATGGGAGTATGAAATTTTCTTTTTCGTTTTTCGACCGTTCCGGGGAACTGAACGGTTGTTCAGTTTAAGCAATACTATCATCTGTTTAAGTATCATTTGGTACCACCTTATATTGTGACGTATATACTTAAGTAAGTAAAGAGCATTCGCTAAGATAGTGTCGTCGCCCTTTTATCGCGCCGCCTTTACACGTGCCGCTTCTTGTCAAAGGATGCCGTCGCATAAACAAAGGATACCGCGTGCGGCGTACACCCGCAAGTCAATTTGGATTTTGGCAGCTTACATCGAAGCGCCGCCGTAGTGAAAGCTTGTGTTTGTAGACTCTGCTACGTATACTGACAATATTTTTTCATCCTTGGAAGGACAGTTAAGTGCCTCAAGATGAAACTTACAAAAAAATACGGGTGTTTTGTAAAACATGTAAACAACTTATGATCAATGGCATTGCGTTGAAATCAGTATGTCTGCACGTATCACAGATACTTCAAAAATAGTGGGGATACCAAGAAAGAACTAGCGTCGGAGTAATATTAAAAATAGGCCCATTAACACCAAAAAACGTAAAAACCGAAGAATCCCACACTATCGAAAACGGACGACTTTGAATGTGATGTAGTACGTCCGAACAGTGTATAAATTTAATGCTAATAAAAAACTTCCGACACTAGACACGATTCTGGAAAATTTATAAGCTTTCCAATAATACGGATTTTCCGTATAAACGTTTCCGACTCTGCGAAATGTCAATACATTTTTAAAACTTGGATTTAAGTATAAAACACTTAATAAGCTAAAACTATTGCTTGAATCATCGCTATATTTTACCGTTATCGCAGTAACGTTATTTGTATAACGTTGCCAAAAACTTACCGGTATTCCTGTCTCTGAACACAAGTGCTTGCGGGTGTACCGACACTATCTAAACGAATGGACTTTATACTATGCATTTCCTCACAAATGAACATCTAACCTTTGTCACATAACTTGAAGATACTTTTAAAGGACATCATCCATTTTGGTCCAAATGTGAAAGTGCCGGCCAAAAAGCAAAAGTGCTTTATTCTGATAGAATTTATCCACCTTAGCATTTCTTATCATGGCACCGAAGCTGTAGCACCGCTATACTTGATTTTAAATAAGTTAAAAAATTCATACATTTTTGGCACAAATGTAAAAAAGTCGGCCAAAAGCAAATTCTGATAGATTTTGTCCACCTAAGCATTTCTTATTATTGCACCGAAGCTGTAGCACCGCTGTAATGGATTTTAATTGAGTTCAAAAAATCTGTCTTTTCATACATTTTGACACAAATGTGAAGTGGTGCTACAACTTCGGTGCCATAATAAAAAATGCTTAGATGGACAAAATCTATCAGAATAAAGCACTTTTGTCTTTTGGCCGGCACTTTCTTATTTGGACCAAAAATGTATAAAACATGGATGATGTCCTTTAAGATTTTTGCATTTACACTGCTATTTTTATGCAATACTAAATTATATACTAGAAAAAATACGACACGCAGATCAATTCTCGGATGGGAATCGAACCTGCGACCTTTGGATGTCCGGTCCAATGCTCTGACCGCTGAGCTACCGAGTCATTAGTGGCATCGTCGAATTTCTTCTAGTATATCCCACTCTTACGCTCAAGGATTTTCCGAAAGTCCACGCGGACAAAGTCGCGGGCGGAAGTTAGTATTTATGACCAATAACTAATGTTGTTTGTTACAGATGTTTTGGTGAAAAGTGCACGCAGACGGAGCCGTGGTACGGCACAAAATATTTGCAAGAGGACATTTCTGAAGAGAAAATTAAGGTAAAACAATTTATTCTTATGGTAAAACCACCGCTGAAGAAGAATATACATCATGTATCAAAAAATCCTGTCAGACCCTGAAACAGGTGATAGCGTCGCTGAAAGTGAACAACATTCTACAAGCAACATAGGGCGAAAAACGAAGTCGTAGACAGGGTTTTTTGATACATGATGTACTTACTTACAAAAATAAGTATGTTATAAATAAAAAGATAGGAAGTATATTCTAATTTCTAGTAAGAGTAAAAACAGACATGGCATTATTGAATAATAATGTTTGGTTGGTGGAAAGGCTTATTTCAAGTCCGTCTGGCTTGCTACCACCATCTTACCTAAGTCTGACGCCATAACAATTTAAAAATTGTTGTGTTCCGGCAGTTAGTGGTAAGGTAGCTTGTTCCTCAGTGGTGAGGATTTCGGGTGTAGTGCGCTTCCACCTTCGGCCTTATCGTCACTTAACACTAGGGGCCGTACCGGCTAATGCATCGAATTTCGAAAAGTCTGCCGGGTTTCAAATTAGAACAGGTATATCGGGCTCCAATAAGGCCAAAATGGCGAACTCCAGTGTATGTTGTCACACTAACATCGATATTTTTCCAAACAACTTCGACATCTATATGTATATAGTACAACTAACGGCCGCCCGCGGTTTCACCCGCGTGGTTCCCATTCCCGTGGTAATATCGGGATAAAAAGTATTCTATGTTTTAATCTATGTTATTTACTATCTGTGTGCCAAATTTCAACCAAATCCGTTCAGTAGTTTTTGCGTGATTGAGGAACAAACATCCAAACCCACAAACTTTCACATTTATAATATTAGTAGGATACGAAATTCTTTACTTTGATTTCTCTGTTTTAAGTTGAAACTCGGCAGATCCGCCGAAGTTCGAAAAGTTTGTCGGGTTTCAAATTAAAACAGATAAATCGAGCCCCATTGTGCGCTTTTATAATTCTCAACGGCCCGGCACGGCACCGCCCGGCAGCCGTTCAACGGCACAACAGGGAAGTGAAATGTATGGAATCATATGGAGACGCTTTTATATTTCCTCAACGGCACCGGCAAACCGTGCCGTGCCGGCCGAATCCTACGCTGCCGTCGAACTTTTACGATGTAGTGCGTAGCTACAAGGATTTATATGTGTGAGTGTGAGTCCAGAGCAAAGAATATACAGCGTGTATAAAGGGCACAACCAGTATATTAGCGTAATATCGTTAATGTGTTGTTGTTGGTATGCCATGTACCTATGTATGATTGTGGAAACAAATAACATCAAAATCAACAAATAGGTAATATTCCGACAAACAGTTATTTCGATACTGATCGGAAAGATATCTAGGTACTTACAGCGGTGGAAACACCGTTAATAGGGGACTTACCAAAGTTAAATATTGTTACCTATCTCAACAAATAATTACCTAGACATTACTTAAGTAGGTAGTTACCTACTTAATTAAATAATGTGTTGTGTAGATGCCTACCTATCTTGGTAAGTAGGTACGTAATGAAAACCAGCTACATATAATATATTCTTTGATTTTTAAAAGATTTATTTATCATTTAAGTAAGTACCTACACTACCTACTACCTACCTACATTGTAATATAATCATTAAACAACGTGTAACAAAAAGGGGGTATCAACCCGAGAGGAGGTCAATGTACTCGTGAAACTTCCAACAGAAAAAAATAATTTTGAATGTCCCTCCCTATATAAAATGTTGGCGGCAAATTCAAATTTTGAATATAAAATTATATTCAAAATTCTATATAATATTTCTATAAAATTTTTAGAGTCCAAAATTGTATTTTCGATTTGAAATATTTTTCTGTTGGAAGTGTTCAGATTCACGAGTACATTGACTTCCTTTCGAGTTGATACCTCCTTTCTGTTACACGTTGTATAATTGGTAAACTATTATTTTATGAAATAATTATAAAGATAACTAATATCTAGAGAGAGAAGGTCAACTTTTATTCTTTATATTATTCTAAAGTAAAAAGTAGGTACCACGACACTACTGTACAATGTACAAATAGTAACTTCTTCGCTATGAGTGTTCTGTGTTGAACATCCAACGGCCGGCAACGGCAGAAATTATAAAAGCGTCTTTCGGCGTCGCCGCTGCCGTGCCGAGCCGTGCCGTGCCGGGCCGTGCCGTGCCGGGCCGTCGAGAATTATAAAAGCGCACAATTAGGCCAAAATGGCGAACCCCAATTCATGAGGTCACACGAACATCGATATATCTTCCAAATTACGTCAACAGAAAGTACAAGACGAAATTCCTTAATTTGATTTTTCCTTTTTAAGTTGAAACTCGGCAGACTTTTCGATAATCGATTCGTTAGCCGGTACGGCCCCTGGTGTGGTGAAGGCCACTATCCCGTTGTGTACAAAAAAAATCTTTCTTGTCTATTTCTTCCATTCCATTGGTCACCATGTCACTAGGAGTGGAAGGCGGCTACTCCAGCCCCAGAACTCCGCATGCCGCCCCCAAACGAGTTCATACCCACTCGCCTGGAACTGGAGACTTCTGAAGACCCAACTCTAGAAGGAACTGCCCCAGCCATCATCAAGGTAAGGACATATCAATACGTATTGAACTTTCAAATTTTATTAGATGCTATTTTTATATTAAGATAATTAATATGTTAGAAAAAATTTACTCACCTGTAGCACCTCAGACGGGATTAGAACCTGCACCCTTGGGATTCCGGCCCAATGCAGTGACCAATTATGCTAGTGGGAGCGGCTAAATTTTCTAGTACTCTTAATAGTACAGTAGCCCGTAGAACATTTAAATCACCAAAAAGGTTACCGTTTGCCGTTGTGATATAGTTATTTATTACGAAATTATAGATACTTTAACCCAAGTTTTACAGATCGCAACCCGCCGTAACCTATATTTGTATATCTCCAAAATTGATATTTTTTTTTATTTTTCAAGGTTTACCACATGGTTTAGCTATTGTCGTGTTCTACAGCGTTGTTTGATTGCCACTAATAATAGTAAGACTTTGGAAAGTGATCATACACAGATTTAAGACCAGATAAAGTCCAACCATTTTCATCAGGTCTTAAATCTGTGTATGGCTACTTTTTATAGTCTTACTTTTATCTGTGGCAATCAAATCAAGCTGTAGAACACGACAATAGCTAAACTATGTGGTGAACCTCGAAAAATAAAAAAATATCAATTTTGGAGATATACAAACATAGGTTACGGCGGGTTGCGATCTGTAAAACTTGGGTTAAAGTATCTATAATTTCGTAATAAATAACTATATCACAACGGCAAACGGTAACCTTTTTGGTGATTTAAATGTTCTACGGGCTACTGTACTATAACGTTTTCGCTGTAAGCCAGAGGGTTATCTCATCAATGTAAAGAATAAGGATCAGTAACGATTTTTGTTGAGTAGCTTATCAGAAAACTTATACCACTACATAATTAACTGTGAATTTTTTTTACGATATCTCTTAAACTTGAGAAGATATTACGAGCTAAAACACTGGTTTTTTGGGGGTCCTTATGACGTCATCGCGACGTACGCGAACCTTATGTCGTACGTGATAAAGCACATATTGCATTGAGCTTGGCATTCAAACCCTTTTAACTCAACCATTTCTAAATGGATTTCAAAAATTCTTTCACTAGGTTTCATAGCTATCAATATGTGTTTATATTATATCAATAAAACTATAGGATTCAAACCTGTTACTGATCCTCATTACCTTCGACATTCGAATGCAACACCTTTACAGATGTCAGACAATCAATTAAGATGAAATAGCTATATAATTATTGATTTTTTTTATTTTAGGCATTCACAATGCTATTTTTGTATCATTTTTAGGGTTCCATACCCAAAGGGTAAAAACGGGACCCTATTACTAAGACTTCGCTGTCCGTCTGTCTGTCTTTCACCAGGCTGTATCTCATTAACCGTGATAGCTAGACAGTTGAAATCTTCACAGATGATGTATTTCTGTTGGCGCTATAACAACAAATACTAAAAATGTAATAATATAAATATTTAAGGGGGGCTTCCATACAACAAACGTGATTTTTTATGCCGTGTTTTGGTACGGAAACCTTCGTGCGCGAGACCGACTCGCACTTGGCCGGTTTTTTAACATTTTAAGTATCTTAATAATAATAGGTAGGTAGTCTGAAACGTTGGCGGCCTATTTAAAGCATGAACTTTGCGTGTTATATTTCTGGCAATACTAAATTTAGGCAGGAATGTAATATATTGTTTGATAGTTGGCTTTCTGGTAATAGCTGTAAAATTAAAAACAAATCGATGATTGTCTTGCTTTTTCATATTCTTAATAATTTTTATTTGATACGTTTTGCAATATTTTTTCGATAAGGGTTCAGACCCTTAGCGAACTAAATTCTATGGAACAAGCATTCCGCTCAAAAAATGGCACCACACGAAAATTACAATTAAGTGGAACTAAAAATGCTGGCATTTAAGGCGGTTGTATGACCGAAAGTGGCGCTCTCAGAGGTTTTTATTTCATAAGTTATTATTAGAAAAAGATTTTAAAAATGTTTCACGTGGAGTTTTTAGGGCCCATGGTCTAGTATTTTTTGAAGGTATCACTACATGTCCTCGTAGTCATTCGTAGAAGTAGATAGCAAATGTGTCAAAAACGGCCACTTCTAGCAGTGACTACGAGGGAATGTAAAAGAATTGACGATTTAAAAATGCTTATTATGTGAGCTTATTTAAATAAATAATATTTCACTTTCACTCGTGGAATACCACCGTTGACTATAAAAAAAATCAGTTTTAGGATCCTCATCATTTTAGCCTTGTGCCCTAAAGTCAATTCATTTAGATAGTGTCGGTACACCCGCAAGCACTTGTGTTCAGAGACTCCATACCGGTAAGTTTTTGGTAACGTTATACAAATAACGTTACAGATAATAGTAAAAAATAGCGATGATTCTAGCAATAGTTTTAGCTTATTAAGTGTTTTATACTTAAATCCAAGTTTTAGAAAAGTTGTTTACATGTTTTACAATACACCCGTATTTTTTTGTTGGTTCACTTAAAGTTTCATTTTGAGTCACTTAACTGTCGTTCCAAGGATGAAACAATATTTTCAGTATACGTAGCAGAGTCAACAAATACAAGCTTTCACTACGGCGGCGCTTCGATGTGAACTGCCAAAATCCAAATTGACTTGCGGGTGTACGCCGCGCACGGTATCCTTTGTTTATGCGGCGGCATCCTTTGACAAGAAGCGGCACGTGCAAAGGCGGCGCGATAAAAGGCCGACACTAAGTGAATGCGCTTTACATAAAGAATGACTAAAATATGCCCTTTATTCCAGGATTCTCCCCTTATGAGGCTGTGGTTCAAACGGGACAACGAATTCTATCTACCTAAAGCTGTGATCACCTTAGATTTAGTCAGGTAAGAATTAAATTAAAATTAACATTATAAATTCAGTATAATGAGCGATTTTCGAGCAGTTTTGAAAAAAAAGTAGTACATAAAAAGATCTAGATGTCGTTGAACAACTAAGTAGGTAGGTTTTTAAGAAAAAGACAAAATAAGATGAAACTTTGGTACCTTTTTAACACAGGTACGTTTTTTGTGCGTTGCTTGTTCGTTGGCGTGCGACTTTTCTCTGACCCTTGATGGGAATATTTATAAAAAAACTTCCTAGTTGAAGTAGCGCCATCTATCGACATAATTTTTTACTAAAATTCTCAGCTGTCAGAAAATTACTCATTGAAGAATACTTTAGTTTTTCTTACGCTTTCACGTCACATAGGCCAGTCAATAATAGAAGCCCAACCAACGCCCACGCGCGAAGACAATCAAATAAAAAGCTACTCTCAATGCACAGCAATAAAGTACAATTTCAAATTGCACAGCGCTGCGTGCCTTAATATAAGCACCTTCTCTTTCTGTCGCGTAGTTCTGTCTCAACCGACATGCGACACCCCTCGCGCGCTGGCTCGACTGAGTCAGCCGCGAGCTGTAGGCTAACACTCGCGAGCAAAAGTATGGAATCACAGGCCTATTTTCATACAAACGAGGTAACTTTGAAGCCTTGGTTCTCCGCTAAGGATTGACCTAGCTGTGATCTTAATGATGGCCATCCAGGGAGTGAATGGAGGAGATTCAGATTGCTATACACACCCTACTGATCTGATCAGCATTCTAAGAGATATATAAAAATGTATGGAGATCCTGAAACTGAGAACTCTGATCCTTACAGCTCTTAGAATGCTGATCAGATTAGTTGGGTGAATTTGGGTGTCTGAATCTCCTCCATTCATTCCTTGTATTGCAATAATTAAATTACAGCTTGGTTAATCCCTGGCGGAGAACCAAGGCTTCAAAGTTACCTCGTTCGTATGAAAATTTTGGTTCCCGCAGTGGGGTGGTTCCAATCATGATTACAAGCAACTTTTATTATGGTGCCAATATTGATAGCGCGAAAAAAAAACAGCTGTTCCATACATTAAGGTCTAGTAGATATTGCGCTTTTGTATGGAACAGCTGATGTTTTTTCGCAATATCAGAATTAGCCCCATAGTAAAAGTTGCTCCAAATGATTAAAATTTCAGCATGTATATTCTGTGGTAATACCCCCTTTTTCCCCCAGCCCCCTAGCTTACGCGGACCCCCTAAGCTGCAACCTAACTTCAGTATGGGTGCTGCTCCTCCGTGACGCGCTCCAGCAGTTCGCGTACGCGGCGGAACTGGCTGGTCTGCGGTGGAGCCTCGGGAACGCCAAGTACGGCCTCAGTGTGAGTCGGTCACCCATCCTGTTCTAGGCCACCATCGATTGCGGACAAAATTAAAAGCTGGTGAAAGGAAAGAAAGGTAAAATGATTCAAGATAGTTTGGACTAGGTTGGAGTAATTTAGTGGTCACCCATCCTGTTCTAGGCCACCACCGATTGCGGAGAAAATTGAATGTTGGTTTTGTGAGTGGTAAGTGTTACCATTTTGGGTAGTTCGGTCTACGTTTGAGGGTGTTAGTGGTCACCCATCCTGTTCTGGGACACGACCGATTGCGGAGAAAATTGATATCTGGTGAAAGGGAGGTAGGTAAGATAATTCAAGGTAGTTTGGGCTAGGTTGGAGTAATTTAGTGGTCACCCGAGGATCTTTATCTTGACCTCGACTAAAGTCTGTCGAAAATCAGTTTCTAGGTTAAAAAGAAGTTTATATAGATATTTAAGGTGTTTTGGACTAGGTTGGAGTACTTAAGAGATCACCCATCTTGTTTCAAGCCACTGCTAAAGTGTTCTAAAAATAGATTGCTAATGAATTATTTCGTTGTAACTATTTTTTCTTGATTGCACCCTAAAATACTTTTGAGACAGTTTTTATTTTATTTTCTAATGGGAATATCCTTCACATTTGTTTTTTACTTATTCACAGATAACAATAGATGGCTACGATGACAAACAACACGTACTCCTGGAGAAGATCATCGACCACCTGGTGACCTTCAAGGCGGATCCTCAGCGGTTCCACATCATGAAGGAGAACCACATACGGGCCATCAAGAACTTCGAGGCGGAACAGCCTTACCAGGTATGGTTACCTATCTTGTTCTAGACCACGGGAAAAGTGCGGCGAAAATCGATATATGGGTTAAGGAATATCAAATATAAAAGTCAGTAGTGTTTTAAGTTAGCTTGGAGGAAAATATCGGCCACCCATCCTGTTCTAGGTCGTGACTAAGTTGCGTGAAAATCAATATCTAGGTTTGAGAAATATAGATATAGTAATTTTAGTTGCTTTGGGCTAGGTTGCAGGTAAAATTTTGGTCACCCATCCTGTTCTAGGCCACGGGTAAAGTGTGTGAAAAGTCGATATCTAAAATATGTCGTTATAGCCATTATAGATAGGTAATTACAGCTAAAGACAGGTATTTATTGCTGTTTTAGGTGCTTTGGCCTAAGTTAAAAGGTAGAATATTGGTCACCCATCCTGTTCTAGGCCACGGGTAAAGCGTGCGAAAAATCGATATCTAAGATATGTCGTTATAACCATTATAGACAGGCAATTATTAAAGACAGGTATTTATTGCTGTTTTAGGTGCTTTGGCCTAGGTTAGAGGTAAAATGTTGGTCACCCATCCTGTTCTAAGCCACGGGTAAAGTGTGTGAAAAATCGATATCTAAGATATGTCGTTATATCCATTAAAGATAGGTTGTTATAGCCATAGACAAGTAGTTATGGCGATTTAAGGTGCTTTGTGTACTTGATTTGTATTTTACTAAAAAAATTAAGTACCCATGAGTTTTGCATAAAATTACTGATAAAACAGCTAAACGAGCCTTAATCAGGCTAAAATGGCAAACCCCAATTCATGATGTCATACCTGTCATACCTTTGATCATCTATACCTGTGTCATACAAACATAGATATCTTCCAAATAATTTAGGCAAATAGTAGAACACGAAATTCCATTATTCGTTTTATCTATTCACCTCAAGCTTACACGCTCACTAGACATGAAACAAAAAAAAAATCTAGCGCGGTTTAATTGAAAGTACTTTGGTAATTAGTTGATACGTTCGTTCATGCGCATTTGGTCCACTTCGCATTTGGTCCACTTGCCGAAAAAACGTCCACTTCGCATTTGGTCCATTTCACGGAACGTCCATTTCGCATTTGGTCCACTTCTGAAATTTCCTCCTAAGCGAGCACAAAACACGTTTACCTAATCTTTAAAATATATAAATTAACATTATCCATATTTATGTGATCCTGGTACTTTGGTGACGTAGGTACTAAGAAGAAGAAAAAAACAAAATATATATCAAAAAGTGAAAATAGCCTTCTTCCATATTTATGTGCAAAAGTTGACCAAATGCGAAATGGACGTTCCGCGAAATGGACCAAATGCGAAATGGACGTTCCGCGAAATGGACCAAATGCGAAATGGACGTTCCGCGAAATGGACCAAATGCGAAATGGACGTTCCGCGAAATGTACCAAATGCGAAATGGATGTTCCGCGAAATGGACCAAATATGCGTATGAACGCCGGAATGCGTGAACTTCGTCTTTGTTGAGGGTTTTTTTACACCCTTTATTCTCTCCTCAGCACGCAGTGTACCAGCAGGCGCTGTGCCTATCGGACGTGGTGTGGACGCGCTGCCAGCTCATGGACGCGGCCGAGAGTGAGTATCTGTACAATGTGTTACAAAATAAATGCCGATTATGGTTGATAGGGACCAGCAAACTGAACAACTTATACCAACTGTTCCTGAATGGTATTCCGCGGAACCCTGGAGTTCCGTAAGAGGATCCGTGAAAATTTAAGAGTTAAGTACATATACAGGGTCACTGGAAATATGACGTATTCCTGCTAAGGGGTTATAGATGAGGTCAAAACAAATATTTTTCGTCATATAATTTTTTCTCAAAAAATTACTAGTTTTTGAGTTAATTGAAATTAAGTATTTTTTACCAAAAGTACGTTTTCAGACACAAAAATTTAAAATAAAAAATAACTACTCATTCGATTCCGGATTTTTTATCATTTTGGGATAGAAAACAATCTGAGTGTTGATAATGAATAAAAAAAATTTCATAAAATACAGGTATTTATAAAAAATTCAATCCTTAAAAGCATATTTTATTTTTATTTTTTTCAGATTTTTTTGAAATAGCATCAAATATCTTTAAAAAAATCCTAGTAACTAAGCGTGCATAATATTTTAAAAACATCACCATCTATTCAGCTTTCAGTTAAGGTATAAAACTTAATAATAACTTAAATAAAAAATGAGAAATTAAGACTTAACTAAATAGCAGTTCCATTTCATGTAGAAAAATTTCCTACTTCAAGCGCTTCGGAGGTGGCCGTATTATCCTACTTATTACATAAATTTGAAAGTTTGCTTGTTTGGATGATTGTTAATCAATCACGCAAAACGGCTGAACGGATTTGGATGAAATTTGGCACACGTATACTTTATAAGCCGGATTAAAACATAGGAGGATACTATTATCTTGGTTAAAGGTTCCCTAGGGATTTTCTCGAATGTAAATGCGGATAAAGTCGCGGGCGGAAGCTAGTTTGCCATAAATGGTCGTACTTACTAAAAATACTTTCGTCAAAGTGAGTTTAAGACATGATTATTTTCCGCCGATGAGTCAAAATTTTATACAAACTGTATCACAAATAACCATGCATATCAGCCAGGCTTTCCTTTTGGCTTGTGGATGGATAAAGCGGACGGGCCATACCCACCACGTGGGCCCAATGTGGATTGGTCAGTGTTAACGACTGTAAATGCAGCCAGAACCAAGGGCTCAATGTAAGGTACATTGAGTTAACACCGACCGGCCGATCCGCATTGGGCCCACGTGGTGAGTTATGGCCCATCCGCTTTATCCCAAAAGGAAAGGAAGGCTTGTTCCCCAGCAGCGGGTCATTAAAAATGGCTGATATGCATGGTTATTTTTGATGCTGTCTGTATAAAATTTTGACTCATCGGCGGAAAATAATCCTGTTTCAAACTCACTCGGACAAAAGTATTTTTAGTAAGCATGATCATTTATGGCAAACTAGCTTCCGCCCGCGACTTCATCCTCATTTACATTCAAGAAAATCCCTAGGGAACCTTTAACCAAGATAATAGTATCCTCCTATGTTTTAATCCGGCTTATAAAGTATATGTGTGCCAAATTTCATCCAAATCCATTCAGCCGTTTTGCGTGATTGATTAACAATCATCCAAACAAGTAAACTTTCAAATTTATGTAATAAGTAGGATAATACGGCCACCTCCGAAGCGCTTGAAGTAGGAAATTTTTCTACATGAAATGGGACTGCTATTTAGTTAAGTCTTAATTTCTCATTTTTTTATTTAAGTTATTATTAAGTTTTATACCTTAACTGAAAGCTGAATAGATGGTGATGTTTTTAAAATATTATGCACGCTTAGTTACTAGGATTTTTTTAAAGATATTTGATGCTATTTCAAAAAAATCTGAAAAAAATAAAAATAAAATATGCTTTTAAGGATTGATTTTTTTATAAATACCTGTATTTTATGGATTTTTTTTATTCATTATCAACACTCAGATTGTTTTCTATCCCAAAATGATAAAAAATCCGGAATCGAATGAGTAGTTATTTTTTATTTTAAATTTTTGTGCCTGAAAACGTACTTTTGGTAAAAAATACTTAATTTCAATTAACTCAAAAACTAGTAATTTTTTGAGAAAAAATTTTATGACAAAAAATATTTGTTTTGACCTCATCTATAACCCATTAGCAGGAATACGTCATATTTCCAGTGACCCTGTATATTTTTGTTCTTAATAAATAAATATTTTTATCTTAAAATATCCTTTTTATTTTTAAAGTCAATTTACTGATAGTGTAATTTCACGTTAAAAAACAATGTTACAATTAATTTACTTCTTACTTGAACTAGGGTTCCCCCCATAAACGATGGATAAAAAAGGGTAACGTAGCCAAAAGAATTCGAGAACCGCTGTCAGGGGTTAAGTAATAGTTATTTTTGTTCTAACGAAATCTTCGATCAAACAAAATATATATTTTTATCTCAAAAAGTTATTTTTTAAGTAAAACTATACTTACAAGATGCGAACACTAAGCCAAAAACCCTCAGTATTATGTGATTTCACAAAATAACAAACAATGTTACAGATAGTTTCCTTCTTAGTTAAGCTAGGATTCCACCCAAAAATGGTGAACCAATTAATGAAGGGTCCCGTAGCCAAAAGAATTCGGGAACCGCTGATATAACTATTTCATCTTAATCGATTGTTTGACATCTGTAAAGATGTTGCATTCGAATATTGAAGGTAATTCTTCACATTGATGAAATAATGCTGGTTTACAGCGAAAACGTAAAAAGTGCTAAAAAAATTTCGGCGCTCCCACTAGCGTTTCAGTAGCATAATTGAGTGCATTGTGCCGGAATCCCAAGGGTGCGGGTTCAAGCACCTCAGAGAGGGGTGCTACCGGGAGTCGATTTTTTTAAGCATTTTCTCTAATATACAAGGTCATTTTGTATCCACCATCCAAATTCTGAGGATGTGTTCAGTCCATGAAACTGAACAACTTTCTCTAAGAAACACATGGTCAAATATGTAAAATAAAAATCGACTTTCCATACAAATCAAAGAGAACACGTAATCAATTTAGTATGGGTTGACCGAAATTTTTTGGCGAAATTTGACACATGTTTCTTAAGGCGCTGTAGGTAGTGAAACTAGCGCCGCCACTACATTTATTTTTATTACTCGTAAACCAAGTCAATATTTAAAAAAAGCTCATGTAATAATCTCTTAAATTGTCTCTAATATTTTTTGAATAACTCTTCAACAGTTTTCATTCTTTCTGTAAGTTTTAAAATCCATTTTAGCTCAAAGTGGCCACTTTTGGCAATTATGGATTTTAAAACTTACAGAATGAATGATAACTTTTGAAGAGTTATTCAAAAAATATTAGAGACAAAGTAAGAGATTATTACTTGTGCTTTTTTTAAATATTGACTTGGTTTACGAGTAATAAAAATAAATGTAGTGGCGGCGCTAGTTTCACTACCACCGCGCCTTAAAGAAAGTTGTTTAGTTTCATGGACTGGACACATTTTTAAAATTTGGATGGTAAGTTCAAAATGACCCGATATAAATTATCTTAATATTTTGCTAATTGCCAAGTTAAAGTTCAATAAATACTAGTGTTCTACAGTCCTATTCTAATATCGTTTTATTAACTTTTAAGAAAACTATTTGACAAATCAACGCTTATATGAGAAACAGTTGTTGTTCTTTTTATTCCTCAATTTTTTTTACGCACAATGGGATAGTGCTTGGCCGTCACCTCACCTAATGTTAAGTGACGATAAGGCCGAAGGTAGAAGCGCACTACACCCGGAATCCTCACCACTGAGGAACTGGCTATCTTACCTCTAACTGCCGGAACACAACAATGTTTAAATTGTTGTTATGTCGTCAGACTTAGGTAAGATGGTGGTAGCTAGCCGGCGGACTTGAAATAAGCCCTACCACCAACCAAACCGAGTACAAATAGGCACAACGAATATTTTTTTATTTTATGTTACATAAATTACCTCTTAAAAAAAGAAAACATTGGTAAAAGAATTATTTCGCTAGTGTGAAAACTGCCCGAGATATCACAGTTTGAAATGCACACAAATTGGACTCGCCCAAAAACGCTCCATACTAACGGCTACCTAGTTATTGACGTCACGCCTCAGTAGTTTGTATGCAACGCGTAGGAAATTTGCTCGGCAGCTATATTAAATATTGTGTTTATCAAAACGGTTTCTTAAACAAATTTGCTATACATTTTACGGACATTAGTCCGTTATATATTTATATAATTATTATATATTAAATTTATTAAATATAATATTTATATTCAATGTATTATTTATTTTAATAAATTTTATACTTTTAAAATGGACTTGTCCACCCAACTTTGAAGGGTCAACTCATAAAACAAATAATACGCAATATATAAAACCAAAAGGTATACATGCTACTCTAAAAGTATGTTTACAATTTTTATTAGTATTTCGTTATTTTATTCATTTGTCGTCATCCCTATTGTATCCCCCTTCTGGGAATCAAACCCCTGCATCTTACACGGGTAGAAAAACCACTGGACCACTGAGGCGGTTAAATAAATAAATTTAATTTTTTTTCATCAGCTATGACCCCAGAAATGCTTGACGACTACTCTTCAAGGATGATGAAGAAAATCCACATAGAAGGTTTGATGTTCGGCAACATCACAAGGGAACGAGCGCTGAAGGTCGCGGACACTATTGAGGGCAAGTAAGTGGTCACCCATCTTGTTTATGACAAGGGGTAGGGATGCTGCACTTTTGTTATCTTGAAGTTTTCTAAATTGTTTAAAAATAGCTTAATAAAGACCGAACATTAAAGATGAGAGATAGTATAGAGAGCAAGTAAGTGGTCACCCATCTTGTTTATGACTAGGGGCAGGGGTGCTGCACTTTTGTTATCTCGAAGTTTTCTAAATTGTTTAAAAATTGCTGGATAAAGACCGAACATTAAAGATAGTAGATAGTATAGAGAGCAAGTTAGTGGTCACCCATCTTGTTTATGACCAGGGGTAGGGGTGCTGCACTTTTGTTATCTACTTATTTTTGTAACCCAAAGTATTTTTTTCAAAATTACTAAGAATGCCGTATTAAAGGATAAGTTAGTGGTTGGTCACCCATCTTGTAAATGACCATTGACAAGGGTGCTGCACATTTGTTATTTTGTATTAATGGCATAAAGAAGGTTTGATGTTTGGCAATATCACTAGGGAACGAGCGCTAAAGATCGCAGACACTATTGAGGGCAAGTAAGTGGTCACCCATCTTGTTTATGACCAGGGTTAGGGGTGCTGCACTTTTGTTATATTTTTTACCAAAATTTATGAAATTCTACTGAACTGAATAATTTTAGTGCAGAAAATGTCACTTATAGATTTATTATTTTTACTGTTTTCAGATTACCGAAAGATGCGACACCGCTGTTAGCCCAACAATTACTTCTTCATAGAGAAATTGAGCTAGAAAAAGGTAAGACAATATCAGATTATTTAAGACACCAGATTTTCATACAAACGAGGGTTCTGCGAATATGTTCATTTGAAAACCGGCATCAAATGTAAGTTATTTTAAGTAGTGTAGCGTTTTCAATAACACCGGAGTTTTAAATAATAATAATGCAATAATGCTTGGACAATTTCACACAGCGCCATCTAGCCCCAAACTAAGCAAAGCTTGTAATATGGGTGCTAGACAACTGATATACTACTTTACTTATATACTTTTTAAATATTATACTTATTATACATAGTAACACCCTGACCCGGCACAGAAATTAAAATTCATAATTTCGATTTCTGCCCGGCTGGGAATCGAACCCGGGACCTCTGCGTGGTAGACCACCATGTTGACCATTGCACCACTCAGGTCGTCAAAATATTTAACATAATTATCTGCTGTCTCTCTCAGACACTGGGTTTAAAAGAGACAAATATTTAGGTAATTTACTGCCTAGATACAGTACGAGGCAAACATCTTGAAATTGCGCATATAGACCGATCGGGATAAGTTATTTTGAGGGTGTAACCTTCAAGAATTCTAAAGTTTATGAATTCTTGCCTGTCGATACATTGGCATATATTAAGTATATTTTTGCGTTTTGTGTCACATTTAGCCGATGCATCTTGAGAAATTCGATTATTTGTGGTGGTTATAAATAATTGAACTCAAAACTGTCAAAATTGATTTAAAGTAAAAAAAATCAATAGTATTTAAGATAGCCTGCGTAGTGTGCAAACCTAATTTGTGTTATTTTCGTCCATGGAAACAGACGTGGGACCCGTACATTAATAACATTGTCAAAAAATATTACAATTTGAAAAACAAGTACCATATATATATCTCAGATCACTTAAAAATCCCTATGAAATAAATTTGTGCCAAATTAAGGCATGGACTTTTAATATTTTCAAATTTTTTGTTTGTTCAAGCTATTAATGCTTATAAAAAATATTAGAATTATTAGAGTTTACAGGGTGTTGTAAATAAAAAATAAGATAGTTGCAAATGCCATTGATGAATTTGGCACAAAACATTTTTTACAACAGATACTATTGATCTAAAACATTTAACACTTATTTAACCAATTGTAATATTCTTTTGGAGGTACTAAGGCAACGTTTTAGGTAATAGTCAAATAACAGTTTTCCCATGGACATATGTGACACAAAAAGCTCATGTACATCGGTTACAACTTCGTAATCATCATGAAAGTAAAATTTTCAACTTTAATTTTCTTTTCGTCCGATAGCGTTAAAAAAGACAAAAACCTAAATTGTTACTTATGCATCTAACCAAAATGACACAATTTCATGTATTAGGCTAAGTGAATGGTGCAGAAACTATATACGAAAAAAAACTTAATATTTTTGAAACCTAAAAACTTATCTCGATCGGTCTAATAACGCGTATTTTGTGTATGCGTAGCGGTGAGGGGCGCGGGCGGCGGGAGAGGGGCGCGCGCTATTGGTCGCTCACAAGATCACATGCGCGAACTTATCCCCACTCCGTCGAAAGAGCGTCATGATGTTTGCCGAAATCTATATATAAATTTTCGTGTATATACCGCTTTTTCAGTCGCTGATCGCAGTTCGAAAACACAACTTTTCGGTTTGTTTCTATTGATGAGAAAAGTAGCATAACATAATCATAATCATTTATTCACATCAAACATGGTATGAAATGGTGGTAACATTAAGTGAATAAACGTGCTCATGTTTCACTATTAAAATAGCATGCAAATTATTAATATAGGTACACGAAAAGATAAAAAGGAAAAACAGCGCATTCTATAAAAACTAGGTCTCAAAATGTCAATAATAATAATATACATGTCAATCAATGCTCTAAGATGTCAATAGTTAATTATAAATGTCATAAAATTACTTTTTGTCAAAAAATTCGTTAATGCTATAAAAATTATTTTCATTTAGCCATTTGAAGAGACTTTTTTTAAATTTAAAGTTGTTCAATATTTTCAGATCGTTGGGAATCTTATTTATTCTAACGCACATTACAAGACAACTTTTACTATATTTTCTTGTGTTTGGCACATTTCTTATGACTAGTTTATGTTTGTCTCTTCGCACTCTAGTGTTTGGGGCATCAGATGCTTTCGCAAATAAATATCTATTTCGGTGCACAAAATTACATATCTCGTATAAGTAAAGCGAGGGAAAGGGCAGAAGACCTAGGTTTTTAAATATCGGTTTGCATGATTCATCAGGTAGAATTCCATATATGGCCCTTATGCATTTCTTCTGTGCTACGAATACTCTGTTCCAATCCGTGCTATTATCCCATACCATCAGTCCGTATCGCAAGATCGATTCTACATAAGCACGGTAACACAAAATCGCAGTTCTTTTATTTGTTACTCTTGTAACTTGACGCAAAGCATAACTAAATTTGTTTATTTTGTTACATACATTTTCAATTTGTAGTTTCCAGTTCAAAAATTTATCTATTACAATTCCAAGAAATTTTACATTTGTCACCTCGTTAATTTTAATATTATTCAAATTAATATTATGATGGCTATACTCAGATTGATTAAATTGAATAAATACGGATTTATCCAAATTAATATTCATATTATGTGATTTCAGCCATTCAATTAATATGTCAATAGTGTTATTTATGTCAGTCTCATGATCAGTCAATGTATTATTTCTTTTCTCAGTCGTCACAATTATAGAAATGTCATCGGCGTAAAGTATACATTTATGGTTGGTAATGTCAAATATGTCATTTATAAATAATATAAACAAAAGAGGGCCCAACACACTCCCTTGTGGGACACCAGTCTTAATTTCACGACAACTAGAGGAAAATGATAGTAACTCATTTTCAATAACTCTATCCGCGGTAACATATTGTTTACGGTTAGATAGGTAAGATGTTAACCATTGAAGGGTAATACCTCTCACACCTATATTTTCCAACTTTTCTAACAGTAGGTTATGTGGAACATAGTCAAAAGCTTTTGACAAGTCAAAAAATAGTCCTGTAGTCCAGAAATTATTATTGATTTTATCCAAAATTGTAATCATTAAATTAAAAATAGCTAACGTTGTTGATTTGTCGTTTAGAAAACCATACTGATCTTTATTTATAATATTATATTTATTGCAAAAGGCCATTAATCTCTTAAGCATACACTTTTAAAAATTTTTTGAAAAAACTGGGACAAGTGTAATAGGGCGATAATTATTTATATTATCTTTTTCACCTTTCTTGAAAAGTGGTCTGACAACTGACATCTTTAAAGAGTTTGGAAATGTTCCCGAGGAAAAAGATTTATTAATAAGATAGGTTAGCACTGATATTATTTGTTCAATACATGATTTTATTATTTTAGTGTTAATTCCATCATAGCCTTCTGTATTTGTGTTGTTTGGTTTCAACACTTCTGTTTTTACTTCCTTTTCTGTCATGGGCATGAGAAACATGGAATTACACCTTAATGATTTTAGATGTTTCCTTTTAATTGCAGACGTAGAACATTGGTTGTTAGTAAAATGATTATTGAAGGCATTTGCTATATCAGCCGGATTAGTTAATAAAGTGTTTCCTATCTTCAACTCAGTAACATTAATTGGGTTCTTCATACATACATTACCCTACAAGAATAAAGTAAATCTGTTAGATTACTGCTTTCAAAAACATCTCTCGTCTCTCTCAGGCACAGAGTACTTGCGTGAGTCAGAGAACACAGTGCACAAGTCGTCGTGCGCGTCGCTCTACTACGCGTGCGGCGTGCGCTCGGCGCGTATGAACGTGGCCTTAGAGCTGTTAGCTCAGGCGTTATCCGAACCCTGCTTTAACGTGCTGAGGACTAAGGTATGTGGTTATACTAAGCGGTTTGTGTGTGTGATTTAGAAAAGTCTTGTTTATTACAAAAAATAGATAATTTTCCTTCTTTGGAAATTAATCATGTTTTCTTCCGTTCGAGATTTATACATTGATCGATGTTAAAACTTGGGCATGAGATACTTATCTCTTAGATTATTTATATGTCAAGATAGACAGTCGAAGCTACGATAGCGTCGAAAAAAATATCACCCAACAGTTGGGTGACCAAAACACGCACACATTGTCAGTAGTGTGAGCCGGCCATAGTTTTTATTACAATACTCTTTGGACGCGATGATGCTAAAAATGCACACCACCTTAAAAAAGTTGGCCTGTTTTGTTTAATACGTCAAAAGCCTAAGACTCTATCTAGACATATAAATAATCTAAGACTTATCTATACAACGTGTTAGAAAATAGCTCCTAATGTTGAATATGGTAGATAGGGACATCAAACTGAAGAACTTTTACTATGGGACTAACTCTGAAATCGCAAAAAAATATGCTGTTTCATACGTTTTGATATTTTCGTTATTATTTTTAGGGTTCCGTACCAAAATGGTAAAAAAGGAACCCTTATGGTGTGACTCAGTCTGTCTGTCTGTCTGTCACAGCTGGATATCTCGAGAACTACTAATGGTATCAACTTGAAATTTGGAATAGTTTAAGATGACATGTACCCGACTATTTTGCAAATAAGAAAGAAATAAAAAAAAAAAATATTTTTTTTACAACAGGGACTGAAAAGGGGTCTTAAAAATTTTAAGTGAGGTGACTAGGGCATGTGGGGTATCATATGAAAGAGCGTTGTTTGCACATTTTAAAACAATTTTTCCTTTTTTCTTAGGCCGCATAGTTTTCGACTTATGATGAAAAATGTAAAAAAAATACCGTTCCCCCCCCCCTTATCTCCGAAGTTTGCAAAGAGAAAAATCTGAAATAATTCTATGTGATAGTAGTTTATGTAAAGATTACAGGAAAAATAAAACGATGTCTCAATATAACACACTTTTTTAGAAATTCAAAAAACAAACAAATTTTTTTTAGTTTCACTACCAGTCAGATGGCGCTGTCCTAAGCATGCTAAGGGAAAAAATAGTTCCACTATCGGTCAAGAGATGGCGCAACCTAACACTACAATAATAAATTGGTGGCTGGTTCTAATATAATTACCTACTATTTGCCGTACGAATAAACGAAGAATAAGTTCCTACTTAGTAATATAGTAATATAATAATAACGAGGAACTCGGTGGCGCAGTGGTTTAGCGCCTGGACCAGCGATTGCGGAGGTTAAGCAACGTTCGCAAGGTTCGGTCATGGGATGGGTGACCAAAAATTTATTATCTCGAGCTCCTCCGTGCTTCGGAAGGCACGTTAAGCCATTGGTCCCGGCTGCATTTGCAGTCGTTAACACCCACCAATCCGCATTGGGCCCGCATGGTGGGTTATGGCCCGTCCTCATTATCCACCCATAAGGAAGGCCTGTGCCCCAGCAGTGGGGACATTAAAATGGCTGATGGACTAGTAATATAAACATTTTGCAATGTGGAGTGGCTGAAACGTTTTTCAGTCACCATAAGCAGCATTTGTAAATTAACTGTCCGCCTGTTCGCCCTTCCACCTGTCTGCCGTTTATCCTACTTTTTTAAAGACTGTCCTAAAATAACATATCCAAATATATTTATGATTGTACGGACCCCTCGGTGCGCGAGTTCGACTCGCTCTTGACCGGTTTTTTTTGTATGAAACAGCTGTTCGCAATTTCATAGTTGGTCCCATAGTAAAAGTTGTTCAGTTTGATGGTCCCTATCTACCATATTCGGCATCAGAGGTTATTTTGTAACACGTTGTATCAAGAGGCTATATACGACTTATATTTTGGTGCATAATTAAAAAATGTTCTTTGACCACTTTCCGCAATATAAGATTACTGGACCGTCGGCCAACCAGGGTCATTTTCGATCTATCGCATATTGGGACGAGACCAAATTGGCAAGATAGCCATTAGCTTGGTGTTAACAAAAATCATTGTCTGGGTTGCGAAGTAGGAAGCTTCTGGGTGATATGCCACCCTGAACATGGTCGCCCATCGCTAAAAAAATTTCGATCGCATATTTACGTAAATGGTGAACAGGGTCCTGGGTGGCATCACTACCTGAACAATTTTTTTGTGTTTTCATATCGATCGAATAAGGAACAAGGATCACAAGAGCATATATGTGAAATGTACTTACCTGCCCTGACCTCCTAGACGCTTCCTGAAAGCGACGCAAGACTATGGTTTTATATTCGCTTGGGATCTGCCCCACCCCCTGAATGTAATTACATGCCAATATGTAGTCGATTATTTTTTGGAAAAAAGGCTCTATGTTTGTACCCTGGCCACGCGCATGCTTCCTAAAAACTAACTAAGCCGATGTCTAACATGCTTGTAATGATGCCATCTTCCATCCTGTTCACCATTTATATCAATATGCGATCGATTATTTTTTGCGATCGGAGATCATTGTATGGGAGGCCATATGTTCAGGGTGGCATATCTCCCAGAAGCTTCCTACTTCACAACCCAGACGACAATATTTGATAACACCAAACTAATGGATATCTTGCCAATGTGGTCTGGTACGAATATGCGATAGATTGAAAATGAGCTTCTGGGCCGACGGTCCATACGCACATTTTAAATTTCTTGTTGCCAAAGTACAAAAGGTTCATGTTTGTGACAGTTGTTTTAATTCAATTTTTTTTTTAAATTAAGACGTTTTTGAATGCGACTCACGTTGTTGTAATTCTTATAATTTACATTACAGTTGATGTCTTTGGCAATTTTTCAATTCGGTGCTTTCTTAATTCGGTGCTTAACTTTTCTTATATACCACTTCACAATGTCTACTCCCATTGTAATTTTTAGATTCAGGAATCAGATGGAAAAAACTTCAGTCTTTGTTATTAAATTACTTAAAAAGCCAAATAATAATTTAACCACCGAATGGAGACAAAGACACGGTAAAGAAATGTATCAGTAATCTAACTTTGTACAAACGGTTGAAATGCGAGCCATACCTATGCGCCTCGAGTTCGGTCTGCACTCGGTATACAACAGTCGCGAATGCGCCGCAGTGATGAACAAAAGATTGAAATACAAGTAATTACTATGGCAAAGTGCAGATTGTGTTGTTTTTATTATATTTAATTAACCAATAAATCCAGACATAACATTTTAAGTACACGGAAAGTTCGAAAAATAAGATTAAGATTAAATTGAAATGCTTAAAATTTTCTTTTATTATTATATAAGTATTACCACCTAACTATGGCCTGAAAGATTTGAAACTAATTTGTTTCTCCCTTTAATAAGTAGGTATTTAGCTTTTTTAGTTTTCTGTTTTCACCATTAGTTTTGTTATCCTAGGTATTGAAATTGCTTGGAAATTGATTTCTCGGCAAAGGTGGACCCTATAATATGGATTTTAAAATATTACGTACAATCACAAAACCAGAAAGATACGAAAGTACTTAGATGAAAATAAAAAACTGTAGCCGGGCGGTCCTAGTGCGTGTTGGTGTACCGCGAGGCTCTCGGTAGTTTTTTCAAAGATAGGGCTGAGTTAGAATACTGATACATTTCTTTACCGTGACAAAAAATACCGCTTTTGTAGAATTGCTGATGTCTTAGTGTTAAAGATTATCAGTATAATAAATATTACTGACTGTGTTTTTAGGAACAGTTAGGCTACATAGTGTTCAGCGGCGTGCGACGCTCTAACGGCGTGCAGGGACTACGAGTGATCGTGCAAAGTGACCGACATCCCGCGCATCTGCACGAACGGATCGATGCGTTCCTGCACTCTGCATTGGTGAGGACATACATTAGGACATTATAGGAGCAGCTACTACATAGTGTGCAGGGATTACGAGTGATCGTGCAAAGTGACCGACATCCCGCGCATCTGCACGAACGGATCGATGCGTTCCTGCACTCTGCATTGGTGAGGACATACATTAGGACATTATAGGAGCAGCTACTACATAGTGTGCAGGGATTACGAGTGATCGTGCAAAGGGACTGACATTCCGCGCATCTGCACGAACGGATCGATGCGTTCTTACATTCTGCATTGGTGAGTACATACATGCATGCATACAATACAACCATACATAGACGCCACTGTGGTGTAGTAGTTCGTCCACCCTTGTAAGACGCAGAGGTCCCGGGTTCGATTTTCAGGGGAGATACAATTTGTACTCGGTTTGGTTAGTGGTAGGGCTTATTTCAAGCCCACCTGGCTAGCTACCACCATCTTACCTAAGTCTGACGACATAATAGGTTAATAAAATTTTACAAACAAAAGATAATGCTACGATCCCAAAGAAAAAAAACCCAGAGTCGATTAAAATAACTTATGTATGGAGAGGTAGACCAGACATAGTATGTCCCAAATATGCAATTTGATTTCTCTTAAACAATCCCCAACATTAAAAAAAATATAGTGAGAACGCGGGGTATTACATAGTCACTCACTATGTACTATATCATAGTGCGTTTGTGTATAACATGTAAGTAGTTTTGTTACAGTGCCGCTCAGACTCAGAAGCGCTCATGGCGGAGCTTGACAGCTGATCGTACTCGATCACGTTTGTTAAGCAACGCTCGGTCCGGCCAGGTGTCGGATGGGTGACCGTTAAGTGGCATTACAACTGAGCGCTTCCGTGCTTCGGAGAGCACGTCAAACCGTCGGTCCCGGCTGTTGTCATCTGATAACAGTCGTTCGTCAATTCAGGGGCCTTACAGGCGGCTTGATAAACTCTAACGCCATATAAAAAGAACGCAACCACTTCACGCAAACATACTGACATATTTAGCATCAGAAAGTGCCTCTCCATTCTGTGAACCAAGAGTCAGCCACTTACGCGATCGTTACCAAATTATGGCCTCCTAGTCTATATGGGCTTTTAACATTAGTCACTTATAATATTTTTTTTAAAGTATATTAAATTTGAAAGAATTTAAGCCTATACACAGCACCGTATGTCTAATAGTTTTTGTGATATGATGCTTGAAAAATGTACACTCACCGGCACATCTAACCGCCCACACCGTTATTTTCATACAAACATGCTCACTTCACAGTCTCATAAATAAAAAATATTGTGCATTTCTGCAATAATTTGTATGTTAATAGATTAGTCAGGTTCTCATTTTTCGAATTAGAATATCAAATAGGTATAGACACACTTTTTTTTTTGTTGCAAAACATAGTTTTACAGACCTCTAAGGGGTCCAAGTAACATACCAAAAATGCAGCTTACATCGCGTTTTGCGTTTTTAATGTAGAATTTTACTGGTCTATAACAACAAATTGAAAATTGTTGTGTTCCGGCAGTTAGAGGTAAGATAGCCAGTTCCTCAGTGGTGAGGATTCCGGGTGTAGTGCGCTTCCACCTTCGGCCTTATCGTCACTTAACATCAGGTGAGATTTAGGATTGTAGGCCTACCGCTATCTCGTTGTGAATAAAAAAATACAACCATACACAAATTAGTTGTAAACCTTCCTACTCAAGGACAATTTGCATCCATGAAATGATTATGAATGAATGATTCCGACTTCACATCAATGTATGACTACATACAATCAATCTTACACATCCATTTAATGATGAACATTCGGCTCGAGGATCAAAAAACCGGCCAAGTGCGTGTCGGGCCACGCGCCGTAGGGTTCCGTAGTTACCTTATACCATACCATAATTAATACCAGTATCATTTTTCGTCTGCAACAATAACTTTGTTTTTCACAGTTTTGGTATGAATGACAAAGTTATATTTGCGGTTTTGGAAAATGTACTATATCTCAAAAACTACAAAATGTATGTCGTTCAAACCAATTTTGGTTGAAAGTGTTTATTAAGATCTACATACTACTATCTTTACACTAAAGCCGCATTACTAATTTCCTGGCAAAAATGTAAACAAAGGTGTTGCCAGAACAAAACAACACAAAAGGAAATAGTATATTGCCAAGTCAAGAAATAAACACTCTTACATGATTTTTTATCACAAACCTAATAAAAATAGATTAGATTCGGAATCATGAGTTATGTGGCAAAAACAGTAATATGATTTAATATTTCATAATAACAGTTTTATAGTAGAAAACATTTTATGATGCTGTGCACACATCAACTGCAAACCGCACACATCAACCTTTGGTTTATTTATAAAATTTTATTAAAAAAATAGTATTACGAGTCTCTCTGTAGTAGTAACATATGTCTTTTGGTATTGGGGGGAACTGGCGAAGATGCTACGTGTTTTTGATTGTTTACATACAGTCAATATCTAAGTAAAGTTTTCTTAACAGTTCGTTTCAAGAACTTTTAACATCAAAAATTATGATAGGTCAAAATAAAAGTTCTTATTACCATCCTTCTTTAAAATTGCCCTGGATGACATTATATTTATTAATGATAAACAAATAAAAAAGTTATAAAAGTAACCAAAGGTTTTCAATATCTGAAAATGTCACTATCAGGGTCAGTTTGTCAATTTGACAGTGACGTTTCTTTGTTTACATTTTTGCTGGGTAATTAGTGATGCGACTTTAGAAAAAAAGAAGATGCCTGTTTTAATGTTTTTTTCGTAATAAAACCTTTTTTCGTACAGGAATACTTGGAAAATATGACCGAAGAAGAATTCCTGAAGCACCGCGCGGCGCTCGCGGCGCAACGACTTGAGAAGCCCAAGCGGATGGCCACGCGGGCCTCGCACATGTGGGCCGAGATCACTTCTCAGGTAATGTACACCCACCATTCCACATTGGGCCCGCGTCCAGGACCTCGCATATACACGCTGAAATTTTAATCATTTGGTTCCCGCAGTGGGGTGGTTCCATATACATTTAGGTCGATTAGGTGCGCTTTTGTATGGCCCATAGTAAAATTTCTTGTAATAATGAGTGGAACCACCCCACTGCGGGAACCAAATTATTAAAATTTCACGATGTATAGGCCGAGATCACTTCACAGGTAATGTGCAGTGTGCACCCACGAACATGTAAGTTAGATCGAAAAACAAGGAGTCACTTTTATGATACTTTATTCATCTTTTATTCAGAATAGAATATCAGAAATATAGTGGTGGCCGAATAATTAGAAACACCAGTAGATTTTCATACAAACGAGGTAACTAATCGGACGACACCAACTATACAGATAAATTCTAGTGTTGGTGTTACAGGAAAACTTACATGTACAACTCCTCACAACAAAGTAGGATGTCCATGTTACATTGTATCTCAGTATGATATATCTTGTACCTATCTACAACTGTTAATCTGTGTAACTATGAAATGTTAACCTTACTTGTTGGAAATAAACATTTATCTACTCTCATATCGTAAAATTCGAATTATGAACTTCAAAGCGAATTTATATTGACATACTTTATACACGCAATACCGAAAAAAAATTAAAAAGTTATTTTATAACATACCTCCGCTAACTGAAGTATGCTATAAAATAACTTTTTTCTCATTACGATACAGGGCAAATCCAAGAAGAAGGCAGTGCCGCGATATAAAAAAAAACAATGTTATTTCCACATACTTTCCATAATTAAAATGTGCTCTATGGTGATCGATGACTTAGCGTAACGATTAGTCTGCTGGAATGCACTACCTCATTATTATTTTTTCTGATAGAATACGCGCCATGTTTTGATTTTAATTTTTACTTTTGCTTAAAAATGTCTGATAGTAGTGAGTGTGGACTCGACCCGATATTTTAAATGCGGCGACGGAAAAAGTCTTACTTAACCTAAGTAAGTACCTACCTAGTCGTAGAAAGTCGAGAAACAACTTACCTACTCTTTTTATTATTGTTAAATTATTTTGTAGGTTCAATCACAAATTGTATGAGAGTAGATAAAGTAGTGTATGAAACTGTACATAACTAGAATTCTCTCCCCTATTCAGTCCCTGGATGGCCATCATCAGATCACAGCTAGGCCAATCCCTGGTGGAGAACCAAGGCTTCAAAGCTACCTCGTTTGTATGAAAATCTGGTGTTTCTAATTATCCAGCCACCACTGTATTTTTATTACTGGTAGTGGGCTATCATGATCATAATTCGAAATAATAACAAGTAACTTATAGTACAGTAGCCCGTAGAACATTTAAATCACCAAAAAGGTTACCGATTGCCGTTGTGATATAGTTAATTATTACGAAATTATAGATACTTTAACCCAAGTTTTACAGATCGCAACCCGCCGTAACCTATATTTGTATATCTCCAAAATTGATATTTTTTTTATTTTTCGAGGTTTACCACATAGTTTAGCTATTATCGTGTTCTACAGCTTTGTTTGATTGCCACAGATAAAAGTTAGACTATAAAAAGTAGCCATTCACAGATTTAAGACCTGGTGAAAATGATTGGATTTTATCTGGTCTTAAATCTGTGTATGATCACTTTCCATAGTCATGCTATTATCAGTGGCAATCAAACAAAGCTGTAGAACACGACAATAGCTAAACCATGTGGTAAACCTTGAAAAATAAAAAAAATATTTTTTGGAGATATACAAATATAGGTTACGGTGGGTTGCGATCTGTAAAACTAGGGTTTAAGTATCTATAATTTCGTAATAAATAACTATATCACAACGGCAAACGGTAACCTTTTTGGTGATTTAAATGTTCTACGGGCTACTGTACTATAAAGCATTCCTTTCAACATAGAAGTAATGAGAGCCTCTGTGTGTATGAAAAAATCGGCAATTTCATACTATTTTTCCACGCAGGTATACAATTTCGACCGTCCCAGAGTAGAAGTGGAGCAATTGAATACCATTACGAAGGAAGAGCTCATTCAGTTTTATAAGGTAACTATTAATTTATTTAATTACTAGGTTCCGCCCGCGACTTCGGCCGTGTGGACGGTAGAAAAATATGGCAGCTAGTTTAAATGACCTCCTTAATGTATAACAGTTAGTACTGCGGAGAGTTCAAGCTGTTTCCCTGGTTCAACCTACTTAATTTAACCCGATTTAGATGAAAGATTAGATTTGAAGTTGGATCCTAAGCTACCAAACTGTGGAAATCCCATCAAAATCCGTTCAGCTGTTTTTGCGTGATTCGCGCACAAACATTTAGAATTTTCAGCTTTAGTTAGATTTTTGTTATTAAAAAATAGGGTTACCTCTATCTGGCAGATACTTGATCCTCCGAAATTTATTTGGCAGAACACGCTTGGCAGAGTCTTCTTGAAACGAATATTTTAAAGGCATAAAAATTGTTTAATATAATGTCCGAATTTTCAATGGCATACTATTCAGATGGCAAAATTTCATTAGGCATAAATACCTTTGGCAATTTTTTTATTTGCAGAATTTCGTTTGGCATAACGTTTATTTAGTCGCCGCATGCTTGCTTGCATGCATGTTTATTTGTCTGCATGTAAGGAAGGATGCATGCAGCATGAAACATTTTTTTTTCTTTGTTTTCACTATTTGCGATCGGTCGCCAGACCATAAGCGAATTTGTTGGAAGGAAGAAAGGGCGTGTATAGTGAAGCGGTCATCACCACTCCTCCTAATTAATTACGTGGTCTCTTTTTAGCCTTCTCACCACCATTGTCGGGTCTATCAGCTCTGTAATGAGAGGGTTTGGGTGATTGTGGAGGCGGTCTTTGTGGCGTTTCTGATATAGCTCGATCTCCATCGCTACAGTTGGCATTTTAAGGTACTCGTGGATTTCGTCATTCCTCGTGAACCAAGGAGCATTTACTATTGCCCTCAGTATGCTATTCTGTACTCGCTGAAGGCAGAGAGTATTTGACTTGCTGGCCACGCCACATAATTGGATGCCGTACGTCCAAATCGGTTTCAATACTGAGTTGTATTTTATTGTCTACGGACAGCACCGAGTTTCTTCCCATTAGCCAGTATAAATTACGAAATTTAAGGTTGATCTCGTCTCTTTTTGCTTTGATATGATTCTTCCATGTGAGGCGTCGGTCAAGGTGGAATCCGAGGTATTTGACATTGTCAGTATGTGGTAAAGTGTCGCTACCGAGTCTGACCGGGGTGCAATTTCCTTTCCTCAAAGCGAAAGTGACATGGTGTGATTTAGTAGCACTTGCACGAATACGCCATTTACAGAGCCACTTATGAGTTTCGTCGAGCTGTTTCTGCAGGTTATGACTGGCCATCTCAGGAACCGCGTCGGTTGATAGGAAAGCAGTATCGTCAGCGTAAGTTGCAACAGTGACGTTATCCATTACGGGAAGGTCGTGCGTAAAAATGGTGTACAGCACCGGTCCAAGGACTGAACCTTGTGGAACTCCCGCCTCTATGTTATAAAGGCTCGATCTAGCTTCTCCTTGCTTAACTTGGAAGTACCGATTCGTCAGATACGACTGGATGAGAAGGAACATTGAGTGTGGTAAATTAACTTTTACTTTGACCAGTAATCCTTTGTGCCAAACTCGATCGAAGGCTTGCTGTACGTCAATGAAAGCTGCTGAGCAATATCGCTTTCTTTCCAAGCTCTGGCGTATCGTGTGATATACTCGGTGAACTTGTTCAATCGTCGAGTGCGCCTTTCGAAAACCAAATTGATGAGCCGGTGTAAGACAACATTCATTCATGGCGGGAAGAAGCCTGGTAAGGAATATTCTTTCCCATAGTTTTGAGAGTATGGGAGTCAAGCTTATAGGTCGGTATGACGAGGTCTCGTGTTCGGGTTTTCCTGGTTTGTGAATCATTACCACCTGAGATATTTTCCAGAGGGTTGGACAGTGAGATGTCCTGAGGATAGCATTAAACAGACAGGCTAAAAACGTAATAACCTTCTTGGATAGATGTTTGAGTACCGTAGGAGTGATAAGATCAAATCCAGGAGCTTTATTAGGGTCAAAATTTTTTATTTCCCGTACAAATTTCCTTTGGCGAGACTGGTTTGATCGGCAGGCACATCTGTAGGTCCCTATTGAGGATTTCATCCAGATCTGACTCATCAGATATTTGCTCGTTCGGTTTGAATACTCTAGATACGTGCTCAGCAAACACTTCAGATTTTTCCAAGTCTGTTCTAGCCCACGTCGCCGTTGGAGTTCTTATAGGTGGATATGGTTGTTGAGGCCTCTCTAACATTTTTGTGGCTTTCCAGAGAGAATGCTCGCCACATCCTGTAGGGGACAGCCTGCGGATGTTTGCTGTAACGGAATCATTCACAGAGTTCCTTAAAGCCTCTTTTAATTCCTTTGCTGCCTTGTTGTATGAGGATTTATCTACGGGCAAGCGGTATAAATGCCAATTTCTTCTTAGGCGTCGTTTCTCAAGGATCATTTGCTTTATGTCTGATGGATATGCAGGAGATTTCGCATTTTCAGTTTGCTGTGGGGTATTGATCCAGGCTGCTACTTGGATGAGATTGGTTCCATATTTACATGCCTCATCCACCTCATCAGTGTTCTTCAGAGAAATTTTAAGATTAATATTCTCGTCGAGGTAGTTCTTAAAACCTTCCCAATCTGTTTTAAAGTTAGTCATTGACTCTGTTTTTTCCCGAATATATAACATTGGTGCTTACTGATAGAATCGCCGGTGTGTGATCCGATGATCCATCTAGACAGGATTTTGCAACTGTATAGAGATTGGATATTCCTTGGGTCACGAAAAAGTCCAAAAGATCAGGCAATTTATTGGGATCACTCGGCCAATAGGTTGGTTCGCCTGTCGATAACGTCTTTAAGTGTGTGTTATCTGTACAACGTTTTAGTTCGCGCCCTCTGGTGGTCGCTAGACGGGAGCCCCAATATTGATGCTTTGCATTCCAGTTGCCACCGGTTATGAATCTGGGACCTAAGGTTTGGAAGTATGCCGCAAACATCTCCGCAGTTATTTTATGCTTGGGAGGGCAGTAAACGGAGGAAAGCGCGATGGTGCCGCGACGTGTTTCAAGTTGGACTGTTGTTGCCTGAAGGTGCATCGAAGAGAAAGGCTCCAAAGGCGTGTGTTTGAGGTTGGCCCTAATTACTAATGCTGTCCCAGCATGAGCTCCACCATCAGGATGTGGAGTGAAATAGATGTTAAAGCCCTTGACCCGAAAAGAGCTTCTTATTGTGGCATGTGCCTCAGATATTAAGACTACGTCAAGTCTATTGGTGGTAATAAGTATCTCTAGTTCGTGAATATTAGGAGACAAGCCATTTATGTTCCACGTTGCAATTCGTAGTAGGAGCTCTTTTACGAAGAGAGCTTGCTAATTATTGTTGAGAGTAAACCCATCAGGGTGCTGATTTGTTGAAGGAGTAGGTCAATTTTCTCAGTCTGTGATTTTAAGAGTTGCTCGAAGGACTTGCATTGACCATTGTTAAGGCTGTCTTGTTGTGCCTGGTTGTCAGGTAAAGGCTTTACAACTCTGCCTGAGGTTACGTCAGAGTATGAGTGCTCACTTCTTCTTTGCGTGGAAGACCAAGAAGGTAATGAAGAATGCTGGGTATCAGGGTTCTTATTTGTGAGATCTATGATGGGTACGTTCCTGTTGGCTTTAAGTGGATTTCTTTTAGGGTTCGTCTTTCGTGATAAGATTTCTTTGTACACCTGGCAGCCTTTGCAGTTTGCAGGATGATCACTAGAGCAGAGAGCACATTTGGCAGGCAAATTTCTGTCTTTTTTGGTACAATCAGATGTTTTATGGCCCTCTCCGCACTTAACACACCTATAAGGTCTCATGCAATTGTTTTTACTGTGACCGTACAGCTGGCAACGTTGGCACTGGACAATTGTTTTTGCTTTGTGTGGATTTTCTATTTTCACTCGTTGGTGGTAAATATATTTTATTTCTTTGACCAATTTGTTGTTAACGCTGGGTTCTAAGTTAACAAAGAATGTTGATGTTGGTTTCTTATCCGGTCCATATCGACAGTTGATAATTTCGCCTCGAACTTTGTTGTCGCACTTCTCGATTTCTTGAATGAATCATGAGGAGTTGTGTGGTGGAGGTTTTTTATAACTATTCGGTAACTTTTTGTATCCTTCTGTGTGAAGGTATGCCCAATCAAGCCTTTCTGGCGTATCAAATCGATCACTAGTTTGTAATTTTCTGCAGTATTTACGGAAACACGCATCAGGTTTTTATTAATAATTTTGAACTTAAAGTCACTAGGGTTTACAACCGTTTCTATTAATTTCGTTAGTTCATTTAGATCGTCAATTCCGTATAGTACGATCGGAGGAGGTTTAGTGGATTGCTTGGATTCATTTTCGGGTTCGGCGGAGTCTAACGGGAGGTTGGCAAATCGGTTCTCTGTCTGGGTAGCAGTTGGTGATGTCGAGTAGTCCCTTATTTTGCGTTTCTTCGATGCTGGAACGCGTTGCCATGGAGGAGGTTGTTGTTCTAAACAGGCTGGTTGGGAGTTGGATGTCTCGGTTAGATCAACTATGTTTTTCTCGGTACTGGTCAATGGATCTAAGTTCGTTCTGTGAGTTTGCACATCACTTAGCGAGTTTGATCGCTGTCTGTTGAAGAGGCCTGGATGGAATGCCTGCTGAGTTAAAGTTTTTTTGGGGTTAGGGGTTTTATTTGAGGAGCTCATAATGTTCCCACGAGTTGGGACGATTCGAAGGTCGCTTACAGGGTGACGCCCTTTCCTGCAAGAAGGCACAATACAACGATGTTAGCCAGTCACATCGAGGTTGGTGTTATAGACTGGACTCCTTCCAGCCATTCATCCCTTGGGCACAGTCCTCACCACTGGGATTAGGGTGATTTTTTATTGAGGTTTTCTTCCTCGCGGTTCAAACGATGAAGCTCAAACCCTCAGCCTTACGAGACATGACCGCAAGGACCGAGTTGGGGTCATTTCCTACCTCCAACAGACAAACTTGTTAGGTTTGCTAGATCGGGTTATTTAACCGCCGCCCAAGACTCGGCGTTGTTACTCTTTGGCACCACCCAGGGGGCACGTGTAGGGTGTGTCTTAAGAAAGATGGGATATCCTATGGACGCGAGTAACCTTTGCCCCCCAATATCAGCAGCATGAAACATGCGTGTAAGAAATACAAAATTATTCTAGATATGATTTTTTTATTAAATGTATGCCAAAAGATGATTCTGACTATAAACTGTCTGCGATATGATAGTTTTGCCTTTATATGACTAAAGATTATGAAATTATGCCAAAAGATGATTCTGACTATAAACTGTCTGCGATATGATGGTTCTGACTGTGAAATTTCTGCGATATGATGGTTCTACTATTTAACTATTATGGATATGAAATGTATGCCAAAAGAGGATTGTGGCTTACAAAATTATGCGTTTTAAGTGTATGATAAATGAGTGTATGCCAAACGATTTTCTGCGACATGAAGTTTATGCCATTAGTTGTTATGAATAATACAATTATGACATAAAAAGTTCTGCCATAAAGGGTAGACTCACAAAAATATGGTCAGTTTCGATAGAATTTGTCAAAAGTTAAACGATGTTTTACTTATTTATGTCATTCGTCATTCAATCCAACATTTTGATATTATTGTTAATTTATATTCAATTTTTTAACACAATACCATAAGTACTACCATACAGAAAGGACACTCCCCGTCCCGCCCCAGAATCAATTACCTCACCCCTCTTCGCGGGTTCGTGTGCCGAATCGTGTGCTCGTTTAGTCATGTTTGTCAAATGTCAACTTATTAAAATAAGTTGACATTTGACAAATAAAATATTATATTAAAATATTACATACTACAATATTAAAATATTCAAAGCAATACGCCGTAACTTTTTAGTCGTGTATGTCAACGTCAACTTATTTTGATATTCAAAGCAATGCGTCGTAACTTTTTAGTCGTGTTTGTCAACTGTCAACTCATTTTGATATTCAAAGCAATGCGTCGTAACTTTTTAGTCGTGTTTGTCAACTGTCAACTCATTTTGATATTCAAAGTAATGCGTCGTAACTTTTTAGTCGTGTTTGTCAACTGTCAACTCATTTTGATATTCAAAGCAATGCGTCGTAACTTTTTAGTCGTGTTTGTCAACTGTCAACTCATTTTGATATTCAAAGCAATGCGTCGTAGCTTTTTAGTTGTGTTTGTCAACTGTCAACTCATTTTGATATTCAAAGCAATGCGTCGTAACTTTTTAGTCGTGTTTGTCAACGTCAACTTATTTTGATATTCAAAGTAATGCGTCGTAACTTTTTATTCGTGTTTGTCAACTGTCAACTCATTTTGATATTCAAAGCAATGCGTCATAACTTTTTAGTCGTGTTTACACACACAGTTGCGCGTGTACAATAACGTCATATGACGTCATCTGTTTATAATAACGCGGTTGTATGGAGTGTCCGGGGTGTGACATTACACCAGGGTCAAGTCTGCTGTTTTCGTCAACATCGTAGTTCAAGGGTTCTTAGATGGTAATGCTTTTTGACACAGTTCTTGTTTCTTAAACCCAAAACTGAAACACATTGTGTTTCATAAACCCAACACGGAAACATATTGTGTCTTGATTTTGGGTTTAAGACACAAGAACTGTGTAAAAAAGCATTACCATTATAACACCATTGAACTAAGATTTTGACGAAAACATTAACAGACTTGAACCCCCTGTTCTTATAGGAGTTCCTAATACACTTGTGGTCTTAGCTGACTTACTAAAAAAAATATTATACAACGCGTAACAGAATTAATAGCTAAACCAGAATATGGTAGATAGGAACCATCAAACTGAACAACTTTTACTATGGGGCCAACTCTGAAATCGCAAAAAAAACAGCTGTTTCATACAAAAAATAACAACTAAAATATGAAAATGTATTAAACAGCAGTTTTTATTGCAATTTCAGAGTTGGTCCCATAGTAAAACTTGTTCAGTTGGATGGCCTCTATCTCCCATATTCGGCATTAGGGGTTATTTTGTAACAAGTTGTATATTATCGATGATTTGATCATAAAAGTTTCAAAAAACTAAATATATTTTTTATAGAAACACATCGGCAAAGATTCGACAGAGAAACAGAAGATGGCCGTCCACATAGTGTCTACGGCCAAAGGCGGCGCCGGAAGCGAAGAAAACGGCAAGAAAGACGAGAAACTAAGCAAAGCTGACAAGAAGGTATGTTTATTTATGTTACCGGTAATGTGTATAATTCGGTATTGTGTACTTTACCTAGGTATTCTATATATTATTAGTATATTAGAAATACAACAGTCGGTAATGTGTGTAAAACTCGAAAGCAAGGAAATTTCACGTAAATATTTAAAGACTAGCGGTCGCCCGCGGTTTCCCCCGCGTGGTTCCCGTTCCCGCGGGAATATCGGGATAAGTATCCCATATTTTAATCTGGACTATCGACTATCAGTGTGCCAAATTTCAACCAAATCCGTTTAACAGTTATTGCGTGATTGAGGAACAAACATCCAAACCCACAAACTTTCACAGTTATAATATTAGTAGGATAAAGATAAGTTATTTGCATAAAATATGGTACATTGAGATTTTAACATCCTAAAGATAGTTCCACATATTTTAGCAAATCTAATGGCGTGCAAACGCTCGTTCAACTCACGCGTTTTTTGATTGCAGTTCTAATCTAACGTAACGAACTCTTCTAAGAGATTTTTACGAAGTAGGGCTTCGCCCCCGAGGCCCTCCCTCCTCCGTCCCTCCGCTTTTTATGTGATTACACATTTTTTTCAATTAAGAAACCTATTTTCTTACTTTAACTGATCCTTGGTCATTAATCTGCAGATTATCTAGTTAATATAAGAAATTATATTTATTTTTTTCACTTTAACGGGCTCGTCCAAGTAATCTGCGAATTAACTACAGGTTGTAATCGAAAATAGTCGACAAATTTTGTGGTGTGACTTAGGCCGTCAAACTGAACAACTTTGTCTATGGGCACAGAATACATAATAGTACAAACTAAAGAAAATTCACTCCGCATAGTCATTTAAATAAATAGCGACTCTTGCTCAGACACAATAAAGTGCAATTCAGGTCGCACACCGCTTCCTTGCCTACAGTTATATTCACCTACAGGTTGCCTCTCTTTCTATCGCGTAGCTCTTACCTCTTCTAACAACTTTAGGGTTGTCTTCTTCTAATACTTCAACGCTCGAGCGGCCCCATCGGGCCGCACAACACAACAATGGAAAATATATTGTCTCATTTTCTGTGCTTGAAGGATTAAATACTTCATTACAAGTTTTGTGGTTATAATGAGTATCTACTTAAATGTGAAAAAAATTACGTTTCAAATAAACCTACGCTAGATGTACAGTTAACGCCACATTAGACTATATGTTTTTATGCCACCGCCACCATATTGTTGCGGAACTGAACCGGTTACGGAATCCTTTAATCTAGAAATGTAGGTATTTAGTTAAGTAGGTATAATTCGCTCAAAAAAAAAGAATTAGGTAGGTACCTACTTAGGAAATTTGATCGAGAAAAAATACTCACGACCCACCTCTGAATAATAAGTACCTATAACTACACGCTTTCCTACATATAGTAAGTAGTTGTTACAACTACTTATCAAAAATAGATAAGTAGTAAGTACTCATATAAATTACGAGTAAAATAAACAAAATATATTTTTTTACCTTATAGAATCTTTCGGTAAAGTGAAAAATGAAAACTTTGAATCCTTCTGTTTATTGCGACAGCCGTCCGCGCAACAATTATTAGTATTACGATTCTACATTATTTATAAACTAGCGGCCGCCCGCGACTTCGTCTGCGTGGAAAGGTTTTTTGCTATCTCTCGGGAACAATACTTTTTTCGGGATGAAAGGTACCCTATGTCCTTTTCTGTACCCCTGACAACGTGTATGCAAAATTTCATGATGATCGGTTCAGTAGTTAGGACGTGAAGGCGTAACAAACAAATAAACAAACAAACGGACTTTCGCATTTATAATATTAGTAAGGATTATAATAGTGTATACGGTACAGTGCTGGGAGCAATAAATATTGCTCGATTGACCGTCATAGAGGCACAGAATAACGCACGCGTGTAGGTGCTCACAAGCGCGGCGGCAACCCTGACTGATTTTACAACTTCAAGTTGTCGCGCGTTGTAGGTACTTATCGCGGTAGGTTATATGGGCGAGTGACGGATGCCTGCTATGGGACCAAATTATCACAGCAAAAAAATAATCAGCTGTTCTATACAATTTGGACGAGTAGATATTGACGTTTTCTATGGAACAGCTGATTATTTTTTTGCTCTGATTAAGTTGGTCCCATAGACAAAGTTGTTCAGTTTAACGGCCTAAGCAAAACCACAAAATTATTCAACTGTTCAAAAAATTACCCTGTAGTTAATCTATACTTTAACTTAATTAAAGACACCAGCCGATTTTCATACAAACGAGGTAACTTTGAAGCCTTGGTTCTCCGCCAAGGATTTACCCAGCCGTGATCTGATGATGGCCATCCAGGGAGTAGATGGAGGAGATTCAGATCGCCATACACACCCAACTGATCTGATTAGCATTCTAAGAGATATAAGGATCAGAGTTTCAGGATTTCCTTATATTTTTATGCCAATGATGCGGTTTTTAAACATATCCTTATGTCTCTTAGAATGCTGATCAGATCAGTTGGGTGTGTATAGCGATCTGAATCTCCTCCATTCACTCCCTGGATGGCCATCATCAGATCACAGCTAGGTCAATCCCTGGCGGAGAACCAAGGCTTCAAAGTTACCTCGTTTGTATGAAAATAGACTGGAGTCTTAAATTATGTGACCGCCACTATCATATTAGTTGACAAAAGTTCCACCCAGTTCCATCCAATCATCACCTGTCCCCCCTATCCCCCTCAATCCCCCCCTTGTTGCAGACGTTCGGTATGCACGTAGTATTCGTGACTCCCCTTCGCCTCTGCGCGACAGAATTCTTCAAGGTGCTAACCACCAGGGTTGTCACTCACCGGGTATTTGAGCTGGACGCTGTAAATATTTTATCAATTTATTTTAGTAAATTTTGACAGCCCTGTTGATATAAAGAAAGAAAGAAAGAAAATACATTTTTTTTTTGAACAACACACAACGATACACAATATGAAAAAGACATTCCAAAGAACTTAACACATACAAAGTTAATAATAATAACATTGTGCATCGTCGCGTGATGTCAAAACTGTACTCGGCTCAGTATAAGCAGCAGGCTAGGCCTGCTGCACTGATATTCTGCCGAGCACAGTAATGACATCAGGACCGAAAAACACAGACTTTTACACAAAAAACAAATTGTTACACATTAAAAAAAAAGTTTAAGGAAGTACAATTATTAGCACAGTGATTGTACTATTATGTATTCTGTGACAGTGCCCTTAGTCTGTGGTCAAGCGCAGTCAACACAGACGTAAACTGACATTGACTTGACATGACAATTCAGTCAGACTAGTCTGTTTTTTTTTCGGCAAGGAATAATTCTATAATTTACATCACTGACATGAAAAAAATTTTTTTTATTTAACTGGACTGGCTGTCTGTATGATTTGACAGCTAAGTTTTTGTAAGGATATCGTAGTAAAGTAATGATTATGACAATACCTTTGACTTTTTTGACAATTGAATTTTGATAACCCTAAAGCTGTAACCACCAGGGTTATCACTGATCGAATACTTGAAACGGAAACTATAATTATTTTATTTTCTACTATAAGAATTTTTTACATCCCATTTGACTACAATTTGAAACTTTTTTGACAATAATTGAGTTATGACAAAGATAATCATGAAATGTATCTGTTACCGGCAATGTGTATTATCCGGTATTGTTTACAATGCCTAAAAAAATTCAGGTAATGTATAAAATATTATTTTACGAGGCAATGTATAATATATGTGTGATGTGTAATAGACGAGAGCAGGGAAGTTTTACGTCCAAAAACGTCGTATCTGGCGCTTCGCCGTTGGCAGCGAACGCTCGCTCTGCTCGCTCGGCTCGCGCGCTTTTAGTCGCAATACTAACCTAACCAACTCTTTAAGATTTTTTCACGGAGTTCCCCTCCCCCCCGCTTTTGTGTCTACCCATTTTATGTGATTACTCTATTTTGTCGAGCGATGGTTTTGTGTTCCAAGAAATATACATATGTTATTCATACACAAGTCATACACGGTTAATTTTTAAGTATTTCTAAAAATTTAATGAGTGTATTTCTTCCCTATCTAATCGAGTATGTACAGTTAAAAGTTTCAATATTGAATAATTGGTCGATATATTGAGGTTTGTTTATGTCCCAAAAGGACATGTCCCGGCGCGCCTATGTCATTTGCCTCACCATTCTCAAAAAATGAAAGTCTATCGCGTCTTAATCAAAGTAGTATGTCAGAGTAGGTATTTTACTCTAGAATCAGATTAATAATTATTTTCTGCATTAAAAGTGGGATTTTTAAGTTAAAACGCTTTTAAATCACAATTTTTTATCATGATAGTACTATTTACTTACATTTTTTTCACAAAATACTTCAGAAAACAACTTAATGTTTTAGTAATTGTTTTTCTAAATATCAAACAATTCTTGACTGATACTATACCAACCTAAATAATATGTAATTAGCATTTTTTTATTATGAAAGTAATTAAATAAAATTAAACTGGGGCAACGCTGGGACATCTCCTTTTACTGACTTCTGTATTCAGAGCTCAATCATAGAAATACATGCACGTAATTAAACGAGACTATCTTTGTTTACCTACGTAAATAATGAAAAGAATGAATCTATCACGCGTCTTGCTATTTTTGTGAGTTTGCCGATTAATCAAGATTATTTCCGATATTTTCAAACTATTCATTTTTAACTTTTACTGCACGTTCACATTCAGAAACGTGGTCTGATATCCCCATTCATTCATATTTAGATATATATGTTACCGGCAATGTGTATAATCCGGTATTGTATACAATGCCTAGGCAATGTATGAAATACTATTCATTTTATACATTGCCTAGGTATTGTATACAATGCCTGCTGGTCCACCGGCAATGTATAAAATAAGTATATTTCTGTTGTGTAACGTTGTTACATATTATTTTATTTGAAATATATAACTTACTACTTAAAATTAAATTACTCTAAATATTATTAACTAACATACCTATTTACATTATTTACACAAGTCAGTAACAAGGTTTTGAATACCTATTATTTATAAACACAAAATTCATTTTACGTTGAATGCGCTCGAGTGCGCTGCGCGCGCGCTCAAGGTCAACGACCCGTTTGTTGAGTTCCTCTCCCCGCCCGCACCCGCACCGCAGTGGCTGCGGCCGGCTGTTGCGTTCGCTTCGCTTGATCATACCTAAATCGATCTTTGAGGCAGATCCACGCTTGTCTTTTGCTTTCGACAACATTGCGGACATCGCGTAGTGTCTCATGATTTCTATTAATCTTATTTCACTGTGCTAAAGTGTCACATTATAACACTCGGTTCACAAACCCACGTATTGGGTCCATCGTGTGGCGTCCATACTACGTCCATCGCGTGACGTCCATCACCATCCTGACGCCACCGGGCCTGCCGCCGTCATAAGGGCGACGACTTCCAATTCTTGGGACTTCCCTGTCGACCCTACGACCACCCCGCAGCGTGACCATCTCCGGGGCCGGACCTATCTTCGGCGGAACTACCAGGAGAGTACCAACCCTGGCCGGGAAAGCAAAGAACTTCAATTGTAACATTTATTTTCGTTCCGGGCACTTCGAACCACGCCCAAAATAAATTTGTTGTTTGCGCCAAGGGTTGTTGCATTTTTAAATACCCTTGGAACTGTCTGTTATAAAAAAAATAACCTCGAAATTTAAGGCTCACGCTCCGCTGCGCTTCGCGCTCGCCTTAAATTTCTAACCTATACGCGGGACCTACAGGAGTGAAGCAGGTTCGATTCCAAACTCAATATATTTCTGTTGTCTGTTACAAAAAAAAAATATTTTACACATTGCCGGTGAACCAGCAGGCATTCTTAGGTAATGTGTGAAATACATATCAATATTCATTCTATTTCATACATTGCCTAAAAGGGCCAGGCATTGTATACAATGCCTGCATTTCATACATTGCCGGTAACATATACACATCAACTTTGTCTAGGGATACAGGTGTTATTTTCAAACAAACGAGGTAACTTTGAAGCCTTGGTTTTCTGCCGGGGATGTACCGTGCTGTGATCTGATGATGGCCATCCAGGGACTGAATGGAGTAGATTCAGATCGCTAGACACACCCAACTGATCTGATCAGCATTCTAAAAGATTAATGGGTCAGAGTTCTCAGTTTGAGATTTCCATACATTTTCATGCTATTTTCGCGGTTTTTTTTTAACATGTCCATTACGTTTTTAAAATGCTGGTCAGATCAGTTGGGTGTGTATATAGATCTGAATATCCTCCATTCACTTCCTGGATAGCCGTCATCAGATCACAGTACAGTACATCCCTGGCAGGAAACCAAGCCTTCAAAATTAACTCGTTTGTATGAAAATAGCACCTGGTATCCCTAGACAAAGTTGATGTGTGTCCTTAAAAATTAACAGTCTATATCTTTCATAAAGAAATATAAGTAGTATTGCATTTCAATATGAGATAAATAGTACTTAAGATAAAAATAAATAAAATAGCGTCATTAAAGAATGGGATGATTGAAAATAAAAAATTGTTTACAAAAACAAAAAACCGACTTCAAAAAACCGACCTCTAAAAAGCAAGAAATAGCTTTTTAGAGGTCGGTTTTTTGAAGTCGGTTTTTTGTTTTTGTAAACAATTTTTTATTTATTTAATTTTTAGTGTAGGTACCTTTTGTATTAGGTAGTGTAGGTATATTATTTAAGTAGAAAACTCGGGTCAGCCAAACGTGAGTTAATCGCGGAGAAACATACATACATGCGGGTCAAACTGAGAACCTCCTTTTTTTAAGTCGGTTAAGGAACTACACATAAGATATCCCTTTTCCAACAAAAAAATAATTATCTTATTCAGTTCATAGACAAAGAAGTTATACGACTGATCATCGAGGTAGTTCACACATAATCATACTATTTTCGTGCTTTTTTCAAGATTACTTGAAAAGTACTGAACTGATTTCAAAATTTTAAAAAATGGGACCAACTTGAATTTTTACCTAATGTAATAACGTTTGAATCATTTCAATCGGTTCAGCCGTCTTCGAGTAATCGGTGTACATACAAAAAAAAAACGGGTCGAATTGAGTACCTCCCTCCTTTTGAAGTCGGTAAAATAGAATCGTACTTGTTCACTTCTCGCTCGCACACCATTTTACTACACCTACATCGCTCTTTCATCTCACTCATACTTTATTGTTGCAATTGCGATTTACCAATTTCGAGTCCCATTCTTTATTTGAGCTGTATTTTTTTTTTCAAAACACCTTTTTCCTGATTTTTAAGATTGTGACCCAATTATCTCGAAAGTTATTCGACCAAATTAATATATTATTGTTTCTAAAAGGGTAGTATTTAATCGGGTAACAATCAATTCCCATTTTGGGTATCAAAATACTGAAAACAGCGTACTGAAATACTAAGTGGGCGACGGACTGCGGGCGGCTGTTGAAAATGGGTGACTTTAAAATACAAATTGAGTATACTAGTTACTCAGAATTCTATGTGTAAATTACTTTTCCAAATTTCTATTTGGGCGACAACCTTAGGGCACACAAAACATTTGAAATTTATCATAACATTTTATTTTGTCGCCAACAAAATAAACCGCTGCCGGGTTTAGTATTTAAGAATCCCATTAATAGACGCCTTTTTTTTCCAGTCACCCAATTAAAAATACCCCATTTAAAAGATTGTGACCAAATTATCTCAAAAGTTATTCGACCAAATTAAAATATTGTTTCTAAAAGTAGTTATTCGTGATTTATTATTTATATTTTTTTTGTTTTGTTTCAGCCCGTGGTCATCACAGACTTAGTAGAATTCAAGACACGGAGACCACTTTACCCACACCCTATTCCTTTCACGAATATACCCAGGAAAGGAGCTCATTGTAAACTATGAAAAAATATATAAAATTCAACAAAATATTAGCTATAGGACCAATGCAGTGTTGCCAGATGACCGTCTTGCGGTTCTCCCCAAACCCCAGAATCCCCCCAAAATAACACTATTTGTATGAAAAGACAAAAAAATCCCCCATAACACCAATTCCCCCCCCCCCCCTCTAAATAATACTATTTAGTATGAAACGAAGAATTATAACTCGAAAGATGAATAAACCCCCACATTTGGGGGGATTCCCCTCAATCTGGCATCACTGGAGCAATGGAGGGCCTATTCCCATTGTCCCCCTGGGAGATATCGGGGAAAAAACCGGCTAAGTGCGAGTCAGACTCGCCCACGAAGGGTTCCATCAAAAAAAATCTCGTTTATTGTGTCGGAGCCCCCTTAAATATTTATTTTATTCTGTTTCTAGTATTTGTTGATAAAGCGGCAACAGAAATACATCATCTGTGAAAATATCAACTGTCTAGCTATCACGGTTCATGAGATACAGCCTTTTTTTTTTTTTCCCCGGGGAAAATGCCTTCGCATACCACCCCCGCGCGGGGAACACGGGGACGGTTATGTGGTGCATCCACTAAAAACCCCGGGGTGTTCCTTCCGCGCATTGGACGAGGACAAGCGGGATCGGTGTGGCAGTCACCGTGTCCCTTCGGACTCCCTCTCCTTGAGGACAAGCATCTCCTACGGTGTGGCACTCGGGAACACACGAGTGCTCTTCCACCTCCAGGGCCTAAGTGAACGACAGAATTCCCCGTTCTGCCGCCCTGACCCTGAACTACTACTAGGGAGGTATGAGATGCGCATAGCGCCTTCTCCTTCCCCCCGCTCTCCGCCGACGTATCGGGTCTGCACCCGTATCCGCCTCGCGGACCCTCTCGGCGATCTCCTTCTGTGACATGATGTCTTCACAGAAGGAGGTCACCGCCTCCCACTCTCTGTCACCTCTCAGCATGGCAGCTGCCACGCTGGGAAGCGAGAGGTCACCCCCTATCTCGTCCCTCAGCGCTTGCCGCTGGGTTGACCACGCGGGGCATTCTGTGAGGACATGCCGCGCGGTGTCCTCCGGTGCGCCGCAATCGTGGCACACCGGAGCAGCCTCTCGCTGAATCCGACACAGGTACCGACCGAAGCAGCCGTGCCCGGTCAGCACTTGTGTCAGTCTGAAAGTTAGGGACCCGTGCCCCCTTCTCCTCCAGTCTCTTAAAATTGGCCGAACAGCCTCTACTGTCCTTGTCCCCGCGAAGGGAACCTCCAGTTGCCGCTCCCACTCCTCTAGGCACCTTTCCTCCGCGAGCCTTTGAATATTCGCGCGCTCCTCGGGGGCTAATCGGTCGCCCCTTTCTTGCTCCTCCTTACGCTGTCTGTACACCTCCGAGAGCACTTGGGCCTCTAGCTCCCACGGAGGTGTACCAGCGAGCACGCAGGCAGCCGTTCCGGAAACCGTGCGATACCCCCTTATCATGCGCGACGCAACAATCCTTTGGGTCATGAGATACAGCCTGGTGACAGACAGACCGCCAGCGGAGTCATAGTAAAAGGTTCCCCTTTTTACCCTTTGGGTACGGAACCCTAAAAAGGGTGGAAAAATATTTTTTCCCAATATCCCCAAAAAGTGGGGATTATGGGAATAGGCCCAATGAAGGAAGTCACAAAATATTGAGTTTGACAGAAGACAATTTACAAGGTGATTTTTTGAACAGCTGATAAACTTTGTGGAGTGGCTTAAACCGGCGCCAAACTGAATAACTTTGTATATGGAACCAACTTAATCAGAGCAAAAAATAATCAGCTGTTCCATAGAAAACGTCAAACAAAGGAGAAGGTCGACGAAGTGTGACATTGTGTGACAAGGGGATGGGAGGGGTTCTAAATTTTGTGACGTCACATTTCAAAATCATTTACATTGAAATAAAACAAATTTTTGAACTGCTGTTTTAATGGGTTTGGCAACGCAAAGCTAATTGTAGATGTCGCTGCGCACGCTTGTTCCTAAGACAGTAGACGTTCAGAAAAAAATGTATGGGAAAATAGGTATTTTATTTTGTTGTATTTTTTTACCGAAAAGAACCCATTGACCCAAAATGGATATAAAAGACTATTCTACAATGCAAATGCCGGAATTGAAAGCCAAATTAAGACGTTTTTATTTTTACGGAATTTATAATTTTTTTTCTATGTCCAGATTTTTCGGAAATTTGTAAGTGCCAACATTTTTAAAGCCAGAATTACACAGAATTTAATCATTTTAAAGCTAAAGAAATGTTTTTTTAAAGTAAAAGTCCTTTGTTTTCATAACTCCCGTGGAACAAGCGTACGCAGCGCCATTTTGACAGTTGCCTTCCCCATTAAATAATTATTTCTAGATGTAAAATTGTAAAATTTGTGACGTCACACTGGGGAGGGGGGGGAAACCTAAAACTAGGTTTAGCCGCACTTCGGGTATTAGCCGTAACACATACGTAACGCTAATTATTATACAAACTTTATATTCTGTGCTTCGGTTTTTGCTTTAAAACTATTTTAAAAGTACAATTCGTACTCTTGGTATTGTATATTTTGCCTAATGTAACTAGCAAAGGTATTTAAATATTCTGCCTCATGAAATAGTCGATATTAGAAGTACAATGAAGTCAGTTGCAAGTCATAAAACTATTCCAACATAAAATTGTAAACATATTATGAATACTATGTACTGAAAGTATGAATTAACGGCCTAAGAGCTGAGCTTAAGGCGATTCCCTGACCGAAAGTGGCGCCCTCAGAGGTTTTTATTTCATAAGTTGTTAATAGAAAAGGATTTTAATAAAACTTCTAGTGGAATTTTTAGGACTCATAGTCTAGTATTTTTAGAAGGTATTACTACATGCCCTCGTAGTTATTCGTAGAAGTATATTTACTTCCAGGGATTGAAATACCGTTAAAAAAATATCGTTAGGAATACCGTTAAAATATTTTATCGGTAAATTTACCGGTAAAAATAACGTTAAAAATATTTTACCGGTAAAATTAACGTTAAATATAGCGTTAAACTTTAGTACCGGTAAAATTATCTTTAAAAAAATAACGCTATTAATTGGAATAACGTTAATTTTAAAGTAACGGTAAAAAAAGTAAGAAATAACGTTAAAATTAACGTTATTTCTTAAAATAACTTATTAACGTTATTTATTGACATAACGTTAATGTTAAAATTAACGGTAAAAAAGTAATAAATAACGTTATATTTAAAAATAACGTTAACATTCACTGTTTACTTCTACAATACAAGCAAGTGTATCAAAAACGGCCACTTTTAGCAGTTATGCTATCTACTTCTAGCAGTGACTACGAGCGAATGTAATGATACCGTCTAAAAATACTCGACTATGGGTCCTAAAAATTATTTATTAGAATTACAATATCAAATAAAATTCACCGCGGCGCCACTTTTGCTCAGGGTGCTACCTTAAGCTGAAATAACTTATTTGTTATAACTTAACTTTTGAAAACTTTTGACTGTTTTTTGAAATAGTCAGTTCATTTTGTTAAAATGCAGTATTTTGTCAGTTGTACAATACACAATGAAAAAAACAACGCATTTAAATAATAGCATTTTGCTATTGTAGACAACGTGTTACAAAATAACCCCTAATGCCGAATATGGTAAATAGGGACCATCAAACTGAACAACTTTTACTATGGGACCAACTCTAAAATCGCGAAAAAAAACAGCTTCAGACATTTTGATATTTTCGTTATTAATTTTGTGTATGTAACAGCTGGTATTTTTTCGTGATTTCAGAGTTAGCCCCATAGTAAGAGTTGTTTATTTTGATGGTTCCTATATTTGGAATAACTGTTTTTTTATAACATGTTCTATAAATTATTTCATAATTTTACAACTCAAACTATGAAAAGATGGCATTTTAAAAAGTGATTTGACAAAATATTATTACGCTGGTCGCTTTGTTAGTGTTGATTTTATATTTATTTCAAATGTACAATGTTTTATTGTTAAGGATAAATAAAATATTTGTTGGAATCGATAATTTGGTTTTATTATAGTGAAATAATCCTTATAACATATACATGTTAAAAAAAACCCGAAGCCGAATTTGGTACAGTCAGCGTCAAATTGATATGAGCGTCTAAAATAGTCAAAATGAAAAACAAAATCAATTTGATCTACGCTGTTAAAATCATCATATTGTTGTAAGCACACAAGGTGTTCAAAATATCTTACTACTCATTGTTTCATATTTATACACATCAACTTTGTCTAGGGATACAGGTGTTATTTTCATACAAACGAGGTAACTTTGAAGCCGTGGTTTTCTGCCAGGGATGTACCGTGCTGTAATCTGATGATGGCCATCCAAGGACTGAATGGAGTAGATTCAGATCGCTATACACACCCAACTGATCTGATCAGCATTCTAAAAGATTAATGGGTTAGAGTTCTCAGTTTGAGGATTTCCATAAGTACATTTTCATGCTATTTTCGCGGTTTTTTTAAACATGTCCATTACGTTTTTAGAATGCTGGTCAGATCAGTTGGGTGTGTATAACGATCTGAATCTCCTCCATTCACTCCCTGGATAGCCGTCATCAGATCACAGCACAGTACATCCAAGGCTTCAAAGTTACCTCGTTTGTATGAAAATAACACCGTATCCCTAGACAAAGTTGATGTGTGTATATAAGCAGCCAGTGTTCAAAATTATCTTAGCAAACAAAGCTGTCAAAATTATTTTATCTGTACACAATGTAATAATGCACTTAGATAATTTTGAACACTCTGACTGTTCATATAAATATGTAGTATTAGTAAGATATTTTGAACACCTTGTGTGCTTACAACAATATGATGATTCTAACTGCGTAGATTAAATTGGGTTTTTGTTTTTCAGACCATTTTGACTACTCTAGACGCTCATATCAATTTGACGCTGATGGATGACTGTACATAGGGTTCATACCATCTAGTCCCACTAGGTCATGTCCTCATTAGGTCATGCAATTTTTGTTCATACACATTATTCCCATTTGGTCATGCTTAACGAATTTTGTGGATGGTGCAATGCCGCAGGGTAAAAACTATTCAGTTTGAAAGTTACGCTGATTTTTTTCTATGAATGCATAGGCAGGCATGCATGCATGAATTATTTACATTAAGGACCCGTGGCCCTACCGATTTGACCTACTGGTAATGTACCCGTGGTCCTACTGGACTAGGGAGGGCTTTTTAGAATATCGTAGTGTTTATCGATAGATAAGTAATAAAGAACGATAACCCGAAACCTATATTTATTTTATATTCAATTACGAAATAATGTTATATTCAGTCAAAAGTACCAGGGTAACATAACTTACAAGGAGTTATTTCGATTTATATTTTTGAAAAATTAAAGAGCTAAAAATAATTAAGACATCTTTGCGGTACGAAATCAAAATAACTCCTCGTAAGTTATGTTGCCCTGGTACTTTTGACTGAATATTACATATTTCGATAAAATTTGAAATCATTAAAAAATATGTTGTAATAAGAAGTTGCTTTTTCTTTAAATGCTTTTAATTTCTTCTTGGTTTTCTTTTGATTCATTCTAACAAAACGACAACATGACCTAGTGAGGACATGACCTAATAAGGTCATGACCTAGTGGGACTAGATGGTTCATACAATCCTGGAAAATTATTATAAACCCTGAAAACCGCCACTTTTCTTTCATGATAAACTGTATAGTGGTGACCCTAGACCTTTTGCCCATTAATGGGATTGATTGTCAAAAAACTATATATTTGCGTCTAGGGTTGTAACTTTGCTGTTTTCCATACAAATAAAAATATTTTACGGTATCCAGTATAATACACTTGCGAGCAAAAGTATGGAATCATAGGCCTATTTTCTACGTGCCGGACTACAGCTGCGCCACAAAAAAAAAGTTGGAAATCTGACTTTTTGACACGTGCCGGACTACAGCTGCGCCACAAAAAAAAAAGTTGGAAATCTGACTTTTTGACTATGCCATGATGAAGACGATAGTTTGTCGGCATTTGTCGCACAAAAACCAGAATTTTTCGGGCTTACGTTGAGGAGATACGTGTGGCGCAGCTGTAGAGACGTCTCTACAGCTGAGCCACACAGATCTCGAAAACGGAAGGTCGTACCGAAAATCTGATTACCCGTATGTGCAGCCGTTAATTTGTCGAAATTTGTCGCACAAAAACCAGAATTTGTCGGGCTTGCGTTTAGGAGATACGTGTGGCGCAGCTGTAGAGACGTCTCTACAGCTGAGCCACACAGATCTCGAAAACGGAAGGTCGTAGCGAAAATCTAATTACTCGTGTGTGCAGCCGTTAATTTGTCGGATTTTGTCACCAAGAACCAGATTTTGTCGGTCTTGCGTTTAGGAGATATGTGAGGATACGCTGTGGAGACTTTTCTACCTGGATCTTGAGAAAGGAAGGTCGTAGCGAAAATCTGATAACTCGAGTGTGTGTCGTTAATTTGTCGGATTTTGTCACCAAGAACAGATTTTGTCGGTCTTGCGTTTAGGAGATATGTGAGGATACGCTTACGACCTTTCGTTCTCGAGATCCAGGTAAAAAGGTCTCCACAGCGCATCCTCACATATCTCCTAAACGCAAGATTGACAAACTCTGATTCTTGGGGACAAATTCCGACAAACTAACGGCTACACACTCGAGTTATCAGATTTTCGCTACGACCTTCCTTTCTCAAGATCCAGATAGAAAAGTCTCCACAGCGTATCCTCACATATCTCCTAAACGCAAGACCGACAAAATCTGGTTCTTGGTGACAAAATCCGACAAATTAACGGCTGCACACACGAGTAATCAGATTTTCGCTACGACCTTCCGTTTTCGAGATCTGTGTGGCTCAGCTGTAGAGACGTCTCTACAGCTGCGCCACACGTATCTCCTAAACGCAAGCCCGACAAATTCTGGTTTTTGTGCGACAAATTTCGACAAATTAACGGCTGCACATACGGGTAATCAGATTTTCGGTACGACCTTCCGTTTTCGAGATCTGTGTGGCTCAGCTGTAGAGACGTCTCTACAGCTGCGCCACACGTATCTCCTCAACGCAAGCCCGACAAATTCTGGTTTTTGTGCGACAAATTCCGACAAACTATCGTCTTCATCATGGCATAGTCAAAAAGTCAGATTTCCAACTTTTTTTTTGTGGCGCAGCTGTAGTCCGGCACGTCTATTTTCTTACAAACGAGGTAACTTCGAAGCTTTGGTTCTCCGTGATCTGATGATGACCATTCAAAGAGTGAATGGAGGAGTCTCAGATCGTTGAAGAAACCCAACGGATCAGAAGAGTCGTTTACACTAGAGACCGTATGGAGTTTTAAGTGTTACATTTTCCATACTTTTGATTGTAATTTTAGCTTGTTTATAGTATTTTTTTTTTATTCAACCCTGAGCGACTCATTTAATCCTTTAGGTTTCTTTAGCATTAAGGGCCTCCCTCATTTAGTCTTTGAATTGCCTACATCAGATCACACCCTGTTTAATCCTGGGCGGAGAACCAAAGCGTCAAAGTTACCTCGTTTGTATGAAAATAGGCCTGTGATTCCATATTTTTGCTCGCGAGTGTAGTTTAATAGCATCATTAAAAGACGGATTTTCGTTTATATTATTTTATTAAATAATTTCATTTAAAGGTATAAAAAATAGTCAAAGTTCACATACTTATCAATAATACCGAACCTATCTAAATATTATTAAATGTATAAAATATTATTATAAATTGTGAATACGTAAGTTATTAAAATTGGTCAGCTTTTAATGTCAGTTTCAGTAGATAAAAGAAATTTATCATTTTCCTCAAAACGGTGGGTTTTTGTATTTAATCTAGATACAATTAGATTTAATACCTACTACATTATATTCTAAAGACATTTTCATCCGATAATTACCCCGTTTCCCATTAGTCTTACCAGTTGTACTATTGGGAATTTTATTTTCATACCAAAATTGACTTAGTATTAGAACTCGATCGTAAACATAAAGATCGGATCGGAAAGTATAAATAGTTCCCAGTAGTCTTATCAAATTCTATCAGTTGTACTATTGGGAATTTTCATTCCAATCGATTTAGTATTAGAACTCGATCGTAAACCTAAGGGTGGGTACCCACTTAGGTTCGCGAACCTCCGCGCTCCGCGAACCTGCACCGAAAATATCGTTTATCCTCTGCTGGAACAGGGCGCCGAGGTGTGTACGTGAGGGAACTCGTATGCGAAGCTGGTTCGCACAGGCACACACTGTAGCCAAAGTAAAAATATTTGTTTTTGCTATGGATCACTGTTCTAGGTTCGCGGAGCGCGGAGGTTTGCGAACCTAAGTGGGTACCCACCCTAAGGATTGCATCGGAAGGTATAAACAGTTCCCAGTAGTCTTATCAAATTTTATCAGTTGTAGTATTGAGAATTTTCATCCCAATCGACTTAGTATTAGAACTCGATCTTTAACCTAAGGATCGAATCGGAAGATATAATAGTTTCCAGTAGTCTTACCAAATTTTACCAGTGGTACTGTTGGGAATTTTCATCCCAATTAACTTAGTATTAAAACTCGATCGTAAACCTAAGGATCGGATCGGAAGGTATAAACAGCGGTTTAAGGCCACCGCCACACTTCGCTCTCGATCCACGGCACGTAGTTCGAGACTCGCGTGTACATCCCCGGGTCTCCAATGTGGCCGCACTCCTTGCCGAATGACGTCACACCCACTACCACATACATACAGTGGATTTTGCTCAATATCTGAAGAGGACCGCCGCTGTCGCCCTGTAATAAAATAATTAGTAAGTACATATGGGAAATCTGTTTTATATTGTCTGTATGTATGGCACTTCTTACTCGAAACGTTTATATCATAATAACTTACCTTGTTTTGATTTATTTAATTGCAATATTTTTGCTTTCTATAGTCAGTATTTGTGTATTATAAAATTCATAAGTGCTGACTATGGAAAGTAAAATATAAAATACATAAATATTGCCTATGAAAAGCTTTTGGATATTAGTTTTCAATTCGATGCCTTAACATGGGTAGCCTTAGTATGTCATGCTCTCTTTAATCTTTTCTGCGGTGGTGTCGCGTGAGGCGGGTCGTTACGTTCCCTCAAATATGGTTGAGCGAAGCGATGGCTGGTTCATGCGTCATGCTCGTGAACGGGTGCTGCCAGTGGGAATGGGTCTGCTTCTGACTACCTATCTTAACGCATATAGAATTGTAAAGTTTTTTTTTTTTTCTCTCTTGTAACAGCCTAGACTGAATAATAACTTCAAACTTTGAATTTAGCTTGAAGCCTGTAAATTGATTAAGAAAATTTGTAATTCATTAAGTAATGATCTAATTAAATTTTATTTATTTGTTAATCTTTGTTAAAGTCTGGAAACGATATACATATTTGTAAATATCGTTCCATTTGATAAAGCTGGTAAGTTTTTTGCGCCCGTTTTTCTTGTCAGCTAAAAGACGTCATAATGGGTGGTAGGGCAAAAAAATTGTTTGACGATTTAAAAACGCTCATTATGTGAGCTTATTTGAATAAAGATTTTTTTCATTTCATTTAATTTCATATTTTTTCCTTTAGCCCAGGTAGCAAAACTACGTCTTATCAACGACGTCATATTATGAGTCCGTAAGTCTGTAAGTCCCTTTATTCTCATAAGGACAGATTCTCAAAAAGACAGATTCTCATAAAGACAGATTCTCATAAAGACAGATTCTCAAAAGGACAGCAGTACAGGTAAGCAGAAAAAGAGAAAAGACTATATTTTGAATTGGGAGGGTGCGAAGGTATAATAATCGATCGCAGCGCTCATGGTGGTAAAAAGTAGAAATAATGAAGGCTCTGTAATCTGCTTGAAAACGATATTTAATTTATTATTAGCGATACAGGAATAATTATATATGTTTATTATCACTTTGTAAAATTATTAAAGTAGCTTTATCCTCTTGTTTTACAAAATCTACAACTAAAAAAGAAGTAAACAAACCCTGATATAACCAAAATAAAACACTCATTTTGAATAGATCTTACTTGCCATATTTAATTTAAATGACCAAAAATGATTTCACAACACTTTGTCCACCCAAATCACATTAATTTTGAAATGTACATTAATAAAACAATATGTATAGTATTTTTTAACATTTTGTCACAATGCCGCCATTACATATCAAAACGTCAAAACGGTCAGGTCAGAGCCAACAAAGTTGCAACACGCTAGGTGGCGCTAAAAGCGTGCACGGAGCCAATAGCTTTTTTTTCTTATTTTTCGTAATACAATACACCAAAGTACCAAGATCTCATAAATACGGAGAAGGTTAACTTCTATATTTTTAATCACTTTTTGATTTATTTTCTTCGTAATAGGTGACGTAGGCAGAAAAAAAATTACACAATGACCCGTCTATACTCGCTCGTGCGCTAACATATTGCCATTGCGCTCGCACAGGCACAACAATAATGTTAGCGCGAGAGCGACAGAGATAAAGTACCTATAGACGGGTCATTGTACAAAATTCCTTCTGCTTCGCGTTAACCTCCTGTAAATCTATGCTACCCTGGTACTTTGGTAACGTAATTTAATTTTTATTTATCAACTGCAGCAGTCGAAAAAGAACTGAAATGGCGGCTCACAGCACTTCTCACAATAAGTGTGAGTGAGTGAGCGAGAAGAGAACATCATACAACGCCATTTTCAATCCCATTCTTTAACAGCGCGGGTTATATTATTTATAAAACGGTACAAGATTTTATGAAAAAAGCGCATTTTTGTCTATACGCATGCGCAAGCTTCCTACTTAAATTTTTTGAAATCATCAACACGGCTCATAAAACTTTTGTGAATCTGTGTTTTTGAGAATCTATTAATTTGTGTGTGCAGCTGTACCATTTTCGGTTTTTTGACAATCTGTCCTTTTGAGAATCTGTCTTTTTGAGAATCTGTCCTTATGAGAATCTGTCCTTATGAGAATAAAGGTGTAAGTCCATCATAGTACGTACATTTGTCACAGCCTACTGACGTCATGTCAGGACTTCGCAAGGGTCAGTCATGGGATGGGTGACCAAATATTATTTCGAGCTCCTGCGTGCATCGTAAAGCCTGTTCAGCCGTTGGTTCCGGCTGCATTTGCAGTCGTCAACACCCATTAATCCGTATTGGGCCCACGTGGTGGGTTATGGCCCATCCTCCTTATCTACCCATAAGGAAGACCTGCAGCCCTACAGTAGTGGGGACATTATAATGGCTGATGGTCAGTACAGTGACATCTATTGAGAGTTTAGAACACTTAATAAAAATAACATGGTCCTAAATTGACCACAGAATGACGTCATTCTGACGTACGCTTACGACCAACACCGTACGGGTCCCATCCCAAGCTGACCAAAGAATGACGTTATTTTAACGTACACTTCCGACCAATACAGGGTGCATTTGAAATCACTCTCCAAATTTTAAGTATGTGTTCAGTCCATGAAACTGAACAACTTTCTCTAAGAAACATAGGGTCAAATATGTAAAAAAAAATTGTATTTTCATACAAAACAAAGAGATCACGTGATCAGTTTAGTATGGGATGACCAACATTTTTTGGCGTATTTCGACACATGTTTCATGGAGAAAGTTACTCAGTTTCATGGACTGAACACATCCTTAAAATTTGGAGAGTGATTATAAATGCACCCTGTATAGTAATTGGTTCTAAACTGACCAAATAATGACGTCATTTCGACGTTCGCTTCCGACCAACACAGTACTGACCCTAAATTGACCTTGACCTTAAAATAACGTACTTTTTTCGACCTCGACGTCATTTTGCTACCAGGGAGTGCGTCCGCTGCGGTAAGCGGGACACGCACATATACAAGGGCGTCGCTAGCCCATGGCCAGGGGGGGCAAGTTAATATTAAAGAGGATGAGAAAAATATGAATTGTAGGTACAGTCAAGAGCACCTAGTGAATTTATTCAAGTTTTGAGATGGGGCAGGATTTACCGGAAAAGCAAGTCAATTCCACGGCCTTAGGACTTTGGTTATTTGCAGTTGGCTACAATTTTTAACCTCTAGGGGGGGGGGGGGCAGCGGCCCCCCCTGCCCACCCCTGGCGACGCCCCTGCACATATAGATTAGAGCTTACTCATGCACTGCAAGCATCTGTCCGTCAGAAAACCAGCAATCTATATTCCCGCGTCTATTTATATAGTAAATAAAAAGCATTCTGAATGCGAAAAATCCAAAACTGAATAAAGCAGACTTTACCAAACATCCTGGCCTATGCCCAGAACCAGGGGAACAGACAGTAGAACACCTAGGTGAACAACTTTGGTGTTCCATGGGTCAGAAAGGCCAACATCCTGTATATCGGGTGTATGGGACAGCTTGGCCAAAACTGAAACAGTATCTTCAGACCATAATTCATGATTGAAATGAAAATAGCTGGAATTTTCCTCAGGAAAATTTTCTAATTTTCCGCCTTTTCTTCCACTTAATCTGTGATGTGTTGATAACTTCGGAAAAAAAGTCGGAAAATTAGAAAATTTTCCTGAGGAAAATTCCAGATATTTTCAATCATAAATCTTAGTCTGAAGCTACTGTTTCAGTTTTGGCCAAGCTGTCCCATACACCCGGTATGTATGGTATACCTGACAAGTATCCTTGGATACATCTTTGTCCCCATAACAGAGTTGGGTATCCGGGTTGAAGCCCTGCTTCATGAGGCGGTGCGAGGGGTACTGCTCACTGCACTCGCTCGTTGGGAACTTGGTTAGTATCACCTGTACAAAGAAATTTTATGTAAGTATGATAGAATACACGCATGATGAACTGTATGTAAGTATGATGGACTACATTCATGATGAACTGTATCTAAGTATAATGGACTACATTAATGATGAACTTTATGTAAGTATGATGGTCTACATGTATGATGAACTGTATATAAGTATGATGGACTACATTTATGATTAACTATATGTAAATATGATAGACTACATGTTAGATGAACTATTTATAAGTATGATGGATTACATGTATGATGAACTATATGTAAGGTAAGTACGATGGACTACATTCATGATGAACTATATATAAGTGTGATGGACTACTTGCATGATGAACTATATGTAAGTGTGATGGATTACATGTATGATGAACTATATGTAAGTATAATGGATGTATACATGTATAATGAACTGTCTGTAAGTATAATGGACTACATGTAAGATAAACTGTATGTTTAATGGACTACAAGTGTGATATTAAGTATGCGTTGTAAAATAAACACACCTTCTATTCTGCAGTACATCGGTCACTTGTCCCTTAATAGTAGTGATTTCCCAGGTGGTGGCAGAGGCGTACGTATGTCATGTTCTTGTCTGTTGTACTACACTATGTCTCATGGATTAATGTGTGATGGACTCTTTATTATGTCTGATGGGTTTTATATGTCAGATGGACTATATGTCTGATGGGATGGGTTATATATTTCTGATGGATTATAAACTGATAATGAGTCATATAATTGATTACCTGTATTGATGGATTATATGGTTATGGGTTAATGTGTGTGCGAAGAACTATGTGCATGTTAACATACCTTCTGCAGTACATCTGCCACTTGTCCCTTGTTGGTGGTGAGGCCCCAGCCGGTGGCGGAGGCGCGCGTCTGGTTGGCGGGGTCGGTCGCCACGTGCAGGCACGCCGGTACTATGTACTGGCTTAGGGTTACACTGTAATGTCACATTTTTACATTTATTAAATGTGAGCGTGTGTAAAATGCGCGTGTGTATGTATGTGAGTGTAGTGCTGTGTATGTGAGTGATACAAACGTTTGTGTGGGTGAAATATGTGTGTGGAACCTGGGGAATCTGGGCATGCATATGTGCTCGCGGGCGTTCATGTGGTGCCTATTTACTGTGTGTGCGTGTATAAACGTTTGCGTGTGTGTGAAATACGAGCATGTGCGTGAAGAATCTTTGTGATACATGTGTAGGTATATGTCTGAAATCGCCTGTGTGTGTAAGTATATGAGTGTGAAACACGCTTGTGTGTCCGTGCCGTGTATTAAGTGTGAGACACGTTTACATATTTATAAGTGTGTAACACGCCACGACTGTGTTTTAATGTATGTGTAACAACACCTGTATGTCGTATTTATGTGTAACACGCCTATATGTGTGTGTGCATTTCATGTGATTCAGTGCGTTACGCGTGTGTAAGTGCATTACGTGTGTGTGTCTGAGTACATTACGTGTGTCAGTGTGTGTGTGTCTGAGTACGTTACGTGTGTGTAATTGAGTAGTCACACATGTGTAAGTGCATTACGTGTGTGTCTGATTACATTACATGTGTGTAATGTTACGTTTATGTAAAACCCGCGTGCATGTGCATGAGCATAGTGTCGTGTATGCAAGTGTGTGTTTGATTGAAAAGTGACTTGGTATTTACAGATACTTACGGTGCAGCGAGTTCCAGCAACGCAATATCGTGGTATCTCGCGGGAGGTGCATACTGCGGATGCGGGATGATGCGTTTGATGCGGCGCACGCGCGACGGCTCAAGCGGTTGCGAACGACGCAGCACGCCCATTAGTGCGTACGTTACTGAGCCCCTGGGTGAGTAAATTAATAATAATCAAATTCCTATAGGCAATATATGTTTTTTCAAACTAAAATTACTAGTTAAATAAATACATTACATTTTACATACAATGTAAGTTACATAAGATTTTTTTAAACAGAATTGAATAATTTAAACAGGATATGACTACAACACTAAACTAGGACGAATAAAATCTGGTAATACTTTTCTTCTCAAAGCTTAATCGAAGCTACTCTACTACCTAGACTTGTGCAGTAACCATGCCAGCAGACACAAATTATAAATTAATTAAATAATTATTATAAAGTGGCCGTCACCGTGTATAACGTTTATTGCACGCCTGAATAAAATTACAATACATAATAATATATCGAATTGACGTGAAATGTCGACTCAAAAAATAATAAATATCGAGCGTGCTTGAAAACAAAATGTTTTAATTTAGTGGCTTATTTTAGGAAACTTCTATGGTGTATTCTCAGACCACTGACATGAAAAATTTTTTTTTATAATGCAGGTCAATGCCTCAGACCAAATAAAAAAAGGCTTTTTTTATTTGGTCTGAGGGTGTATCATGCAGCCTTAAAATCCATATTTGTGGTAGGGGAAGTTATAAAAAAGGTTTTAATGTGAACGAAAACCACTCGTAGAATAAGATTAAGTAATTGAAAAAAAAAATACCCACAAATTCCTGCTGACTGTGCAATGACCCGCAGTGAGCACGAAAGTGTCACTGATGAGAGATCCCGCGCACAACCACTGCACACTGTCCAGTTGGTCACCGTACCCAAGCAGTACCTTTACATTAAACGATTTTATTTCAGAACAAAGACGTAATTTGCGCCTCCACTGCATCGGTATCGGAGCGCACGGCGTGGATGGAGCGTTGATATTGTCACTTTGTATGGATGTCTATGGCGCGGAAATGCCAATGCAGTACACGCAGTGCCATAGAAATCTATATAAATCAACAAATCCGTCTACTCCGATTCCGATGCAGTGGACGCGCATCTTTAGGCATCCAAGAACAGAACCTATAGGCTCATTAGGAGCTCGAAGGCGCAGTGTGTGTGTATATGTGTGAAACACGCGTGTATGTGTTTGTGTGTGTGAAACATGCGTGTATGTGTGCTTGTGTGTGAAACACGCGCGGGTGTGTATGAGCAAAGAATAAGTGAGAAACAAATAACACGACTGACGTGTGTAAGGAAGCATGTGTGTGGCGTGTGTAAGCGAGCCAGTGTTTTCCTGTGCATAATTGAGCGTGTGTTAAGTGTGTGTGCGAGTGAGATGGTAAGTGACCAATCGAGTGAATGCGTCACCATATGCGGGAACTCGAACTCGTTGGCCAGTTTCCCACCGATGATGAGCTCGTTCCCGCTGTGGTAGCAGTGGTTGGCGCGGCTGGTGGTGCCGAGTTTGTCCTCGCCTCTCGCGCAAGGATACACGTCAATGACACCGTGTGTGGGAATCCGAATTACTCACTAGCCGGTGTGTCAATTTGGTGTGTAAAACCCGTCTGCTTGTATATGTGTATGTTTGTGAAACGAGAAACACGCGTGTGTGTATTATTGTGGCACACGTTACACGACTGTGTGTGTAAGTGTGTGAAACATGCCAGTGTATTTTCGTGTGCATGAAACACTTTAAAGTGTGAAATAAAACAATTTTTAACGGATACTAGCGCGGTTTTATTATAAGTACTTTGGTAATTAGTTGGTATTTGGTTTGATTTTTGGTTTTCTCGACGTTTCGGCAACTTTGCAGCTGCCGTGGTCAAAAAAATCAAACCAAATACCAACTAATTACCAAAGTTATTTTAATAAAACCGCGCTAGTATCCGTTAAAAATTGTTTTATTTCGCTTTAAAGTGTGTGAAGTATGTGCGAGTGAATGCCTCACCATATGCGGGAACTCAAACTCGTTGGCCGGTTTCCCACCGATGATGAGCTCGTTTCCGTTGTGGTGGCAGTGGTTGGCGCGGCTGGTGGTGCCGAGTATGTCTTCGCCTCTCTCGCAAGGGTACACGTACTTCTCTTGGTACTCCAAGCATTCTGGAATAAAAGTATTTTTAAAATATCTATTTACCTACCCTACTATAATAGAGAAGGTCGCGGGAAGTCACTCAATGCGGGCAGCGCACTACCGAATAATGATATTGATTGAATAATCAACCTATGCCCCGACAATAATTATGTTTATTAAATAATCAGTCTATTGCTCTGTAATAATTATGTTTATTAATTTATCTGCCTATGCTCTGACAATAATGATGTTTATTAAATAATCAGCCTATGCCCTAACAATAATGATGTTTATTAAATAATCAGTCTATTGCTCTGTAATAATGAAGTTTATTAAATAATCAGTCTATTGCTCTGTAATAATGATGTTTATTAATTTATCTGCCTATGCCCTGACAATAATGATGTTTATTAAATAATCAGCCTATGCCCTGACAAAAATGATGTTTATTAAATAATAAGCCTCTGCCCTGACAATAATGATGTTCATTAAATAATCTGCCTATGCCCTGACAATAATGATGTTCATTAAATAATCAGCCTATGCCCTGACAATAATGATGTTTATTAAATAATCTGCCTATGTCCTGACAATAATGATGTTTATTAAATAATCTGCCTGTGCCCTGACAATAATGATGTTTATTAAATAATCTGCCTGTGCCCTGATAATAATGATGTTTATTAAATAATCAGCCTATGCCCTGACAAAAATGCTGTATTTGACTTACTGTCCCAAGCCTTCTGCCCGGTGGGTTGCGACGTGAGGGAGGGGTCGATGGGCGCGCAGGTTCCCGCATTGCTCCCGTCTTTATTCACGTAATCGTAGACTGGGATGTCGTCTGTCACGGGTTGGCGGGGCTTGCTAGCGGGATAATGAAGGTTATTAACAGGTTATTTAACAGCATTTTGTTTTTAAAAATAATATTGTTTTAAATAATATACCTACCTACCTACTATAAAAAATCCCGTTCATGCGCATTTGGTCCACTTCGTATTTGGTCCACATGGTCCATTTCTCATTTGGTCCATTTCGCATTTGGTCCATTTCGTGGAACGTACATTTCGCATTTGGTAAATTTCGTGGAACGTCCATTTCGCGTTTGGTCCATTTCGCGGAACATTTCGCGGACGTTCCGCGAAATGGACCAAATTCGAAATGGACGTTTTTTCGGCAAATGGACCAAATGCGCATGAACGCTTTGAGAGCACAAAACATGTTTACCTAATTGTTAAAACATATAAGCTAATTGACCAAATGCGAAATGGACGTTCCGCGAAATGGACTAAATGCGAAATGGATGTTCCGCGAAATGGACGTTCCGCGGAATGGACGTCCTGCGAAATGGACGAAATGCTATATGGATCAAGCGGACCAAATGGGAAGTGGACTAAATGCGCATGAACGAAAAAACTCAAAGTCAAAGTCAAAAATATCTTTAATCAAATAAACTTAGTAATTAATCGATTTATATTTTCCTACCAATCGATCCAAACTTTTTTGACTGATAAGAAGAACGGACGCAAGAAACTCGTCACCAGGTTGTCTCAGACGGGAATCGACCCGACCTTTGGAAGTCCGGTCCAATTTAATGTTCTTTCTTACCAACTGAACTACTGACTGTAACTCAGGTTTTGTATAAAAATAGCATTGCGAATGCTAAAATCTCAAATTTAAAATTAATAAAACTGTGTTTGTATGTGAAGCCTAAAAAATAAGTACCTACCTACTCTATCGGATTTTCTTTTATGTTTTTTTATGCACAACGGGCTTGGCCTTCACTTCACCTGATGTTAAGTGGTGATAAGGCCGAAGATGGAAGCGCACTACACCCGGAATCCTCACCACTGAGGAACTGGCTATCTTACCTCTAACTGCCGGAACACAACAATGGCGTCAACTTAGGTAAGATGGTGGTAGCTAGCCAGGCGGACTTGAAATAAGCCCTACCACCAACCAAACAGAATACAAATTGAACCTCCCTCCTGGAAATCGAACCCGGGAGCCCTGCATCTTACACGTGTGAGCAAACCACTAGACCCCAGAGGCGGTTGATTTACGTGAATTAAAATTCGTATTATGATGAAAAGATAAATAGGACCAAGAAGTATGTGGAACTCCATTTTAATAATAAATCTAAAAATAGGTATTTCGACATCATTTTCCGTTTGCGTATTAAGTATCATGTCTACACTAATTAACTAGTATTTCCAGAAATCGTTGTTTCATCTTTGAGGAAAAACATTAATTTATCTTATTCCTCATACAATTTATAATTTATATAATTAGGTATGTAAATGTTTTCCTTAAGGCGGCTATATGACCGAATGTGGCGCCCGCGGTGAATTTTATTTAATATTATAATACAAATATACAATTTTGTTAAAACAACTTCTCGTGAAATTTTTAGCGCCCATAGCACAGAATACATATTCGCACGCCGCGACTAGACTACACTGTCATTGAATCCCAGGTAGCAAAATGACGTCGAGGTCGAAAAAAGTACATTATTTTAAGTTCAATTTAGGGTCAGTACTGTGTTGGTCGGAACCAAACGTCAAAATGACGTCATTATTTGGTCAGTTTAGAACCAATAACTATATTGGTCGGAAGTGTACGTCAAAATGACGTCATTATTTGGTCAGCTTGTGACCCGTACTGTTTGGTCGTAAGCGTACGTCAGAATGACGTCAGTCTGTGCTTAATTTAGGACCATGTTATTTTTATTTAGTGTTCTAAACTCTCAATAGATGTCACTGTACTGAGCTACATCGCAGTATGGTTTTACTCTGTTGTAATAATAAGGCTTGTCTCTTCACCAGGTTTTCACACCCATTGCTTGGTAGTCGTACCTCAATGACCATCAGCCGTTTTAATGTCCCCACTACTGAAGGGCCACAGGTCTTCCTTATAGGTAGGTAAGGAGGCTGGGCCATAACCCACCACGTGGGCCCAATACGGATTAATGGGTGTTGACGACTGCAAATGCAGCCGGAACCAACTGTTTAACATGCTTTCCGAAGTACGGAGGAGCTCGAAATAATAAATATTTGGTCACCCATCTCATGACTGACCCTTGCAAAGTCCTGAGATGACGTCATTAGGCTGTGACAAATGTACATACTATGCTGGACTTACAGACGTCATAATATGACATCTTTTACGTCGATAATGACTGAATTGGGACGTTATAAAGACGTAGTTTTGCTACCTGGGTTGTAATGATTTTGACCAAACCATCATCACCGTATCGCCCGGAGCGCGCGGCGTGCTTTGCATGCCGCGACTAGACTACACTGTCATTGATTGTAATGATTTTGACCAAACCATCATCACCGTATCGTCCAGAGCGCGCGGCGTGCTTTGCATGCCGCGACTAGACTACACTGTCATTGATTGTAATGATTTTGACCAAACCATCATCACCGTATCGTCCGGAGCGCGCGGCGGCTTTGCATGCCGTAACTAGACTACACTGTCATTGATTGTAATGATTTTGACCAAACCATCATCACCGTATCGTCCAGAGCGCGCGGCGCGCTTTGCATGCCGTGACTAGACTGCACTGTCATTGATTGTAATGATTTTGACTAAACCATCATCACCGTATCGCCCGGAGCGCGCGGCGTGCTTTGCATGCCGCGACTAGACTACACTGTCATTGATTGTAATGATTTTGACCAAACCATCATCACCATATCGTCCAGAGCGCGCGGCGCGCTTTGCATGCCGCGACTAGACTACACTGTCATTGATTGTAATGATTTTGACTAAACCATCATCACCGTATCGCCCGGAGCGCGCGGCGTGCTTTGCATGCCGCGACTAGACTACACTGTCATTGATTGTAATGATTTTGACCAAACCATCATCACCGTATCGTCCAGAGCGCGCGGCGCGCTTTGCATGCCGCGACTAGACTACACTGTCATTGATTGTAATGATTTTGACCAAACCATCATCACCATATCGTCCAGAGCGCGCGGCGCGCTTTGCATGCCGCGACTAGACTACACTGTCATTGATTGTAATGATTTTGACTAAACCATCATCACCGTATCGCCCGGAGCGCGCGGCGTGCTTTGCATGCCGCGACTAGACTACACTGTCATTGATTGTAATGATTTTGACCAAACCATCATCACCGTATCGTCCAGAGCGCGCGGCGCGCTTTGCATGCCGCGACTAGACTACACTGTCATTGATTGTAATGATTTTGACTAAACCATCATCACCGTATCGCCCGGAGCGCGCGGCGTGCTTTGCATGCCGCGACTAGACTACACTGTCATTGATTGTAATGATTTTGACCAAACCATCATCACCGTGATTATTTTTTTAAAGAAATTACTGATTTTCTTGACTTATAATATAATGAAAATAGGGGGGCGGCAGAATTCGGGTCCGCCCCGGGCGGCACAGACACACGCTACCTACGCCACTGGTTAGGTTGGTAGCGTGACAGGAGGTGAGGTTACTGAAGTAGTGGCAACACTGCTGGAACGGGGTGATGATGACGCAAAGTCATCAATCAAGAAGGAAAAATTTGGTGAATAAAGTTTCCGATGGAAGCTGGTAAGATGGTGCATGGTCTTTCACTTTAATCTGATCTAAAAGGAACGGTAAAAACTTGGTGGAATGGGGTAGCTGAATGGGGAGGCAAAGAGAGGCTACTAAAAAAAGACTAAAAAAAAAAGTCTGGAACGGGTGGTAGGAAAATGGGGACGATTCAAAAGTACCTAATAATTAAGTTTATTTGAATAAAGCTATTTTTGACTTTGACTACTTGGAGGGACAGGGTCCCTGGAATAAGGTCATGCATAGGATTAACTGATCATCCTCATCTCATAGCATAACGTAGGTATCCGGCATAATACAGAAGTTAAAACAGTACAGTCTTTTGCATAAATACACACACACACACACATGGACATGACATGACACCTCTGCCCATAAATTTCGGCTTTTTAACGGCGGTACATTTGTACTCGGTTTGGTTGGTGGTAGGGCTTATTTCAAGTCCACCTGGCTAGCTACCACCATCTTACCTAAGTCTGACGCCATTACAACAATTTAACAATTGTTGTGTTCCGGCATTTAGAGGTATATAGCCAGTTCCTCAGTGATGAGGATTTCGGGTGTAGTGCGCTTCCACCTTCGGCCTTATCATCACTTAACATGAGGTGAGGTGGAGGCCCAAGAAACTATCCCATTGTAGTGAAAAAAAAAATAGGAAAACCTGTGCCCAACATTGCGGCCATTAAACATGGATGATAATGATCCGATGTGGTCATACCTCGTGCTGGTGGTGATGAGAGGTGGTCGTCGTGTGGTCGTGGTAGTGGTAGTGGTCGAAACGGCCTCTACACAACACACCACGGGTTCCGATCCGATGAACGAGCAGATCTGGGAATAAATTTTTATTAGTGAGTTACTGAAGTTTCGGTTTCGGCCAGTTTCAGCCAAAAAAATTAGTTTCGGCCACAGTTTCGGTTTCGGCTAAATACTAGCCGAACTTTTCGGCTCAGCCAAAACCCGGTTTTTGTGAATTGTTGCGCGTCAATCGGCTAAATTGGGAGTTCGTGCGATGCGAAAATCGATGCGATCGTGTTGAGTTGAGATAACGTGGTTTAATTCTGCAGTTATTGATTGATTTTAATTATGGAACAAGTGCGAGTCGGACTCGCGCACGAAGGGTTCCGTACCAAAAAACGGCAAAAAAAAAATTACGTTTGTTGTATGGGAGCCCCCCTTAAATATTTATTTTATTCTGTTTTTAGTATTTGCTGTTATAGTGGCAATAGAAATACATCATCTGTGCAAATTTCAACTTTCTAGCTATCACGGTTCATGAGATACAGCCTGGTGACAGACAGACAGACAGACAGACGCACAGCGGAGTCTTAGTAATAGGGTCCCGTTTTTACCCTTTGGGCACGGAACCCTAAAAACATCTATTTATAGCTCGTACATAATTATCACCTAACTATAATTACCTAAACTTAGTCACCTCATAGCTTTTTCTCATACTCCGCGAGGTACTTATTCAAATCAGACGGGTAGTAAGTACGTACGGTAAAATACAATAAATTACTGATAGGTAAGTACTACTATTGTAAAACAATAAATAATGTTGATTAATAAAAAAGTTGACTTACAAAAGTAAGTTTAACATAATGAGTAGGTATTTGATTTTTTGTTTAATTTGTTAATTTAACATAAATAAAGAACTATTTTTGGTACATACTTTCTTTATTGTTACTTATTTATTTTATTTAACACATGTTAAGTGTCTATAACTATATTTACAGTGGAAAACAACGTCAATTTAATGTGTGAAAAAAAAATTTCTTTGGTTTCGGTTGCGCCCGAAACTGGAACCAGGGCCGAAATTTCGGCTTCGGTTTCGGTTTCGGCTGGATTTCCAGTTCCGAAACCGGTCGGACATATTTTTTTTTTATTTTTTTTATAGAACAGGTTTATTTGTAGTAAAAAAAGTTATTTCTCCCATCCCACTGCTGGGAAAGGTGTTCTCTACGGGTGGATTAAGAGGATGGACAACCACGCGGTCCTAATGCGGATTGGTGGGTGTTAACGTAACGACTGCAAATATTGCCGGGACCAACAATTTAACGTAATAACGTTACGTCGAAGCACGGAGGAGCTAAAAAATTAATTTTTGGTCACCCACCTTGACCGACCTCAGCGATTCTTACAAAACGGAATTGCTACAGCAATGTGGTGCGAATGGTGCGATCATAGAAATAGAATGTCAAAGAACAACAAAGTCAATAAACAGGTGATCCGAAAACGAATCAATACATTTTATATGAGATACGTAAAATATGACTTAGAATTATAAAATATGACTATATTATGGCAAAGGAAGTTAATAAACTATATTCCATACTGTTTTCTTTGTCGATAAACGAATAAATGTAGCGAAATTTGGTTTTAGAGAAATGTGTGGCAATATCTTATTTACCTTTGAAAAGTGTGATTACATGGATTGTTTCTTTTTGTCACATCACAATTACTTAGAATAGAAGACACCATAGCTTCACGATACCTTTATTTTGAATTCTAATTAGGATTAAAAAATATTTTTAACAAACTGTGATTGCTCATTTGCTAGGCGGGACGCTAGGGGCTCTTACTGTAAAAAATGTTGGCACATGTCACTTGATTCTTTGTCTCTTTTTTACATATACCGTGTCCGTATGATGTTAACTTCTCTTTTCCACGCTTTGTTGGTCTTCTTGAGCGCAGCGAAAATTTTTCTATGTCTTTGGGTGCGATGCATCCAAAAACGCATTTTAGTCCAATAAAACTAGCTTTATCTGGACATAATTACCTATAGATAACTGAAATTTTCTTTTTCTATGTCATAAATAAGTGTTAGTTATAGTTAAAATAAAAGTAATTAAACATTTCGAAACTTCGCATAAAACTAAAAAAAATAAAAACTAAATTTTCAACAAATTTTGATTTCATTATTACAGCATAATAAATAACTTAGTAAATGTACATGTATTATGCTATGACACTTGCATTTCAGGTAAATAAATCAAAATAATTGATCAATCGGAACTATTGTTAATAAAGAAAGTTCAGTAAGTGGCAGATATTTTGGCTAATCTTACCAGAAATTATAGGTAAATGTAATTTAATAAGTCATACTGAATGGTATATAATGTGACGACGAACATGCGAAATTTGATTTAGTTTAATTTTGCTATTAGGTGATAGCATTTTAATGTACCATAAAATTATACTAACAAGGTATTTGGTTAACTATTTTGCTTTTAGGAAAAAGCTAGGTAATGTACGAAATCTCATGATTTTTGTATGAAACGGTTACCACCCCGGATTTCTTACATCACATATCTAATTAATATTTGACACCTTATATCAATATCTGATAAACTAATAAAAACAACGAGTTTATTATTTATGTCCAGATAAAGCTAGTTTTATTGGACTTTTTAATTATTGTGGGTAGTCAGATTAAAAATCAATTAAGCAATGAGATTAAAACTTAGGTGAGGTTTAGTGCAAGCCTGACTGTATGCCGTTATCCTTATTTCCAGAATAACTTGTAGTAAGACCAGTTATAGACGCGAAGTAACCAGTCTGCAAAACAAATTAAACTTAAGGCGATTAGTGCCTCACAGTGGCGCCCATGCCTATTTGCCTACTAGCACTACAACAAACTGTATTTTACTGAGGTTATTGTTTGTAAATAAACTATAGAACCTTAGCTTTAATCGGTATTTTTTTTACACGACTGCCCAAAGCAAAAAGAGTGTATAATATGTGTTCAGGGTTCACGTATGTTTGTGGGTATGTGAGTTTCTTTATTCCAACGTAACTTCTAAATGCCTGAACTGATTTGGATAAATGGGGTATCGTTAGAATCCTTACAGCATCTCGAGTGACACTGGCTATATCTTTTTTAGAAAAAAACAATATGGCGACTGCACGACGCCATTTTCATCTGTGAAAAAAATTTTTTTTCTTCTATTATTACAATGAGAAAAAGGCGTCGTCCTCAAAGTGGAGGCGCCGGGTATGATCAGCTTACAATAGAGAAAAGCAAGGACAGTGCGTCTCAACCCGCATGGAGGAAGAACGATGTCAATTCAAACGAAAAACGGACATTGATTGGTGAGAAAGTGATAGTATCGGTTAAGGTTAGGAATCAGGTTCGGAAGCAATATGTAGGGTGTGATACTAATACGATTTTCTTCCAGTATTGTGATGATAATTATCATGTTTATCATGTGAATGCAGCAGTGAAAGGTGATGATAATTTCATTAAATATTCATTAGAAAAATCATTGTGTCAGTCTAGGAAAAGAAAAGTGGTTGATTGGGGTATAGGTTTATCATTTTGTTTCCATCACCCTAAGAAGAAAATACTATTTCTATTTGATGTAGGTAACTTCGGTGTTATTTTATCTCTATTTAGTGTGATTAATGGATTAGGTTAGTTCGTGACGGGGTTTGGTTAAGTTTAGGTTTGTTTTACTTTAAGTTTGGGTTACATATATTTTCATTTCAGTAAAAATAATAAAGTATAGGAAAATAGATGTCATGGGAAGTATGCGGTACGAATGGGTGCTAGGAATAACTTAGTTAGGTATTTAACTTAACTGTAGGTAGTGGCACTAGGATAGTGAATAAGTGTGCTAATGCTTGTGTTTTTTTTCATGTACTGAACTACGTGACATGGCTTCCATCTGGATCATCAAATTGGAGACCAACGTGCCAGGATGATCAGTCAAATCCAGGATAAGAAGTGTTCCGGCATGTGAAGAGTTAGGAGAAAATAAAGAATTTGTTAGGGTCTACTTATTACCCTGGGGTATAGAATGGGGGGACGTGACGTACGAAGCTGGGACCGTATGGGGGAGCCCTGAAAATTCCATAGGAATGGGTTCTGTCTTGCTTGCTGCAAGACACCCCCAATTACTTGGTCCCAAGTCCGTAAGTCCCGTAGGGAATGTATGCCGGACGAAATGATTGTTTATTTTCCTCCTGGAGACTGAACATTCGTGGTTTTCTGATGTGTACATTCGTAGACTGTCAGGTTGACCCTTTTGTCAAGTGTCAACATGAATCATAAACCAGAGCATAGACACATTCATTTTGACATTAGGCAAGAGTTACATTGCTGTTTTGTGGTTTGGCCGACTTTATGGTTTGTCAAGTTACAGAATAGATAATGAGTAGCATTCTGTTCATATGATCAATTTATGGTCGGCTGTTTATGGTTAAAGGTAAGAGAGTAGCATCCATCAGTCCTGACACTCTACTTGGCTATGGTCTCTACTTGACTATGGTCGTCTAGGAAGATAGGTAGGTGAGTTGTTTGTTTTTTTTGTCTGTGTATTAAGGCTAGGGATGTGCTGTGTGTTTGGCTTTTTTGGTGGGTTTTTGCCAACATAAAACCAACACACGGGTATGATGAAGGCTAGTGCCGACTAAGGGAATAGACAATGACCCGTGTGCAGGTTCGCCTGTAGTAAAGGCCGGCATGACTGTGTGAAAACTCCCACTTTAGGTAGGGTTGTGCTGGATTAGGAAAATTTTGTGACGGTAGGGAACTGTTGCAAAATTTATTTCTTTTCTCGCGAAGAAATAAATTTTAACGGTACCGGGGGAATGTGATGTAGCGACATCATATTCGGCTTTTTTGGTAGCTCTATGGTCAAAGTTCATGAAAGAAAAATAATGGTTTAAAATATTTTGTTTCGAATGCAAAACAGTTCCTAACCGTGTTTCTTTTGTCGGGGCATTCTTGCTACGGCTCCGGACCCTTCTGGTCGTGTGTCAAAATTGTATTGGTTGTATGAAAAAAATACAAGTAATTACGAAATATTTACATAGTTACATTGAAGAGAAAAAGGCGTCGTCCTCAAAGTACGTACGGTAAAATACAATAAATTACTGATAGGTAAGTACTACTATTGTAAAACAATAAATAATGTTGATTAATAAAAAAGTTGACTTACAAAAGTAAGTTTAACATAATGAGTAGGTATTTGATTTTTTGTTTAATTGTTAATTTAACATAAATAAAGAACTATTTTTGGTACATACTTTCTTTATTGTTACTTATTTATTTTATTTAACACATGTTAAGTGTCTATAACTATATTTACAGTGGAAAACAACGTCAATTTAATGTGTAAAAAAAAAAATTCTTTGGTTTCGGTTGCGCCCGAAACTGGAACCAGGGCCGAAATTTCGGCTTCGGTTTCGGTTTCGGCTGGATTTCCAGTTCCGAAACCGGTCGGACATATTTTTTTTTAATTTTTTTTTTTTAGAACAGGTTTATTTGTAGTAAAAAAAAGTTATTTCTCCCATCCCACTGCTGGGAAAGGTGTTCTCTACGGGTGGATTAAGAGGATGGACAACCACGCGGTCCTAATGCGGATTGGTGGGTGTTAACGTAACGACTGCAAATATTGCCGGGACCAACAATTTAACGTAATAACGTTACGTCGAAGCACGGAGGAGCTAAAAAATTAATTTTTGGTCACCCACCTTGACCGACCTCAGCGATTCTTACAAAACGGATGCATCGCACCATTCGCACCACATTGCTGTAGCAAACAGCAATGTGGTGCGAATGGTGCGATGCATCCAAAAACGCATTTTAGTCCAATAAAACTAGCTTTATCTGGACATAATTACCTATAGATAACTGAAATTTTCTTTTTCTATGTCATAAATAAGTGTTAGTTATAGTTAAAATAAAAGTAATTAAACATTTCGAAACTTCGCATAAAACTAAAAAAAATAAAAACTAAATTTTCAACAAATTTTGATTTCATTATTACAGCATAATAAATAACTTAGTAAATGTACATGTATTATGCTATGACACTTGCATTTCAGGTAAATAAATCAAAATAATTGATCAATCGGAACTATTGTTAATAAAGAAAGTTCAGTAAGTGGCAGATATTTTGGCTAATCTTACCAGAAATTATAGGTAAATGTAATTTAATAAGTCATACTGAATGGTATATAATGTGACGACGAACATGCGAAATTGGATTTAGTTTAATTTTGCTATTAGGTGATAGCATTTTAATGTATCATAAAATTATACTAACAAGGTATTTGGTTAACTATTTTGCTTTTAGGAAAAAGCTAGGTAATGTACGATATCTCATGATTTTTGTATGAAACGGTTACCACCCCGGATTTCTTACATCACATCACATATCTAATTAATATTTGACACTTAATATCAATATCCGATAAACTAATAAAAACAACGAGTTTATTATTTATGTCCAGATAAAGCTAGTTTTATTGGACTTTTTAATTACTGTGGGTAGTCAGATTAAAAATCAATTAAGCAATGAGATTAAAACTTAGGTGAGGTTTAGTGCAAGCCTGACTGTATGCCGTTATCCTTATTTCCAGAATAACTTGTAGTAAGACCAGTTATAGACGCGAAGTAACCAGTCTGCAAAACAAATTAAACTTAAGGCGATTAGTGCCTCACAGTGGCGCCCACCCCTATTTGCCTACTACCACTACAACAAACTATATTTTACTGAGGTTATTGTTTGTAAATAAACTATAGAACCTTAGCTTTAATCGGTATTTTTTTTTACACGACTGCCCAAAGCAAAAAGAGTGTATAATATGTGTTCAGGGTTCATGTATGTTTGTGGGTATGTGAGTTTCTTTATTCCAACGTAACTTCTAAATGCCTGAACTGATTTGGATAAATGGGGTATCGTTAGAATCCTTACAGCATCTCGAGTGACACTGGCTATATCTTTTTTAGAAAAAAACAATATGGCGACTGCACGACGCCATTTTCAACTGTGAAAAAAATTTTTTTTCTTCTATTATTACAATATGGACATCAAATGAAAGGCCTTGATGAGCACATTCCAAAACTATATAATATGTTACTAAAATGTGTGAAATAAAAATAAATTAAAAATATATTAAAAACACGACAGCCCTGCCAAAAACAAACTAAAAAGTTAAACAATAAGTGTCATTGCAGTCGGGGGACCTCTTTGATCAATAATTGTTCCATAATAAGGTCCCCCGACTGCAATGACACTTGTTGTTTAACTTTTTAGTTCATTTTTGGCAGGGCAGTCGTGTTTTTAATATTTTTTTAATTAATTTATTAGACATTTTAATTTCGTTTTTCGTTTTTAAATACCTCTTTTAAGTCTAAAGTTTGAAATTTAGAACCTACCTAACTTATTTAGAAACAACATTATATTATATTCATGTCAAAATTGTTTTAAATAATTTGTATTATCAATCAATAATGTGTGTCCTTGTATTAAAAATTAAAAAAAATATTACATTCATTGACCTTACCTAATTCACTCAAAACACAAAATAAATATTCTCAATAAAAGCTAAAACAATTTTTTCAGGTGATTTTCGCCTAAAAGTCAACTTGCCTGCGGTATTATTTTCCTCATAAATTCTTCTAGGGCTATTGGGCAGCTCCTTATTTGCTTGCACTTTCCGGACACGCCATTTTTGACGCAATTATCACCTGAAAATTAAGCATGTTATTAAAATTAGAGCTGTTTGATAACTTCCGGCAACTAAACTAAAAACCATTTAGCAAACAGAATCGTCGCTGTCAAACTCGATTTCGTACTAGCTATCGAGTTTCTGATAGTGCTGCCTCCAGCGAACAACCAAAGGACTAACAAAAACGAGCACTTGTGCAATGCAATGCCACGGTAAAGAAATGTATCAGTAATCTAACTCGGCCCTGTCCTTGAAAAAGATACCTAAAGCCGCGCGGTACATCAACACGTGATAGGGCTGCCCGGCTACAGTATAAACTAATAATTGAAGTGCCTAGCGTCAGTACTTTGGGAAAAATCAAAGTTTTTTTTTATGTTAGACACTACCCGAAATATATTTCCAGTTATTCGTCGAAAACGAAAAAAAGGCGAATGTTCTCTGTACCATTTACATCTAAGTACTTTCGTATCTTCCTGGTTTTGTGATTGTACGTAATATATTAGAATCCATATTATAGGGTTTACCTTCACCGAGACATCAATTTCTAAGCAATAAAATACCTAGGTTAACAAAACTAACGGTGAAAACAGAAAACTAAAAAAACTAAATATATACATTACACAGTATGTAGTACTAGGTAGGTTTTATGTAGATAGGTAAGTAAAGGTAGGTACATAAGGCACGGTAAATACCGTGCTTAAGGGCCAAAAAGCAAATAGTGGCCACTTTAAGCACTTTTGCCTACTACTACTATAACAAACTATATTTTATTGAGGTTATTGTTTGTAAATAAACTATAGAACCTTAGCTTCAATCTGTACACGTGAATTTTCGATACGATACGATAACGATACGTTATTTCGACACGGATAGGTACGTACTTAGCGAGCAAAACATTTAATTAAGACGATAGCGCCACTTGAGGGTTATAGGAGCCTTAATTTAAATATTCTAGACATAAAATATTTTCCATTTTGTATATCTTTGGTTAAATAATTTAAATCTTATAAAGCTTTTATAAGACTTGAGTAGGTACTTAATTTAACTTAGTTTGATAAACAAGTAAGTACCTACGAAGTTTCTTTGTTCTAAATTCAGTGGCGCCGCATTACACAATTTTAATAAAACTTTACGAGGAATTTTTATGGCCTATAGTCTAGTATTTTTAGACGGTATCATTACATTCCCTCGTAGTCACTGCTAGAAGTAATACCAAAACGTAAAAGTGACCTTTTTTAACACATTTGCTATTTACTTCTACGAATGACTACGAGGGAATGTAGTGATACCTTCTAAAAATACTAGACCATGGGCCCTAAAAACTCCACCTAAAGTTTTATTAAAATCATTTTCTATTAACAACTTATTAAACAAACCCTACGAACAATTTGATCGTAGAATAAACTCCTGAGAGCGCCACTTTCGGTGGTATCCTAACCACCTACAGTTAATTATTAAGGTGGTACGTCACGCTCAGTAGCGCCACCAATGGAAATAAATCATTTACGTTTTATCAAGGGCTTAGATTAAAAGTTTTAGTTATTTTGCGCAAATAGAAGAATAAAGTGCAATATTTAAATATTTTTTCACGGCCTCAGTTATAAGCAATAAGTTATGAATGTGGATATTGCTAAATGTGGCCACTTTTGGCAATATCCACATTCATAACTTATTGCTTATATCTGAGGCTGTGAAAAAATATTTAAATATTGCACTTTACTCTTCTATTTGCGCAAAATTACTAAAACTTTTAATCTAAACCCTTGATAAAACGTAAATGATTTATTTCCATTGGTGGCGCTACTGAGCGTGACGTACCACCTTAAGTACAATAATTTTTTTTATAATTTATAAGAGAGAATTAAAGAGAGACAAAAATAGTCACAATAGGTGGGTAAAACCAAATTATTCAACAACTTTTAAAGTCGATGACTTTGATTTAATTTTTTTTTTTTTTATTTATGGATAACATAAACAAGTTTTAAAAGTCCACTTACCCGCGTATTGAGCCTCAGCCAAATAACACAAACAAACCAACAAAACAACACTCCTTCGCAACATTTTTGTTTTCTAACCGTAAATATTATAAATTCTAAAACATTATTTTTTTAAGGAATTATGAATCTTATTTCTCTTTGGAATAAAAAGTAAAAATTTTGCGCGCAACGCGACGCGTGCACTTCTGCCGCTTTTTTGATGGCCACTAAAAAATGGCGGACAAGACCACAGACAGAGTAAAACGTGAATTTTTCCCGCTCCGTTATCATTAATACTTAATTAATATAACAACATAGTGCGGATCAAAAACTGTGTTTTTTGGGCCAGTTGGGTATTACCTACACACCACCGCCATTTTACCGGGGTACAGTCCGAACAGTACAGGCCTCCCTCATATGGGCTGATTGATAAGGAGGATGGGCCATAAAGCCACCACGCGGGTCTATTACGGATTGGTGGGCGCTAATGGACTGCAAATGCAACCGGAACCAACGACTTAACTACGTAATTACGTCCCTTTGAAACACGGAGGAGCTTGCTTGAAATACCTAGGTAAGTAGAATGTTTTGGTCCATCATATCCCATGTATCCCCGCAAATTGTTAAAGCGCCTGGCGGCCATTTTTTTAACCTTTTATTGAACATAATAATTCAATGATTAATTATAGTATCTACTATATAATTTTATTGTTACATGTCATTTTTAGTGACGGATGACGTTACGTGGATTTTAATGTGACAAGGTTCCTGCGCATAAGCAATTTGCGGGGATAGTAGGTATCAAATACTTACTGATATTACATAACTTGAATATTTTTCTTGTTTATTTCGTATGTTAAAGTTGAGGCTCGGTTAAGCAGAAACATTTGTCTTTTTCTTTACGTGTAGGTAAAGAGCTATAAAATAACCTCACTTCTGCACTTTTTCGATGTTTTTCGTTGTTTTTTCACCATTATCTTTAGCACAATTATCTTTCTTGAAAAAAGTTATTGGAGCTAAGTACTGCAAAGTACGTAAAAGTGTATTTTGATGTGGAATTTAATACGTTTCCGCTATTATTTACGCCAATCATATGACCCGCGACAAGCGCTTTTGATGATATTCTGTTTTTTAGGGTTCCGTACCCAAAGGGTAAAAACGGGACCCTATTACTAAGACTTCGCTGTCCGTGTGTCTGTCTGTCTGTCTGTCACAAGGCTGTATCTCATGAACCGTGATAGCTAGAAAGTTGAAATTTTTACAGATGATGTATTTCTGTTGCCGCTATAACAAATAATAAAAACAGAATAAAATTAATATTTAAGGGGGGCTCCCATACAACAAACGTGATTTTTTTGCCGTTTTTTGCTCGTTATTAATAACGACAACAGGCAGACAGTTGAAATTTTCACAGATGATGTATTTTTGTCGCCGCTATAACAAAAAATACTAAAAACAGAATAAAATTAATATTTATGGGGGGCTCCAATACAACAAACATATTTTTTTCCGGATTTTGGTACGGAACCCTACGTGCGCGAGTCCGACTCGCTCTTGGCCGGTTTTTTTACAATCATCTGTTCATCTGTGAGGTTTATACGCAATTTAATACTTGTAGCAACTATAGAGAATCTCTTTAGCTTGTCGTATATGTTTTTGTGGCTACAACTTGACGTTTTCAATATAAAAATATGGACCCTTAAGTAAATAAATAAGCTCGCATGGCATTTCTGTATCGTCAAATTGTGAACCGGCTAGCATCAATATATTCTAAATTGTTTTCCTCAAGCAGTGACCTCAGAGCGACAGACTCACTAAATGGGGACTTTGAGTCATGCATGACTTAATTAGTTAGGTAGCATTTTTTTATTGGATGATTCTGCTAATGTTGACGTACAAATTGTGCCTCGATGGTATTCCAATAGCCTACTATTGCTTTTTAGGGTTCCGTACCAAAATGGTAAAAAAGGAACCCTTATGGTGTGACTCGTCTGTCTGTCACAGCTGGATATCTCGAGAACTACTAATGGTATCAACTTGAAATTTGGCATAGTTTAAGATGACATATGCCCAGCTATTTTGCAAAAAAGAAATTAATAAAAAATATAAATCTTTTTTACAACAGGGACTGAAAAGGGGTCTTAAAAATTTGAAGTGGGGCTACTAGGTCATGTGGGGTATCAAATTATTAATTCACTGGAGTAAACTGACAGATTCTAATGTCACATTGTAAAATAATGTTGCCATATTTATTGCACTAGTGCTGAGTTTCGTTCATTGTGATTCAGTTCACTCACACAAAGTCAGTAGCCACTGACCTGCATATATTTACACTGGACAGGCTTACAAACTGTTTTTGTGCCTATTTGATTTCCGCCATTTTGGCGCTGTAGGACGTAGCGTGAGCATAGCGTGCGTACGTGGTACTAAAGTTTGAAGTCTGGAGAGACCATCACGGCAACCATTTTCATATTGTACGTCAAAATTAGTTCTTTAGACGCACGCTAGTGGCGTTTCAAATAGGCACAAAAACTTAGCTGTCAAATCATACAGACAGCCAGTCCAGTTAAATAAAAAAAATTTTTTTCATGTCACTGTCAGTAGCGTTCATGGTTACACCTGGGACATTTTTTAAACAAGCCTAAAACGTCATGGTTAGGTGAGATTACTCCAGTGAATTAATAATTCAACTTATTTGGCCTATTTAGTAAACAGTTTGACAAAATTGTCATATTATTATGTTTTTGTAACTTTAATCGTTATTTAAAAATGTTGTTTTAATATCAAATTGTCACAATTAATTTCATAATATGAGTGTGGAATACTATTAGTTGTAATTTAAGTTACTTGCCTGTGGTCCCATGTCTAAGTTCTCCTTGGGATACCACGTGAAAATATTTTTACCCGAACCCCCTGAATAAAAATCTCCTTATCCTACTAATATTATAAATGTGAAAGTTGGTGGGTTTGGATGTTTGGATGTTTGTTCCTCAATCACGCAAAAACTACTGAATGGATTTGGTTGAAATTTGGCACACAGATAGTAGATAGCCTAGCTTAAAATATAGGATACTTTTTATCCCGATATTCCCACGGGAACGGGAACCACGCGGGTGAAACCGCGGGCGGCCGCTAGTTAAATATATTTTTGTTGTCCGTGGTACTCCATCTCAAACATTTCAATCTGACATAAAAAGGATTAGGGGTACCATGGGCCATATAATTTTACTATGGTACCCCTTGGGTGTTCCATGGGCTAAAATATTTGCTAGTGGCACCCAAAAGGGAATGGGGGACCATGGGCAAGAAACGGTACCACTACATAGTATAAAACAAAATCGTTTCCCGCTGTCTGTCTCTATGTATGCTTAGATCTTTAAAACTACGCAACGGATTTTGATGCGGTTTTTTGTAATGTGTGTAATAAGCCCTATACCAACCAAACCGAGTACAAATTGTATCCCCCCCTGGGAATCGAACCCGGGACCCCTGCGTCTTACACGGGTGGGCGAACCACTAGACCACAGAGGCGGTTTAAGTTATATTCCGCGAGCTTACTTCTGACTGACTAACAAAATCTTGATTAGTTACAAAGAAAAAAAGCCCGCCGGTAACGATCAATTGCGATTGTCAATTTTTCCGTCAATGCCATTGTTGGAGCAATTGACAATCGCTTCATTTGCTCGCGTAAACGATCAATTTTTCCGTCAATGGGCGTCAATTGCCGAAAAATTGACATCGCAATTGATCGTTACCGGCGGGCTTTTTTTCTTTGTAACTAATCAAGATTTAAAGCTTAAAGCCCACCGGTAACGATCAATTGCGATTGTCAATTGCTCCAACAATGGCATTGACGGAAAAATTGACAATCGTAATTGATCGTTACCGGCGGGCTTTAACCTATTTCTTGAAGTCGATCGGCTTAATTACCCAATACAAAGTTATTAAAAATATTCTTTTTTTATTAAACTAACATTTATTTATATTTTAATGTAAATAACTTACAAATCCGTCACTGTGACTTCAACTAAAAATCTATACAACTTGTTACAAAAATACCCCTAATGCCGAATATGGTAGATAGGGACCATCAAACTGAACAACTTTTACTATGGGACTAACTCTAAAAACGCGAAAAAGAAATCAGTAGTTTTATACAAAAATTTAACGAAAACATCATATGAAACAGTGGATTTTTTTTTCGCGATTTCAGAGTTGGGCCCATAGCAAAAGCTGTTCGGTTTGATGGTCCCTATCCTTTCCCTATCTACCATATTCGGTATTAGGGGTATTTTTGTAACACGTTGTATAAATAAGTATATTTTAAAGAGATTACAACATAAATATTTACAAAGTACTTATTGTACTATTGGTTAAAATTATTTGATCATAATTTTAAACTAAGAAACATTTAAAAAAATATATAAACTATTGGCTAACAAAATAATACTGTGGGTGGTATTTGAGAGCCAAAATGTGGTCGCATTGAAAATATTTTAGTCACGTCTAAAATATGTATGCAGCTTAGAACTTTATCACTCTGCGTAAAATCTCAATATTTTTATGTACAGTTTATATTTTTTCAACACACTTGCTTGTAAAGTGAGCCCTAATACATCGCTTTTAGGGCCATAAACCGAGCTATAACAAACGCGTGCAGTATAGTACATTATGATACAAGTTAGCTTAGGTTGCTTATTGCACACAAGGCTGTGGGTTGCAGCCCGAGCCGCAGGCGAGGGCGTAACTCAGCCGAGTGTGCAATAAGTAAGAGCTCACGAGTTTCATACGACGTTTTTCAACACATTTGTGAGGAAAAAACAAAGTAATTTACCACACAGCAACAAATACGACAAAAACAAAATAATAATCATGATGAGAAAAGGCGCGCAGGTTTTTTTTTGTTTTTTTCACACGCACAATGCACGAATATTTTGCGAACAAAGGGGTTGAGCATACAGCCTACTTCAAAATTATAAATTTAGGTGATAAAATGCTAATATTTTAATATTTTTTAACAAAATATTGTAAATTAGGAATAATTTGATAATAATAAATATTTGTTTGACTTAATTAAGGACCTACACATTTATATATTCCAAAAATGCAAATTAATTTTCAGCGGCATAAAACCTCTTTGTTGTTACTAAAAAAATAAAGCTGTATTACCCGGTTAAATTGAAAATGGTCTGTTTACTCGCATAGAACTTGCAGTAAGGTACCTATTTAACTTTGTAGGGATAATTCTATTACCAACTAGTGTTTTATATATTATTGCACGCGTTTGTTATAGTTCGGTTTATGGCCTTAAAGCGATGTAGGTATTAGGGCTCACTTTACGAGCAAGTGTGTTGAAAATAAATTAAAAAAATATTATATATTCGGGAGACCGTTTTGTGGATTAATTTTCAATCAAAAAGGTCCCCCGACTGCAATGACACTTGTTATTTAACTTTTTAGTTCGTTTTTGGCAGGGCAGTCGTGTTTTTAATATTTTTTTTATTTATTTAAGTATATTTATTTCACACATTTTAGTGACAATTATATAGTTTTAGAATGTGCTCATCAAGCCCTTTCATTTGATGCCCATATTGTAATAATAGAAGAAAAAAAAATCACATTTGAAAATGGCGTCGTACAGTCGCCATATTTTTTTTTTGTTTTAAATATTAGCCAGTGTCACTCGGGATGCTGTAAGGATTCTAACGATACCCTATTTATCCAAATCAGTTTAGCCATTTAGAAGTTATGGTGGAATAAAGAAACTCACATACCCACAAACATACATGAACCCTTAGAATAATATGAACCCTAAACTCATATTCACTCCTTTTTAGGCAGTCGTGTAAAAAAGAACGCAGTGTGTGTGCGAGAAACTTTTTATGATAATGTGGGGAAGTAGGTAGGAAAAGAATAGAATAGAGAACCGTAGGTCCCTTGGACTTTGTACTATTATGAATTCTGTGCCTGCGCCGGCGAATGGGGAGCCAGTTGAACAGCCAGCCAAATACTCTTATAACATGACGCTAGATGGCGTTAGCCGTCTACTGAATCGCGATATGGTTTGAGTCCGTTACGCCAGCAAGAAAGTAGCTTCTAGAGGGAAGCGAGTTTGATGAATAATTTGTGCGCAATTCGGCCCACAAATTTTTTATTTGGCGCACATTTGTGCGCCAAATAAAAAATTTGTGGGCCTTATAGTTTTGGAATAAAACGGGAAAAACGAATTCTGCTGGGGTAACGGTACTCCAGCAAGAAGATTCTAAACTAATGATCGCAGAGAAATAAAAGATATATGGGCGGGTAGCTTGATACTAGCAAGAAATGTGCGCCAAATATATAATTTGTGGGCCTTATAGTTTTGGAGATATTTGATTTCCTGCTGGCGTAACGTTTTGCCGGATCCCAGATCTCGGAAACTACTAAATGTGCGATCTTACAGTAAACATATATAAGTAGCCCCTGATTTGTGCTATTTGTGCGGTAGAAAACATTTCAAAATAATTCTTAAATTTTGAAGTAATCGGGTATTTTCTGAAAACAGAAAAAAAAATCTAGCGCCTAAACTACCACATAAATAAAGAAACCAAAAACGGTGTTCTATTCTTCTTATTATTTCGCATTACCATAAAAATTTTGAGAACCGCACATTTACACGTTTTTGAATAATACCCACATGAAGGTGAGACTCACCATGTCATGACTTTAACAGTCAGCAGGATAAAAATATCAGAGATTATTTAGATCCTGGCCCAATGAATAATCTGTGCGGTTACTGAAGTTCATGCTCTGAAAATTTCAGCTTCAAATTCTTCGTATTAAAGGAAATATCAATTAAAATCCAAAACAACTGTCAGTATTCCGATTAACCGACCAAATTCGATAGACCACAAAAAAGCGACGCGTTCATACATATTAATGACCTCCTTAACTTTGTTGTCGAACAGGTTTGTACACGTCACGTCTACGTACATTTAAGTGAAAAAGTGATTTGAATGATGCTTTTATTTAAATATAGAATGAAGTTATTTCTGTTTCATTTCATTTTTACTTGAATTGAAAGAATTTTAACATTATTTTAGCAAAAAATAAAGGATGTTTTGTAATTTTATTTCGTTTCTTTTTGTCATACCTAACTAGGTACTTAATGTATCTACAATGCGATTAATTAAATTGACAATAGACAGTGATCCCTTGCATGCAACTTCTACATGGATGGATGTAGGTCTCTTCACAGAGGGCCTAGCACGAGTTGGTTTTTGTTCTCACTTCACTTTGCGAATAGTTAACTATCGTTTTCATTCTTTCACTCGTTCACTCACTCGCATGATTTCCTCTCTTTCACTCGATACTATTCGTAAAGTGAGGTGAAAAACAACTCGTACTAGGCCCTCTGACGTCCATTATACAAGTTGTATAATGGACGTCAGTGGTCTCTATGGAAAATAGAAAATGTTACAGATTAAAAAACGTCGTTTTATAGCACAAGCGCTATGAAGTTGGTCTCTCACTTCTGTTGTAAAAATTATTGCATTTTAAGTAAGTACTTAGGTATTACACTTCAATAAAATATTATTACAAATACCTACTTGTTACACCAAAACTAAATACCTACCTTAATAATAATACGCGAGTGAAGTGCCCGTTTAACTGATTTTAGTGCTTCTTTCCGGTTCGAATGGAGTTATAAACACATACCTACTTAAGACAGATAGGTAGTTGTTTTCAGTTATTGAAAATAAAAACAGCTATGCTATTGATGTTTAGACAACAATGATTCTGGTATATTTCACTAAGAAGTAAACAGATCTTCTAGTAACTTAAGAAATTTAGCTGGTTTCACAGTCACGTGTTCGAAGAGTGCCGTCCGCAAAATATATAATCTTGGTGTAATGTTGTTACATTTATTTCGTTGATCTGTTGATCAACGCCACATTGTATTGGTATAAATACAGGCTCAAACTAACTATTTAAATTTTAAAACACTATTTACCCACATTTGCCAATATGAAGTTATGAACGCGACTGTACAAACAATTTTTCTGCATAATACGACACATTAAAGAAGGTCATCAATATGTATGAACGCGTCGCTTTTTTGTGGTCTATCGAATTTGGTCGGTTAATCGGAATACTGACAGTTGTTTTGGATTTTAATTGATATTTCCTTTAATACGAAGAATTTGAAGCTGAAATTTTCAGAGCATGAACTTCAGTAACCGCACAGATTATTCATTGGGCCAGGATCTAAATAATCTCTGATATTTTTATCCTGCTGACCGTCAAAGTTATGACATGGTCGGTCTCACCTTCATGTGGGTATTATTCAAAAACGTGTAAATGTGCGGTTTTCAAAATTTTTATGGTAATGAGAAATAAGAAGAATAGAACACCGTTTTTGGTTTCTTTATTTATGTGGTAGTTTAGGCGCTAGATTTTTTTTTCTGTTTTCAGAAAATGCCCGATTACTTCAAAATTTGTGAATATTTTTGAAATGTTTTCTACCGCACAAATAGCACAAATCAGGGGCTACTTATATATGTTTACTGTAAGATCGCACATTTAGTAGTTTCCGAGATCTGGGATCCGGCAAAACGTTACGCCAGCAGGAAATCAAATATCTCTAAAACTATAAGGCCCACAAATTATATATTAGGCGCACATTTCTTGCTAGTATCAAGCTACCCGCCCGTATATCTTTTATTTCTCTCCGATCATTAGTTTAGAATCTTCTTGCTGGAGTACCGTTACCCCAGCAGAATCCGTTTTTCCCGTTTTACTCCAAAACTATAAGGCCCACAATTTTTTTATTTGGCGCACATTTACACCGAATTGCGCACAAATTATTCATCAAACTCGCTTCCCTCTAGAAGCTACTTTCTTGCTGGCGTAACGGACTCATATGGTTTTACTTACGCATAGCTGCGCGATTATAACTTATTCCAATTATCGAATTATCTAACTTAAATTGAACTGAGTAATTCAATGTCAATCAAAATAATATACTAATTTTAATAATCGAATAAGTATTACTAATTACTAATACCTACTGTTTCAATGCTAAATGCAAAGTTCGCGGAGGTTGCTAATCTTATAAATGTGTAGGTATGGCGTGTGTATAGGATCTGAATCTCCTCCATTCAGTCAGTCCCTGGATAGCCATCATCAGATCACAGCTAGGTCAATCCCTGGCGGAGATCCAAGGCCTCAAAGTTACCTTGTTCGAACTTCGTCTAATCTGCCTGCCTGGCTTCAACTTTAAAAGCGAAGTATAGAATTTCGTATCGTACTATTCGCCGAAGTTATTTGGAAAATATCGATGTTCGTGTAACATCATGAATTAGGGTTCGCCATTTTGTTGATTGGGGCTCAGTTATTTATCTGTATAAATTTGAAGCCCGGCAGACTTGTAATTCGGATGTTATTCTGAATATGAAATGTGTTTTGTCTAATTTCAAAATCTATCGCAATCGCTTTCAGGATGTAACACATTGATGCTTCATTTTGGCACGAATAAATATTACCAAAGAAATGCATCAATGTGTCACTTCCATTTCTGTCAAATGAAAGCGATTGCGATAGATTTTGAAATTAGACAACTTAGCCTTGTTTCATATTTCAATGTCAGTATTTCAGTTCTGTCTGAAATACACACACACTGACAGAAGTGTTTCAGATCCAATTTACTCTGCTGGTCGTTTAATCACATAGTAAAAACAATGGTTGTAAAAATATAAAATTCTTCATAGCGTCTTTAGTTCGTCACATTGTTACTAGATGGCGTTGTACCGTGTTCGTGTTACATTGCGATATGGTTTTGCTGTTTCTGAATGTCTAAGTTTGAATTCCGTGATAACTTATAGCATATAATCTACGTTAAGACTTTTTCTTGTTGTTCTTGTTATAACATGTATTTTTGGAAACCACTTACCTTTTTTTAGGTGGTTTTATAAAATTATTATAAGTAAGTATAAGAAATAGCTTAGCCAGCGACCGACCACTCTCTATTTATAGTACGGACGGCGACACAGCGTTGATTTTACATAGAGAGAGACGCTTAGAAAATGTTTCTCGCACAAGTCATATCAGAAATATGAAAATGTGGTGTCGATGCATTCAGTACGAACTGCGATGTCCTGATCACAAATAAAATTATAACTAGCCCGAAAATGGTGGGGGTAGAAACTGTGACGTCAAAGTTTTCAGTATAAAGAAAAAAATGTTTTCATTTAGACTTACCATGTATGTGGCATATCAAATGAAATAATAATAACTTTATTTGTCCATTCACAATGATATTATTTTCATTAACAATGAAGATAGAATAGTAACAGCGGTAGCAGATAATGACAGCTACCCTCCACACTAGTTAAAAAACTGTGTTGCGGCAGAGTAGTTTGTACTATTATGTATTCTGTGGTAGTATCGTCGTCTACTAGCACAGAATACATAATAGTACAAATAGTAGCCAACATAAGTTTACAGTATACGCAAGGTGAACAGCCTTTCTATTGTCTAACTTCAAAATCTATCGCAATCGCTTTCAGGATGTAATACATTGAAGTTTCTTTTTGGCACAAATAAAAACTTACCAAAGAAATGCAGCAATGTGTCACATCCATCTGTCAAACGAAAGCGATTGCGATAGATTTTTAAAATTAGACATTTAGCCCCCAGATCAAATTAACTTAGCTAAACTAAACTCAACTTACTAATATTAATGTGTCAACTTTATACCATTATTTAGTTTTATTTTTAAATGTTTAGATAATAAGTTTGTTTTATATATTTTGGTTAGGTATTTATATATAAATATGTATATATATATATTATTTGTTTATATTATGATATGCACACACAATGTGTATTATTATAAACCAAATATATATTAAAAACAATGTATTTATTATACCCACATAATTTGTAGGAATATATAATTACATGTGTAGTATTTACTCGTAAGTGTGTGAATAAAAGTTCATTTTTAGTTTTTATTATCATGTATATATAAATAATTGTGTTGATTTTATATATTTAAGTACTTTATTTTATTTATTAGATATATTTAACTATTTTATATATTAATGTGTATCTTGCACGTACCTCATACTATATCAATAACTCCTCTGTAGCTGTGTAATCCATTGAAGATAAAAAACCCGATATTGATATTTTACAATTATAGTAATCTTTGTCACGCAATGGTTCATGTATGCGACAAATTTTGTTATAGAGCCAGGGGCCCAGGTAAAAGTGGAAGCTGCGCGAGAATACAGTTCTAGTTCCAGGTACAAGGTAAACGGGAGAAACACGTATTCGAGATGTGATTTGAGGTGGTGGTTTACGATGTTGTCTTAGTATAATAGATTTAATAAATAATTGGCGCACCCTTCGAGCATCGCGGCTTCGTTCGTACAGAAGCGCGTCTTACTCTAAGGGCGCACCGATAGAACACCAAACTCATTGTATAATTTTATTGTGGGATATCGTATACTTTTAAAGTTTAAAACCTTTATTATGGCTCTTTGTGCTCTTTCAATGGTAATTAGGTTGGTTTTTTTAGCTCCACCCCAAGCCGTTATACCATATGTTATTAGGGACTGGCACAAGGAGTAATAATCAGTTTTAATGGTTTCACTGTCTTTAATATGTCTTATTTTTTTACAAATACAAATTAATTTTCTAACTCTCTTTGATATTGCCGTTATTTGGTTTTTCCAATTAAGATTTCGATCCAATATTAACCCCAAGTATTTCATCGATGCGACAGATTCAAGTTTATGGCAAGCACATGCCGACTGATCGGCACAAGAGTGAGCTACCAAAGAGAAATCAGAAGGTTGGTTATTTTCGTAAATGCTGAATGTCATGTATTTAGTTTTTTCGAGGTTAAGAGTCAACATATTACTATCGAGCCATTTTAGTACCTCTTCAAATCCTGATTCACTAGTCTTTCTAACATCGCTCCACGTCGGTCCGTCAAACAGCAGCACAGTGTCGTCAGCAAAGGATATAATTTTGGAGTCTTTTAAAACCATTTGACTAAGGTCATTGAGGTATATCAAAAATAACGTTGGGCCAAGGACTGACCCTTGCGGAACGCCAAAGTCAATATTCAAATCTTCACTCCGCATACCATCAATGCAAACACACTGCTTTCTATTAGACAGGTAGGACCGAAACAATTGAAGAGGGACACCGCGAACTCCTACATATTCCAATTTACGCATAAGGATGGGGATAGAGACAGTGTCAAATGCTTTTGCCAAATCTAGAAAGATAGCTAGACACTTTCTTTTTGCATCTAACTTATTCACGACATGTTGTATTACACTTTCAATTGCGTCCGAAGTTGACATTTTTTCTCTAAATCCAAATTGGTTTGGTGACAAAAATTTATTGTATTCAAGATACTTAATTATTCTCGAATTTATAGCCTTTTCTAATATTTTTGCAAGTGTTGGCAAAAGAGAAATTGGCCTATAGTTGGTGACACTATCTCTATCCCCAGACTTGTGTATAGGAATAACAACTGACTTTTTAGGGTTCCGTAGCCTAAATGGCAAAAAACGGAACCCTTATAGATTCGTCATGTCTGTCTGTCTGTCTGTCTGTCTCTCTGTCTGTCTGTCTGTCTGTCTGTCCGTATGTCACAGCCACTTTATTCCGAAAGTATTAAGACTACACAGTTGAAACTTGGTAGGTAGATGTATTCTGTTAACCGCTTAACGAATTTAATACAAAAATAAGAAAAATAAAAGATTAAGGGGGGGCTCCCCATACATGGAACTGAAACTGAAAAATTTTTTTTTCTTCAAACCAACACGTGTTGGGTGTCTATAGATAGGTCTTTAAAAATGACATTAAGGTTTCTAAGACAACTTTTTCTCAAAGTCAACCGTTTGAAAGATATTCACCGCCAAAGTGGTAAAATGTGTGTCCCCCCCCTCTTTAACTTTTGAAATAAGAGAGTGAAAAATCTAAAAAAAATATATGCTGTAGATCTTAATAAACACTTTCAACCAAAATTGATTTGAACGAGATATAGTAATTAGTTTTTGAGATATAGCACATTTTCCAAAACCGCAAATATAACTTTGTCATTCATACCAACACTGTGAAAAACAAAGTTATTTTTACAGACGAAAAATTATAGGTGGTATTAAATATGGTATGGTATAAGGTAACTACGGAACCCTATGGCGCGTGGCCCGACACGCACTTGGCCGGTTTTTTAACGCTTCAGGCCGTTGAAAATGAGATGTTACAAATGTGCGATATTGGTCCCGCTAAGTATTTAGCTCCCATTTTAAGAAATGCAGATGAAACTCCATCCCAGCCAGTTGATGGTGTAGATTTTAGGTTTTGTATTATTTTTATTATTTCGTAGTCATCAGTAGGTAGTAGCATAAGTGAATTTATAGGACTTGATTTATTACAGATGGAATCAGCAAGTTCAATTTGGCTTTTACTTAATTTAGATATAATTTTATCGGCAAGTGTCTGTCCAACATCCCTAAAATACTTATTAACATAGTTAACAGAGGTCAGAGGAGTACTTTTACTATTTAATAATTCTCTCGCAGGTTTAGAGTTATCATCGAGGTTGCAAATTTGTCGTATCACTTTCCACGTGTTTTTAGTGTCAGATTTATATTTGTTTATTTGGGATCTTTCATATGCCGTTTTTAGTTTATGAAGCAATCGGTTACAAAAATTTCTGTATCGCTTATAAGTGATAGCAAGAATTGTATTGTTAGAATCTTTTTTATGTTTAATATGTAGCTTATCTCGCCATTTCATGCACCTAATTAAACCTGATGTGATCCATGGCTTAATGATGGTCTTTCTGTTGGTTATTTTATGACGTGTCGTGCAATCACTAAGGATAGATGTTAAGATCTGTAAAAATTTACAAGTAGCTACTTCAGCGTCTGAGCAATCGGTTACTTCTGCCCAATTAATTTCAGTTAGTAATTTTATTGCCTTAGCGTAGTCTGTTTTTGTTATCGTTTTACATTTTTCACTAGTTTTAATTTGACACTTTAACGAAACTATTAGCGCACTATGGTCAGTTACAGCTGATTCACGTAGTGTAGTTGCTTTGCTCCCAATAGTTAAGAAAAAGTGATCAAGGCAGTTTTGCTTACGAGTTGGCAATGTGTGGCTTGGTAATCTTAATATATAAAATCGTAAACTGAATGACTGACTGACTGACTGACTGATCTATCAACGCACAGCCCAAACTACTGGACCTAGAGATTTGAAATTTTGCACACAGATACATTGTATAGTGTAGGCATCCACTTAGGAAGGATTTTTGAAAATTCCATCCCTAAGGGGGTGAAATAAGGGATACAAGTTTGTATGAAAGTCTCAGCCTCAGTTTTGAAGCTAGGATCTTCAAATTTTGTGTTTAGGCTGATAATTAAAAATTAATAAATACGGGTCTCAAGGTTTTTCAAAATTCTACCCCCGAAGGGGTGAAAAGGGGTATGAACTTGTGTTTAGAAAAAAATCTTTCATTTTCGAAGTAAAAGTCACTTAATTTATAATATAGGCTTATGGAAGAAAATTTAACGCAACGGATATTGTTATTGTTAGTACTTCAACCCCTACGGCAATGAAATAGGGGTGAAATGGGTAAATAAACCTAAAAATAGATATGGATGTCGTTATTGGGGTTTTCTGGTATGACGATTGCGAAAATGACATTTATTTTGAAGTTCAACATGGTGGACATGACTTGACCCCCTAAAGGGGTGAAAATGGGGTTCAAATTTTGTATGGAAAAATAATATAAAATAGACATTACAACTTTAAACTTCGTAGGAACACGTCTAAAAATAAATAAGCAAACATATATTTTTTGATTTTGAAAATCAACCCCTTGGAGGGTAAATGGGGTAAGTAAACATAAAAATCGATATGGATGTCATTCTTGAGATTTTAGGGGATGGTGATTGCGAAAATGACATTTATTTTAAAGTCCAATACGATGTACATGATTTAACCCCTGAAAGGGTGAAAATGGGGTTCAAATTTTGTATGGAAAGAGAATATAAAATAGAAATTATAACTGAACTTCGTAGGAGCACGTCTAAAAATATATAGGCAAACATATATTTTGTGGTTTTGAAAATCACCCCCTTAGGGGGTAAATGGAGTAAGTAAACATAAAAATTGATATGGATGTCGTTCTTGAGGTTTTATAGGATGGTGATTGCGAAAATGACATTTATTTTAAAGTCCAACACGACGTGACTTAACCCCTTAAAAGGGTGAAAATGGGGTTCAAATATTGTATGGGAAAAGAATATAAAAAAGACATAACTTTAAACTTCGTAGGAGCACGTCTAAAAATAAATAGGCAACCATTTATTTTGTGATTTTGAAAATCAACCCTTTAGGTGGTAAATGGGGTAAGTAATCATAAAAATCTATATATCGATGTCGTTCTTGAGGTTTTATGGGATGGTGATTGCGAAAATGACGTTCTTTTTGAAGTCCAACTCGGTGAACATGCATGATTCAGCCCCAGGGGACGGGAAGAAAGAAGGGAACGGGAACTGGATGGGGCGTAAGAGAACGGGAACAGGAACGGGACGGGGCGGTAACGGGAACGGGAACGGGACGAGACGGCAATAGGACGGGACGGTAACGGCAACGGGAACGACCAGTCGTTTTTACGTGAATAGGCGGGTCCCCACCAAGCGAGCGAGACTTGTGCGACAAACGCCTTGCGTCTTGGCAAACGTTGGTGGGGATCCGGATGGTGATTGCAAAAATGACAATTCTTTTGGAGTACAACATGGTGGACACATGATTCAGCCTCTAAAAAGGTGAAATAGGGGTTCAAACTTTTGTTAAGGGGCCAGAGACGGGAGAGGGAGAGGGACTGATTATTGTAATAAACTAGCTTTTGCCCGCGACTTCATCCGCGTGGATATTAAAGAAAATCATTAGGGATCCTTCAACTAGGATCCGACCAGCCGTTTTTATGCGATCAGGTGGATCCCCACCAAGCGAGCAGCCTCGTGCGAGGTCTGCCACACGCGGCAAACGTCTTGCCTCGCGAGGCAGCGCACTTGGTGGGGATCCGCCTGATCCCGTAAAAACGGCTGGTCGGGTCCTGGTTGAAGGTTCCCTAATGATTTTCTCTTATATCCACGCGGACGAAGTCGCGGGCAAAAGCTAGTAGACCATACATAGATAACTGAGTGAGGTAGTCCGAAGATCTAGGATCATTATTATCATCTTTTATATCTATGTTTAAGTCGCCAGCCAGGGCTAGTATTTTAATATTTCTCAATTCACTCATTGTAGTATGTAAGGATTGCAAAAAATTGTCAGTGGCATATATTGATGGCGTCCTGTAGACAGCTACAATTGCAAATTGGTCACCCATTTCCAAAACAAGGCTATCGGCATCTATAATATCAGGTTCATAAACAGTTGACTCTAGTCCTTCCCTGACATACACAACAACACCACTATTTTGATTTAAGTGTTTAGTTGATGCATATCGATTAAATTGAGGCAAATTTGGTGGGTTATGTACGTTAGGGAGCCAGCACTCTGTTAAAATAATAACGTCATGTTTAATTTTTAACCTTGCCAAGTATGCTTCCAAACGATCAAAATTACAAGCTATACTTCTAATATTTTGAATCACTATATTAAGCTTTCCAGCACCAGAAGGACCAAGCAAATTTTTGCATAAGTCCGGGTTGTCAACAGCGAGCGTTTTACCAACATTGACACAGGTGTCAATGTCAGCACAGACAAAATTAATATCATTTACCATTTATACCAAGGGTCACTCTGGGTGACAAAACTATACGTTGATACATAGATGAAAACGCCCCCAATTGACAACCATAGATGAAGTGTTAGTTTATAATGATAGCTGAAGCCAGAATCCTCAATAGAGCAAGAGTGACGAAAATATGAAGTTCTCAAATAATAGAAGTGTTGGAGTTGATACAGAGCAACGCGCATTGATGAGTTAGGAATATATACATTGTATTGCTGATTAAATAATAATATAGATATAATAATGAGAATACTTACATGATACATATGGTAGTTTGTGATATCAGTTGACACAATTTTTAACCTAGCACAGTTTGTTCTAAAACGTATGAAAATTATAAAAAAGTTAAGTAAAAATTTTTGAATAAAGAAAACTAGTAATAAGAAAACATATTCAATCACATAAAATAGTCAATCTTGTTTTGTAGATGACATTTCAACCTCTAGGTCTTCAGGCTTATTTATCACAATTGCCGGTTGGCCTTCAGCTTTCCTTAGCAGTACGTTACCCTTTGAGACCCAGCAATATTTGAAAGAGCCGTCCTTGACGAAAGATTTCGCTGTCATCAATAGTTTCTTTGTTTTCGGTGTCAGTTTTTCAGACACATAAATTGGCATCTTCAATATTTTTAAGCCCAGGTGGCTTGTATTTAGTTTGTCATCTTTATTTTTATTATTGAATGACTTCACAGCTTTAAGGAAGTTTATCTTGTGGTCTAGATCCATAAATTCCACATTAATCGGTGCATTGCCGACGCCTCTACGATACATTTCCTTGACAATAACGCCGTTACTATCGATGTCAACAGCTTTCATCAAGTTCGTAACAATTTCATGTAAGTTTTCATTATCTTGTTTAGGTATATTTCTTATTTCGATAACTTTTTTGACTTGACTCTTTTGTATTTCATGATCTGATTTATCTTATTGTGTGCGTTGACGCATTCAGTTTCCGTGACTTCACTTTTTCATTTAATTTATTTTGTTGTTATATAGATAAATAGGGATACCAGACCCTACTTAAAGATTGCCATTTACGAAATAAATTTTAGAGGTTTGTTGGACTCAGGATCTGAAATTTCTATAATTGGCGGAAACGCTATAAAATACTTTTCTGAGTGGGGCACTCTCCATAAATCTAATGATTTAGATATAATTAAAACCGCTAACGGTTCCACCTCCCCTGTCACTGGTTATATGTTTTTACCGGTCACAGTACACGGGCGGACCGCTATTATAAAATTTTATATAATTCCGGGGGTCTCCACTGAATTGTTGTTGGGTATAAATTTTTGGAAAGAATTTCAGATAGCGCCAGATGTTTTGTCACTGTTGAAAGATAGTGAGTTCTTACCGTGTAATCAGCATGTTAGTGCAATAACTACGACGGACAAATTTTTAATCGACTTCGAGTCACTGTCGGAGTTCGAACGCGAGCAGGCAAAGGGGGTTATTCGCGAGTTTGAAAGTATTTCAGATGAGAAAAAAGGGCTTGGTAGGACGCACTTAGTAACGCACAAAATAGACACGGGGGATCATCCGCCGATTAAACAGCGCTACTACCCGATGTCTCCGGATAGGCTGGCAGAACTGAACAAGCATCTAGATCAAATGCTAGCGGACGATGTAGTGGAGCCTAGCAACAGTGCTTGGAATAATCCGGTCACTTTGGTGCGGAAGGCGGACGGAACGACTCGCTTTTGCTTAGATAGCCGAAAACTCAATGCCGTTTCTAAACATGATGCTTATCCGCTACCGTACGTGACTAATATACTAGACCAACTAAAGAACGCGAAATACATCTCGACAATAGACCTAAAATCGGCTTATTGGCAAATTCCGCTAGATGGTGTCGAGAGCCGAGAAAAGACCGCATTCACAGTGCCTGTACGCGGCCTGTATCATTTTAAAGTCATGTGCTTTGGGTTGACCTCAGCACCGGCCACTCAGCAGCGTTTGATGGACCGGATTTTGGGGCCGGAATTCGCGAATAATGTAAGCTGTTATTTGGACGACATTATTTTAACTAGCTCAACTTTGACGGAACATCTGGAGTTATTGCGGAAAGTTTATAATAAATTAAAAGATGCCAATTTAACCGTTAATTTGGAAAAGTGTCAATTTTTTAGGAAGCAGTTAAAGTATCTAGGACACGTAGTAGACGAGCATGGGTTGCGAACCGATCCTGATAAAGTTAGGGCTATAGTAGATTTTCCCACCCCAACTTGCAGAAAGGACGTTAAACGCTTCCTAGGTACGGCGTCTTACTACAGGCGGTTTATTAAAAATTTCAGTAACCGGGCGGGGCCGTTAAACGCTCTGACTTCAACACGTAAAGGGGCTCCTCCGTTCAGCTGGTCACCGGAGGCGGAACGAGCATTCGCGGATCTCAAGCTGGCACTGACTAATGCTCCGGTTTTAGCATGCCCAGATTTTACTAAAGAGTTTACCGTTCACTGTGACGCGTCCAATTTCGGAATTGGCGGTACCCTGACGCAGTTGATCGACGGCGAGGAGCACCCGGTTGCGTATTTTAGCCGTTCTCTGGCGCCCGCTGAACGCAATTACTCCGCGACGGAACGTGAGGCATTGGCGGTCGTGTTGACTGTTGAGCGTTTCCGTCCTTACCTGGAAAGTGACAGGCCGTTCCGCATAATTACAGATCACGCGAGTTTGAAGTGGTTTTTAAATCTGAAAAGTCCGGCGGGTCGTTTAGCGCGATGGGGTTGTAGGTTATCTCCATATAATTTTACTATCGAGCACCGCAGTGGTTCTCAAAATATTGTACCCGACGCCCTCTCGCGATCTATACCGGTGGGGTCTATAGATATATCACAAATAAAGGATCCTTGGTATCTAAATATTATTAAACGTTGTACTGAAAAGCCGCGGGCTTGTCCAAATTTTCAGATGGTAGATGGGAGGCTTTATCGTTTTACTAAATCCAACAACAAACTGAGTGGAGATTTCCAATGGAAGGAGGTGGTACCAAAGGAATTGAGGGTGACCATTATCCAGGAAAATCATTCTAAACCTACCGCGGCACACCTAGGCGTCGCTAAAACCTATCAACGCTTAAAACTGAGATATTTCTGGCCTGGTATGTACCAGGACACAACCGAATTCATAAAAAAGTGTTCTACTTGTAACGCTTATAAACATAGCTCGCAGGCAACGCCAGGTTTTATGGGGGAACCCAGAATTTGCTGTCGTCCCTTCCAATGTTTAAGTTTCGATTTGTGTGGGCCATATCCGTTGTCGAGGCAGCAGAATACATATTTATTAGTCGTGGTTTGTTGTTTTACAAAATATGTTATGTTATTTCCGTTGCGAAGAGCGACAGGGAAGGTTATTGCGCAGCGTCTGGAGGATCACGTATTTTTAGTTCACGGCATTCCGCAAACCGTAATTTCGGACAACGGTTCACAATTTGTAAGTCATGAGTTGCAAGCGCTTTATACAAAATACAACATACCCCAGATACATCTGGGGCCAGTATACTGTCCACAAGTAAACCCTGTCGAACGTTATAATCGTACCGTGATTACGGCGATCGCATCGTTTGTGGAAAACGATCATAGGACGTGGGACGTTAATATACATAGAATACAGTTCGCAATGAACACCTCGGTGAACGAATCCACGTCTTATACGCCATTTATGCTAGTTTACGGCCGCGAAGCTATAGCCGACGGCAAAATTTATAATGATGTTAAAGATGTCAATGAGTTAGCTTGCGCGCCTAGAGATGCTTATGTCTCAAAATTAGGTTACCTCAAAGACATATATAAAACCGTCCAAGAATCACTTAATAAGGCCCACAGTCGTAACATTAAGTATTATAATCGTAAACGTCGAGACGTGTCCTTCGACGTTGGCGATTACATCTGGAAAAGAACTTACAAACAGAGCGCCGCGAATAAGTACTTCACTGCCAAGCTGGCACCTAAATACGAGCGTTGCCGTGTAGTTAGGAAGCTGTCTCCGCTGGTATATGAATTAGAGGACGAGAAGGGTAAATTTTTAGGCAAATGGCACGTGAAAGATTTCAAATCCATAGATTCTGGATTTGAAATCTTTCACGTGCCATTTGCCTAAAAATTTACCCTTCTCGTCCTCTAATTCATATACCAGCGGAGACAGCTTCCTAACTACACGGCAACGCTCGTATTTAGGTGCCAGCTTGGCAGTGAAGTACTTATTCGCGGCGCTCTGTTTGTAAGTTCTTTTCCAGATGTAATCGCCAACGTCGAAGGACACGTCTCGACGTTTACGATTCCCTGTTCGGGCGCCAATGTCATATGATCTTTTCTTCCTTTCTGCCTTTTGACTTCAGAAACAATAATTACTAGATAAACTCATGCAATTTTGAACTCACCTCGATGACATCAAGGGAAAATAAATACACAACTTAATGTACAGTCAATACCTAATACAATTTTATTTAAATAGGTTTGATTCTATACAATACTAACAATCAACGTGACAATTTAAGATCCTGAAATTTAAAAAAGTTAAAAAAATCTAATATTTCTCCCACAGAGGTTATTTTAAATGGTTAGGCTTAGAATGTACTCCCTAGCGGGAAGGGTGGGAATTGCCTGCTCGTTGGATATCAGAGAGTGTTTTTTATTTAGGTAACTTAAATGAAACTCGTAGATTTCCCTCAGAGGACTACGAACGGAGCGCTGGATACTTGAACTTCGGTTAGTTAAGGGTTAAATAGATTTGAAAGTTAACTGGTACCTATTTGCATAACGTGCCGCGAGTCAGGTTGACAAAACGCCACGATGGCTGCTGGCTTTATAGATTCCTAGGAGTCGGCCGTGAAGATTCGAGTGTGGTTCAGGTCGGCCTTTTCTCCGCTCACTTCAAAGCTCAATGGGTCAGAGTGGTTTGGCGGTTAATCGTGGCGTCTTCACCTGTAATGGTGTGCATCAAAACAATGATTTACAAGTCGGTCTTAAATGGGCACAACTCTTTACTACCTACTCAATGACTCGGGGCCGATTCCGAGTAAGATTCCATGACGAAGGACGGAAGAATCTACTCCAAAACAAGAAAAAATCACTCTACGAAAAGAAAGTCACTCAACAACCCCCTCGGTAACTCGGATTTGAACATATTTGGTTCCCCCTGTAGGACACTCTGTTTTTACAGGTTAATTCTGACTATAAATATTACTCATCGCCGGATTTTCTGTTCTAACAATATACAAAATCGAGATGCCAAGACATGCCGTAGCCAGCTATCAACTTACAAAGTCTCTTTTCACATGAAAAGAACTGAAATTGAAAGAAGTATATAGAACAAATCCACTTGTTACATACTGGGTAATGAATCTTAATAAATTTTGATTATGCATACCTACGACTCCCCTTGTTTCCCCAATTGATTTGGTGCAAATCCACAGTAATCGGTAGTATATTATCCCAAGACGACTTATTTCTCCGTTTTGCGGCGTTTATTAGCCAAAAATCCTCTGCAAATAAACGAATATGGTGATGAAAAATCAAGTTGCAAATTACTAAAACGGACAACAGCTGATTGTCACAAAGAAATCACAATACCTGGAGAATTCTTTGATACTGTCGAAAAGGATTATATTCGTAGTATGGTGCAAATTTATATATTGTCTTGCAGGCACCAGCTGCAAATAATTTCAGCGAAAAATAGAATCAAAACAAATGACCAAGGTGAATTTGTGTTTCAAAAAGCCAACGACCTCTCAGTACCTATCTATTTCACAGACAACTCGACCGCTTGACGTCAGACGCATTCCGTCAGGCTAAGCGCTGGCTCAGCGATGCGAGTATCGCATCGACTCCGTCCGTCCAACTTGACATACAGGGATTGTCAAACTGCAGCCAATTGATCCCGCTGTACGGCCCGCCGAAGCCGTGTCCGCGCACCCGACGAAATCACGACCCAAGAACGCACTTGAACGTCTCAAACAGGACTGCCCAAAACGGTCAGTTCTCCTACAACCTTTGAGGTCCGTAGTATGAAAAAGTAAAGCAAATTGGACGACAACCCTTGCGCTAAGAGCCCCCAGCAAAGGCCCTCGGAGTGGGGAAGAATACTACAACAAATAACGAATTTAATCTTTTTTTTTTTTTTTTTTTTTTTTTTTTTTTTTTTTTTTTTTAACTAAATGACGCGAAATTTTGAATTGGACTTTTTACGGAAACAAGGAAAAAGACATCAGGCATACTGCCGAGAAATAAAATTTTATCATTAATGGGAACAAGCATCTTATACTACAAAAAAGGTTTCCCTTTTAAGAAAATAGACCAAAACAACGAAAAAAAACAACGTTACAGTAGTCCCCCGCCACGCCAGAATTCACGCAGGGAATTCTTTGGACGCCCACGTCCAAACCACACTGCTCCATCGCCAAACAAATCTACTTTACAAAAAAAAACAATCTATAACAAGCCAACGTAATTGTTTGTCACCCCTGACATTACTTTTAAAATTGAAAATATAAAACCTATTCTGACCCGACTGTTGTGTTGTACAAAAGCCAAAGCATCACGAAATTTATACAAAATATAAAATTGACTCGACAGTCACCTACTAAAAACTAATACAAAAAATATATATATATTTAAGCAGAAAATGTATCTAAGTGAAAAAATATATGTGGGTGGTAAATGTATGTGAGCGGTGTTAAGGCTGCCCATATGCTATCTATATGATATACTACTTCTCCTAAATCTCCCCCCCTTTAAATAAATCAAACCCGCATGTCCGTCTTTCACATTGCATCGGCTTGTCAGTCCTATAGTTTATTGTCCAGAAATTATGCTTGATGAGCACCTGCTCCTTAAGCGAGCGATATTGGACAAGCCCATGAACTTATCGGGTGACACTTGACAAGCCATGACTGACGAGAAATGCTCGCCATTCCCTGTACTAATTTAAAATGATTATAAAAATTTAGACTGTCAAACTATGGAATAGACGTTTTTAATTTGTCTATGCCAACATTATTATTCATGACTATAGTAAAATTGCCAAAAAAAAACAAATCAAACAACCCGACCCCAAAATGAATCTGCACCCTCACGATACCGATAACATATGATAAATATGCCAACCGTTAATAATCAGTCTAAACCCCTTCAAGCCCCCAGGCAAGACTGACATAACACGCATCAAACTAGACAAGCCCCAACATAATCACCTGACTCACATACATTATAAAGCAACCAAATTAGATATGCGTAGTACGTAGTAAGATAGTAGATGGCGCTAGTGCTGCCTTATAGTCGTTTGTGTCCGCACTACAAGGTAGACCGCGCAAGGCGTAAGTAAAATGGTATATCACGTAAGCGCCACCCTCGGACGTTTGTAATCCGCTCCGAATGATAGCACCCCGCAATGAAACCAGAACCTATTATACAAGAAATAAATAATTGCAGCAGAATACTGCCAAGTATGTATGTAAAATGGTAGTAATTTTTTATACGTAATACGCGAACCCGATGTTAAATGGCGCTTTACCTCCCGTAAGTCGGCTCTTACGACACGCAGGGAGTGTAGAACTGCGGTGTGGGTATTCTGCACCGCCCACACACAGTGGTGAAAAAAAATCGATACTGTAATTTGTAGCGCAGCGCTATAACGTTAAGAATATGTACGGTAAACAAAAAAAAAAAAAAATATTTGTATGCGACCCGCTCGACCCTCACAACCTGGCAACACTGTTCGTAAGAAACACTATCACACTATTCACTCCTCGCGTCTATGGATTTGAAATCTTTCACGTGCCATTTGCCTAAAAATTTACCCTTCTCGTCCTCTAATTCATATACCAGCGGAGACAGCTTCCTAACTACACGGCAACGCTCGTATTTAGGTGCCAGCTTGGCAGTGAAGTACTTATTCGCGGCGCTCTGTTTGTAAGTTCTTTTCCAGATGTAATCGCCAACGTCGAAGGACACGTCTCGACGTTTACGATTATAATACTTAATGTTACGACTGTGGGCCTTATTAAGTGATTCTTGGACGGTTTTATATATGTCTTTGAGGTAACCTAATTTTGAGACATAAGCATCTCTAGGCGCGCAAGCTAACTCATTGACATCTTTAACATCATTATAAATTTTGCCGTCGGCTATAGCTTCGCGGCCGTAAACTAGCATAAATGGCGTATAAGACGTGGATTCGTTCACCGAGGTGTTCATTGCGAACTGTATTCTATGTATATTAACGTCCCACGTCCTATGATCGTTTTCCACAAACGATGCGATCGCCGTAATCACGGTACGATTATAACGTTCGACAGGGTTTACTTGTGGACAGTATACTGGCCCCAGATGTATCTGGGGTATGTTATATTTTGTATAAAGCGCTTGCAACTCATGACTTACAAATTGTGAACCATTGTCCGATGAAGAAAAGTTAAACATTGTCTTATATAACATTAGGCCGTGTTTCACTTCTCAATTGGCACTGAATCCAGCAGACTCTTGGAGTGATCTAAAGCGCAAATGCAGGCTTATCGAGATGGCGAAAGACAGGACTCTTAACTTTGCGGATCCTCCCAAATCCAGTTCATCTTCTTTGGCGCCGGATCTCTGCTATAAATATAGCCGGCCCGCTCCAAAAGTGGCAGCAGTCCAGACCCCGAATGCAGACTTTTGCGTGCGCTGTAGGGTTTCAGGGCATACACTGAAGAGTTGCAAAGCACCCTTCCGCGTCGTTTGCTATAGATGTGGCGAAAAAGATGTGACGGCGAGGACTTGTCCAAATTGTTGCAAGACCACCGATAAGTCTGTATCGGCGCCAAAAAACGCGCAGGCGTGAGTCGACGACGTGGGACGAAGACATCAGCCCAAGAATGGTCACATTGGCTGAAATTCGTGAAAGATTTTTATTATGAAAATAGAAAAACGTCAATGTCAGGTGTCATTGTCAAACGTCAATGTCACTCGTCGCCGACTTGTTGTTCTTTGCTTTCTTTTAATATTTTTTCTATTTCATCATTGCTTTTCATAAGTTGAGTGTTCTGAGCAATAAGCGCTTCTATAGCCTTTGTAACTTTATCAAGTTTTCCTTCTTGACTAGTTTGGAACCCTCTAAACTTTCTTTCACCTCATCTCTAAATTCAGAAAAAAATATTATCTTCCTGATTTTTCCTTTTCCTTGTGTTGATTCTAGTGAGCGCCTCTTCATCTTCCATTATGTTTAGGTTTGGTTGAGACGAAAAGTTGCGGGTTTCCGGTGGAGATCTTGGTAGTGACATCTCTTTATTTTGCGTATACTATGTTATGCGTACTGCTACAATGCGAGATTTCACAGTCGAGCGTAACCGAGTATAGCCGGGTAAGTCCGAAGCGCGCACACTCGAAAGCGAGGGTCGTAACACGACTGATAGGAGACTGATGAGATTGCACTTTATAACTGCGACTGAAGGGTTAAAATAGCTTTCACGAATTATTTATAAATACTGCGAGAACTGACACACGTCCGTCCCAACCCAACTAATGCCCAGCGACGAGATGTCGAGATGAAAGGCGGCATTATATGTGGGATACCTAATTGAAATAGGCGCGATCTTGGTTGTGCGAAGCCGAGACTTTTACTGTAGTGGTGGTTACCTAGGCAGAACTTACCGAGTAAACTGTCTTGATATACTTGGTGCCAAATACTCCAAGCAGCATTGGAATGCAATGCACCCGCATTTTAAGGCGCCCAGCGGTCTATCGGCTAAAACCATTGAAGTTCATGTTAACTGTAATTTGACAGATGGATGTGATACATTGCTATTTCATTTTGGCACAAATAAAAATTTACCAAAGTAAACTAGCAATGTATCACACATCCATCTGTCAAATTACAGTTAACATGAACTTCAATGGTTTTAGCCGATAGACCCGCTGGTATTAGTCATATGTATTATGGTCACTTTTTGGCCTAAAGCTGCATTTTGTGATGGAAGCAAGCCACTTTGGACAGTGATAGTGGAGGCCAAACTAAGCGATTTCATCCGAGGATAAATGAGATTCACCCCTTAGGAACAGAGATGGCGCCACTTGTTTAAAAAAAATCTTTAAAAAATTCTAAAACCTAAACAAATGATCCGATTTTGACGATTAAGGTGTTTATCGACAGACAATTAGTTGTTTTACTATTAAAAAAATAAAAAAGTGGCAGACAATAATTATAAATACCAAAAAACCATCAATATTTAAAAAAAAAAATTTCAGGGTTTATTCAAATTGATAAGAAAAAAATGTATGAATATGGTACTTTTTTATTTATTTATATTATTACCCATTTAGTTGCACGTTTCATAAAAAAACCGCATATCAATATCTTGTATAGTTCCAATGTTATTGAAGAATACACTACATGGTGCCCGTATATCCATGAATTCGCAGAACATAATTCTTTACATGTGATTTATTTATGATCTCTATAAACACAGAAAAATAAAATAAAATATCCAAAAATACCAATTTCGAGAAATTATATGTATAATTCGGCGAGTGATCTCTATTCTTGAGTTTCGAGGGTTTTGCTGGTTACCCTGAAAATAAAATAGCAATGAAAAATATAACAATAATAAAATAATCATAAAAGATGCAAAATAACATTTTAACTAAATCTTTATTTTACTTACGTTTTATTTTCGCATTCGCCTTTGCAGGTTTTGCAATGTAAAGTGCAAGGTAGGCCATCGCGTCGGCAGCCACAACGCATTATGTCACAGTTTGATTTACATCCACAATGGTTAAGGAGGCTTAATTCTGGCCAGATTACAGTAACCTTCGACCATCGTGGAGTCCATCTACCTCCGAACGAAACCTTTCCTTCCCCAAGAAGATGGACCTGGGATAAGGCATTTCCGTATATATGTCCCTCTTGAAACGCTGTACCCAGAGCATGTTGTTTAAGAGCGGCTGAAGTAGGCAGAAGACTTGTCACTAGCCTGCCTTATGTCGAAAACAAATCTTTCCGAACTGCATCAAGACATAGTTCTCTGTTTGATCGAGCATCGTACAGCCGGCAGATGCATCTGGAAGCAATATTTGAGAACAAGTGAAATAATTATGTAAACTTACACACCATGCACATACATTAAAACAATGGGTACAAACCTTTCCAATTTTAAAGAATAAGAAACCTTAAATCCTTGAAGAATTAACCATACGAGGAAAGACTGGAATCGCTGAAACTCACAACTTTAAAGGAACGCAGAGAACGTGGGGACTTAATAGAAACATAAAATCTTGCATGGACACTATGACATCGAGAATTTTGATAAAAATTTATTCCAGTACTCACGAAACATAAACGTAAGAGGCCATCATCTCAAATTATCAAAGGCACTATCAGGAAACAATCCACATAAACATTTCTTCAATAATAGAGTAGTTGAAGCTTGGAACAAGTTGCCAGAAGAAGTGATAACTGCACAGAATACAAACCAGCTTAAGAATAGATTGGACAAATATTTAAAAACGAGCCATGATATAACCTTAGGATATAACTGGATACAGGCTCTTATCAGTTAATTATGTCAATTAACAGTATTAATAATAACAAATGAGCCAATATTTCTTCAGAGACTATAGGAGTCGACATACTTGCAAAAGCAGTGGTTACTTCAGGGTGTGAAATCCATGTTTTGCCTTTTCTATTAAAATAAGACCTCGTGTCACAATCACATCCTGTGAAAGCATGAAAGCCTCGAGCGCAGTTTACATTTCATGACCTATAGTAGTAACTATTTTGTGCGCTGCTAATCGTAGCGGGGTTTGTTAGCTGCCCCCGTCAACATTTACAATTCCTACAGACCTTTATCTTTTAATATTTTGTACTTAGTACGTAAACAGAACCAACACATCTGTGTCCGAAGATCGCACTAGAATATGGGTTTTTCTTGCCTAGCCATCTCTATTAATCATAATCATCGACTAAAAGCAGGCTAGTAACAAGTCTTCCGCCTACTTCAGCCGCTCTTGAACAACATGCTCTGCGTACAGCGTTTCAAGAGGGACCTGGGACATATATGAGGAAATGCTTTATGGATATATCCCAGGTCCATCTTCTTGGGGATGGAAAGATTTCGAAGGCAGATGGACTCCACGATGGTCGAAGGTTACTGTAATCTGGCCAGAATTAAGCCTCCTTGACCATTGTGGATGTAAATCGAACTGTGACATAATGCGTTGTGGCTGTCGACGCGATGGCCTACCTTGCACCATAAGAATATTATTTATTCTCATGCTTGCACTTTACATTGCAAAACCTGCAAAAGCGAAGGCGAAAATAAAACGTAAGTAAAATAAAGATTTAGTTAAAATTTTATTTTGCATCTTTTATGATTATTTTATTATTATAAACTCAAGAATAGAGATCACTCGCCGAATTATACATATAATTTCTCGAAATTGGTATATTTTAGATATTTTATTTTATTTTTAAGTATTCATAGAGATCATAAATAAAGCATATGTAAAGAAAAAAATATCAATTTTGAAATTTTTTGTTCTGCGAATTCATGGATATACGGGCACCATGTAATGTATTCTTCAATAACATTGGAACTATACAAGATATTGATATGCGGTTTTTCTTATTAAACGTGCTACTAAATGGGTAATAATTCATACAATTTTTTCTTATAAATTTAAACAAACGCTGAAAAAAAATTATTTTTTTCAATAATGAAGGTTTTTTGGTATTTATAATTATTTTCTGCCACTTTTTTATTTTTTTAATAGTAAAACAACTAATTGTCTGTCGATAGACACCTTAATCGTCAAAATCGAATCATTCGTTCAGGTATTAGAAATTAAAAAAAAATAATTAAACAAGTGGCGCCATCTCTGTTCCTAAGGGGTGAATCTCATTTATCCTCGAATGAAATCGCTTAGTTTGGCCCCCACTATCACTGTGCAAAGTGGCTTGCTTCCATCACAAAATGCAGTTTTCTTTTCATAATTACTATGACTATATGCCAACAGAGCACTTTTAAAATCGATTTTTTTTTTAATGAATTCTTGTCCTATCGGCTTTAAAAAAATAACGTAGTTATTTCAGCATATAATAAGGGATTTATCTTTTTAAAATTTTAAAATCGTAGACTTCGCTCGAAAAAAAAACATTCTGAGTGTTGATAATGAATGTTTTTTTAAGTACATTTGTTTACTCGTTAAGAGCGTTTATGCGCTAGATGAACGTCGGACTCGAAATCACAGTTTTTTGCTGCTAGATTTATCGATGATTTATTTAGATTTTAAATGAGTTATATAGGTCACTAAATTGGAAATTTCTTCTTCTAGTGCACTAGAAGAAAACATTTTAGAATTTATGAGCAGTTTTCATAAGCTTAACATTATTTCACCAACTAGTTTTTGAAATCAGAGGTTGAAGGTCTACTTTGATGAGAGATACACGTTAAAGTATCGGCAGAAACTGAACAAAAATAATTTTATGATAAACTCCACCTATTTTTTAAGTACACTAGAAGAAAAAAAGTTGAAAAACTGAGAATTTTCATTCATAAAAAAAATAATCAAAATTGCCAATTCAGTAGTTTTTGTGTTATCTCATAATCGTTATTTTACTATGAAAATAGAGCTCAATATTAAAGAAAAAAATCGTACAACATACGTTCAATTATATTTTAAAACATTGAAAAAAAAAACATGTAATATAATGCATAATTATTACATAACAAATAATTTAATAGTGATATATAAACTTCGCGGAATCAATTCCGCGCTCAGTCGAGGCCGAGGCCTCTTGGAGGGAAGACCTACGTCGCTTGATTTCGCGCTCTGCTTATAGACCGGGCGGCCACCGCATGGTTACCTACCCCATCGAGTTACTGAAAATTACCACCTTCCACGAAAAGTAGACCTTAAGAGGGGGCTCCCAGAATTTGGCAATATTTGAACTCAAATAGTGACGTCCCTAAATTCTCAATGAATGTCAAATTAATATATATACTTTTATGGACCTTCATTGAGTGGATGACGGCAGGATTTCAGAAATTATTGAGTTTGGCTCGATACTTTTTTTTTCTGAAAACATGTCCTTTTTAGGGGAATTTTTTGAAATATCTCTTTAATTATACATCGTTTCTGAACAAAATTTATGTAAATCATAAGCACATAACGTATTCCAGTGAATGACGGCACAAAAATCGTATATAATAATTATTACTTTTGTTATTACCAAAAAATTACTTTTACACCGGCACGCCGCGGGCGCCGTGTTCGTTAGTACCGCGCAGTGCGCTGTCGAGGTCGGACGTGTGCCGCTCTCGCATCGAATTTTACGACGAAACATTGTGATTGTACTGTCTTATCAGTATGGGTAACAAACATAATAAAAACCGCTATTCAAAGCGTCATAGAGCGAAAATGTTCCAATTTCTTTCTAGAGTGGGGCATGAAGCCAAGTCGTAAGTATCTATCCTGATATATTTTATACCTGATTATTTTATAAACACACCTTACCAACAAACTTGTAAATACTATGCAGTCCCAACCTGCTGTTTTGTAAACCAATGATTTGAGAAGAAAATAATCTTTTTTTTTTCTTTCTTTTCTCATCACATTGTACCTGCTTGTCAACCAACCTATCGAACTTTGGTATTGGTAGGTCAGTATACCAACCAACTTTCTTATCAACCAACCAACCTACTACCACAGGCTGATTTGTCTGTGACCTCGGTACAGTATATAAGGTCCTTCATAAAAAGTGCACATAATTTTAAGGGGTCAATGTACTCATGCATACAAACAACTTTTACTATGGGACCAACATTGAAATCGCGAAAAAAAAATCTGCTGTTCCATACATTTTGATCTATTCGATTTAAAATTTTCTATGGAACAGCTGACTTTTTTTTCGCGATTTCAATGTTGGTCCCATTGTAAAAGTTGTTTGTATGCATGAGTACATTGACCCCTTAAAATTATGTGCACTATTTAAGAAAGACCTTATATATACCGAGCCTACATGAAAAAATTTTTTTTTCGTGATTTTCCAAAAGTCTTAGAACAAAAGTTGTTCAGAATTACGAGTTGTGTGACCCCCTTTCGGCTTACAAATACCTTTTTTGCGACAGCCTTTACCTAGTTATCGTGTTTTTTTTTAGACTAGGGTTGCGTTTCTCAACCAGTAATGCGCCCCCCAGGAGGGCGCGGTCAGTTTTCAGGAGAGCGCGGCCAGTTTTCAGGAGTGCGCGAAGCATTTGATAATTTACAAAAATAAGTTAGTAGACTCATAAAATAGACTGAACTAGAGAGCTAAATTATCTAAATTTTACTAGCGGAGGCGTGAAGATTTTCGCAAGTCGTTAGGGAGGCGCGACTTCATAAAGGTTGAGAAACCCTGTTTTAGACAATCGCATTTTCATTCGGAACAGGGAGCAGAACACGTCAGTGGAGTAGACTTCAGAAAATATTTTTTCGATGGAAATTTTTACTGAAAGGTTTTATAAGTACTTACTTATATTCTTATTAGGTAGGTATAGATTGAGAGAACTTCGCTAATTGACTAACATTTTTAGGGTTCCGGAAACAAATTGCAAAAACAGAACCACCTATAAAATCTCCCTATCAGTCTGTCCGTATGTCTTAATAAGCCTTTGTCTTGGAGAATGTACGTAGTTAGTACACAAATATAAACTTGCTAGGTAGATGTCACATAACATTAATATTTTCATGCAAAACTCATTATACAGGTTACGAAATGTGTATCAAAACTTGGAAATTGTGCACTTGTGATAATCTGTATTAGCTGTAATACTTACCTACGTACTTATTTCTATTTTAGCCAAACGTGTTCTCACACGGAACAGGAGCAGGAGAAGTCAGTGGAGACGACTTCTAATAATAATATCGATTTAATGGAAGTTTCTACTGAAAGGTGATTTCTTTCTGAATATTCTATTTGATCTCGCGGTAATTAATCCCTAAACCCATCTCTATGTCAAATATTATCATCAAAATTACCTAAGAGGTTTACCCGTGAAAGCAATAAAAAGTAGCCTATGTGTTATTCTGATTTATAAGCTGTATAACTGTAAAGTTTCATCTTTCACATTTATAATATTAGTAATGTGTAAGGTAACATACATATTACCTACTGTTTAGTATAACTACCTATTGTTTAAATATCTACTACTTGTTTCAAGGGAAACGGGTTCTCACACGGAACAGGGGCAGAAGAGGTCAGAAGAGACCTTAGATTTTATTGATTTGATGCCAGTTCCTATCGAAAGGTAAACTGGTTTTTTTATACTAGGTAGGTAAACAGATTCCTTTGTGGGTAAGAAATTAATTATAGTGCAATTATTTATAGATTTTCAGGTATGGAGTTTGAAAAAACTGTTTCATCTACGGAGCCAAGTGATGTTGATCTAACATATGGACAAAAGGTTTGCAATTTATGTTATAACCAATGCGTTCATCTTCTTCTTCTGAACTTCTTTATACATATTATTTAGCATTATACATACATCAATTAAATGTGTGTTTTCCAGCATAGCGATACCAATAGTACTCCGAACAACCTTGATGAAAGTGGTCCTAAAAGTATTATAGACAACAGTGAAATGGAAGTGTCTCACATTAAGGTAAATTTGCTTAGGTAAAATCGTGTTCACGTAAGGGCCTATTCAGTGATCATAAACTAACATTATTTTTTTGTTTAAGAGTGAAGAGAGTAGTAAGATATTATATGGCAGACGATTAGTGGACATTCACTTGCTATTAGAGAACCTAAAGGAAATAGCTAATCACAAATCCCTTTTTAATTGTGGCTTGGGTTCAATAGAACTTGTTACGGAAATACAAAAAGGACTTTATTCTCGATTGACATTTAAATGTAATTTGTGCAAAGCACAAATGTGTATCGACAACACTAATCCCGAAGTTAATAAAGAAGCCGTTTCTGGTATAATGGCAACTGGTGGTGGCTATGCACAACTAAAACAATTTACATCTTCTCTTGACTTGCCGGAAATTAGCGAAAATAAATATATAAAAATACAGAACGAAATTGCTGATGAATGGGACGAAACAGCTTGGTTAGAAATGAAAAAGGCTGGGGAAATGGAAAGAGAAGCTGCATTGAAGGAAGGTCGCGTCAATAAAGATGGAATAGCCATGATTGACGTCATCGTTGACGGTTGTTGGTGCAAACGGTCGTATCAGACTAATTATGCGGCAAATTCAGGATGTGCTACAATAATCGGTAGACGCACAGGAAAGGTGTTATTCATGGCTGTCAAAAATAAATATTGCTGTATCTGCCAGAGAAATAGTGATAATCCAAAAGAACACCGCTGCTTCAAAAATTATCAAGGTCCATCTACTGGAATGGAAGCGATGATTATTGCAGAAGGCTTTCAAAAATCTGTCGAGATGCATAATCTTATCTACGAAAGATTCATAGCAGATGGCGATAGCAGCACGTATGCAAAAATTATTGAAACACGCCCCTATCCCAACGTAACTGTTGAAAAAATAAATTGCAGGAACCATATATTGCGACGATTTTGCAGCAACATGCAAAAATTATGTACTGACACGCGCTACCCTGTGAAGGACAGAAAGTTACTTACCAAAATGAGAATATTGTCAGCTCGGAAATACATTTGTCAATCGATAAAAGTTAACAAGGTCGAAAAGAAATATGAAACCTTGTATTTTGACATAAATAATTCAGTATTTCACGCTTTTGAAAAACATAACAAATGCAACAGAGAAATCTGCTGCAAAACGGCTGAAAAAGTGTCCGACTTTGACATTAGTAGTCTTTGGCACAGGATAAAAATGCTTGCCGCCAATGTTGCGTCACACTCTCGAAGCCTTCTGGAGGATGTCGACAGTAATATTGTCGAACAATTTAATGCTGTCATCGCCAAGTTTGTAGGCGGAAAACGAATCAATTATTCTCAAAGACGTGGGTACCAAACACGATGCGCGGCCGCTGTGATATCTTTCAACTCAAGAAAACTTTTATCTACCGTCCACAAGAATAAACATGGCATGTCACCTAGGATTGGCATAAAAAAATACGAAAGTGCAATACACCGAAAAAGACAACACGGAACTTTAAAAAAAAGGAAACGTATTTTTACTCCTGCCACCCCTTCAGACATACACTACGGTGAAAATGCCGATCAACCTGATATGGACCAAGAAACATTTGCAATGGCAAAAGTAACATTTCTACAAAATTTGCACAAAACGGAAGAGGAAAGAAAAAGAATTGCTGAACAAACCATTCTGCAAAGCGAGTCTAGCGAATGGCTGGAGCTAAGGCGTAACCTCCTTACGGCGTCGAATTTTGGGAAAATAGTAAAAAGACGCAGGGCACAAAGCTGTCAAAACGTTGTTAAAAATTTGTTATACAGCACATCTATAGACCACGTTTCCTCAGTACAACATGGCAGGCAATACGAATCGACTGCACTGCAGGAACTAGCAGAGGAACGAGGTATAGAAATAAAAAAATGTGGTCTATATATAGATGATGTGCATGAGTTTCTAGGAGCGACCCCCGATGGCATCACCGATGATATGGTGGTTGAAGTAAAATGTCCCATAGCGCCGTTTAAAATGGGAAGTATCGATGACGCCATTGCTGCAAACAAGATGCATTTCTGGAAGAAGGACAAGACATCAGGGGAAGTAAGTACCCACATATATTTACTCAATGAAGGAATCATCCGATTACTATAAAAAAGTACTAATATTTGTCTATGGCAATAACACTGTAGGTAATAACTTCGCTTACTTCTTAAAACAATGACTAACTTGTTTCACCTTTCTAGGTGTATATAAATAAGAAATCTGACTGGTACTTTCAACTACAAGGTCAAATGCACATCACGAAAATGCCAAGATGTCTGTTTGCCGTCTGGTACGGAAACAAAAAAATAAAAATTGAAGTTATTGAAAAAGACGATGACTTCTGGAGAAAGGAAATGGAGCCAAAACTTATAAGTTTTTATATGGACTGTTTACTGCCAGAACTAGTCGACCCACGGTTTCCTAAAAAAAAACCAATCAGAGATCCAGATTATGTTAAATCTAGTAAGTCCTTATTTGTGTAAATTTCATGTAAAATAATTAAAACCTACCTACTTACCGATATCCATTACCATCAAATTAACAAGTTAAAAATTGTTTTAAAAAACAAAATTATAATAAAATATGTCTATTGAAGTCGAGTGGGGCTGAAGGACAACTTTTTTATTCTAAAAGCCCCACTCGACTTCAATAGACGTGTTTTATTACAATGATAATGCGTATCTAGTGATTTAAATATTATTTCTTGCTTTTTAGAGGTAGCGCAGGCTTTTGAAGTCGGTTTTTTATTTTTTAAATCAATTTTTTCTTTTTAGTATAAGTACTTTCTGTATTAGATGGTCCGCCGTAAACCGCAACAAAATCGGTTCAGTCAAACGCGAGATAATCGCGAACAAACAAACATACACACATATATAAAGGTCAAACTGAGAACCTCCTTTTTTATTTTTCATGTCGGTTAAAAATGAAAAAGTATGGATGACTACACTGCTTATTAAAAAAAATTCAATTTTACGCCTAAAATTGTAAAAGTAAAATTCAAAATTTTTACGTTTATTCACTTGGTCAAAAGTAGATAAATATTTTATGAATATCTGCCTCTGCTTAACCCGCATGGGATTATACGAAATAAAATATTTTACTTTTTTTATTCACAGAAGCTCAGATTCAAAATATTCAAGATCCAGAACACGAAAATGCGGTGACAAGCCCAAAGAAAAAGAAACCTAGACTAGGTAACCAACATGATTAAACCCTAATCTGATTATTATTAACGAGAAGTGGACAGAGACAGGCTGATGAATTGGATAGTCTAGCTAGATACACCAGAAAAAAACCTTTCATACAAATAGATTGTGCTTTGTGCATGACATTTTACTTTGGTATTAAAAGTATTTTCCTATGTATCCCCTATGTAAAGTATATTCCTTACGTATTTTATACAGGTTGATCCACTAATTCTCTTCGGCTTACTAGGGTATTTTTTATTATCCGATAAGAATAGACTTTTAACGATTCGTATTTCTTTGTTTTGTTTCAGATATTTCTGCGTCGGAAAAATGTGTACATGCGAGAGTGAATAATAAATAATTTTTATCACTTATCATTATGTCAGTATGTCATGCTCACTTTAAATATTTCTGCGGTGGTGTTGTGTGAGGCGGGTCGTAACGATGGCTGGTTCATGCGACGTGCTCGTAAACGTGTGCTGCCAGTGGGAATGGGTCTGCTTGTACTAAGAGCGTCGAATAATATTTTTTTTCTGTTTAATATTATCAAATATGTATGGCACTTCTTAATCAAAACATAATATAAATAACTAAACCTTGTTTTGATTTCTCATTTTTTTATTGCAATCATTTTACTTTCTATAATCAGTAGTTTTGTAAGTAAAGGCCCATGAAAAGCTTTTGGATATTAGTTTTCAATTCAGTGCCTTAGGACGGGTAGCCAAAGTATGTCATGCTCTCTTTAATCATTTCTGCGGTGGTGTCGTATGGGGCGGGTCGTTACGTTCCTTCAAATATGGTTGAGCGTAGCGACGGCTGATTCATGCGTCATGCTCGTGAACGGATGCTGCCAGTGGGAATGGGTCTGCTTCTGAGTAACTATCTTAACACATATTGAATTGTAAGAATTGCGTTTTTTATTTTTATTTTTGATATCTTGTATCAAGTGTTTTTAGTAAATATTGCATACTGATGTGCACTTTTGAGTTTACTCTCACAATTACCTATCTGATATGTATGTAGGTAATTAATTTCAACCTACCCATTACGTGACTTTTGTTAATTATTGTGATGGAAAATGACCTCACCATAAATGTGGAGGTCATTTTTCAATGTTGACGACTCTGTATGAAATATACAGGGAGAAAAAAGCAGCCCTTGACGAGTTTCTTGCCGGTTCTTCTCGTTACAAGGTCTCCCGCTTAGGGTTTGCGAACCGATGGCGTAGCTTCTATGACATTCACAAGTGCTTGTAACAGCCTAGACTGAATAAATTAATTTGAATTTTATTTATTTTTTTATTTAAATAAATTTTTTTGGGACAAAAAAATAAGTCGACTCCACTCACTTTTTGTTCCCGACACACGGCAGCAGCAAAGCGCGCGGCCGCGCGAATGAGTGAGGGAGCGAGACAGTTGCGAGTAAAATAAGCGGGTGGCGGTTGTAGGGGGGGTGCGAACGCACGTAAAATTTTTACAAGCGCCCTCTACCTTAAATAGGTAAGAAAAATGTTGGTCTGCCGGGGCTCAACCTGGAGGAACCTTGGCGGTGCAAAGCTGTGCTACCTACTTTTGACCATCATTTTACCTCATGTGGTTACTGAACAAAACCTTTTCGTTGCTTTTAGTCTCTATTAGTAGAGTCAAAATAATTATGTCTGCCGAGCGAATTCTTGGAGGGTTCCGCAGTCCAACCATTTTTAGGGGCCGCACGGGGGTGCTATTTTACCTCATCGAGTTACTGGATGAAACCAAGTTCTCCTGGTAGCTAAAATGGTCCCCTTTAAATATTAATTGGTCTGCCAGTTCGCAACCTGGCAGTTTTTGCAGTCCAACCAAATAACTACATAGCATAAAACAAAATAGCTTCCCGCTGTTTGTCCCTATGTATGCTTAGATCTTTAAAACTACGCAACGGATTTTAATGCGGTTTTTTTTAATAGATAGAGTGATTCAAGAGAACGATTTATATGTATAATACTTGCATAATATAGCAGAGATTAACTGATAATTTTAAAGGTTTCTAATGTGTGTCGTAAATAAACACTTTTTTTTAGCTTACATTGCAAACGCTGGCTGAATCCTACGAGATAGATCAAAAAATGTACTACAGTATTATTTACCTTAAAAAGGTCCACATAAAACTTCTTGATGGTATATGTCTATCTCTTAGGGATAACCCACAATAACCAGTTTTATCCTTTCTTTTTATGAGAAATAATGGCTTATTCACGAAGCGATTCTATGCAATACAGCATTAATCCTTATCCAATTAAGTACCTTAAATACATTGTGCATGAATGTGATATAGATTAATATGGCCTTAGTATCAGCATTGTACCCCTGCAAAGCCGGGGCGAGTCGCTAGTTTAATATAGTTTGAAAATTAAATGTTCTGTCTATAGACGAAATTTTATTTTTGATTTATTTGGTTGCTTTCTGTTTACCTATTATTTTCAAACTTAAATATTAAATACAATTAGTTTATTATATGCGAAAAACTATTCATTATGTACTTACTACTTACCGTAAAATGGGGGTACTTTGACATTACGTGGTTACATTCATAACTATGAATTAAAAAAAACTCTTATTTCTTGGTTTCTGAACATATCCGAACAGTTTTTTATGGCGTTTGCAGCACTGATACTGCGAAAAGCAAATGGCGCCCATACCATTAAATGTGTTTTTGTTAAAACATTTTTTTAGCAGTGCACAGGTGAAAAGCTATTTTCAAGGCAAGAAAAACTCTTACAGAGCAACGCCCAGTACAGTTTTTTTACCCCCAGTAGAAGTTGCATGTTGGCGGTACCCATGTGATATCAAGTATGCGTAGCTCCGCATACTTTGAATATTGCTCCGTCAGGAGTGTAAATCATGACTGCGACATGACTGCGACAGACAAAACTGCGCATAACACGATCGCGACAGTTTATTACTGCCGCTAACGTGATTGCGATAGAAGACTTCTGCGCATATTCTCATAGCGACTGATATCCACTGCGGCGCACCCTACTCCGATATAACGCTACTGCGACAAGTCGTTAATGCAACGGCTCGACTCTGCGACAAACATTTTATCCTGTGGAAAGCTGTGGTTTAGTTAGAAATTTTTTGGAATGTGCTCATCAAGGCCTTTCATTTGATTCCAATATTATTATTTTTTTAGTTTTTAGTGTTCCGTGCCCAAAGGGTAAAAACGGGACCCTATTACTAAGACTCCGCTGTCTGTCTGTCTGTCTGTCTGTCACCAGGCTGTATCTCATGAACCGTGATAGCTAGTATAATATCTAATATATTTTTTTAAGTTTTTTGTAATGTGCTCGCTCATCAAGGCTTTTTATTGGACACCCATATTTGTGTCTCATTGAAAAGTTTGCTCCAATTTTGAATTACACGTGTGTAATGAGTTTAAATAAAAACATTTACGGTCAAACGCCGGCAATATTTATATCATCATCATCATATCAGCCGCATGACACCCACTGCTGGGTATAGGCCTCCCCCAAGGATCTCCACGACGATCGGTCCTGCGCTGCCCACATCCAGTGGCTTCCCGCGACCTTTACCAGATCGTCCGTCCACCTTAATGGGGGGCCTACCCACGGAGCGTCGTCCGGTGCGTGGTCGCCATTCAAGAACCTTTCCGCCCCAAAGACCATCGGTTCTTCTCGCTATGTGTCCAGCCCACTGCCACTTTAACTGAGCAATCCTCCGAGCGATGTCGGTTACTTTAGTTTGCCCTCGAATCTCCTCATTTCTGATTCAATCACGCAGGGAAACGCCGAGCATGGCTCTTTCCATTGCACGCTGGGTGACCTTGAGCCTCCTTATGGGACCAATAGTTAGCGACCACGTTTCGCTGCTGTAAGTCATTACTAGCAACACGCACTGTTCCTAAACTTTTGTCTTGAGACACTGAGGTAAATCGTACACGAAGATTTTTCGGAGCTTCCCGAATGCTGCCCATCCGAGTTGGATTCGACGAGAGATCTCTTTCTTGAAGTTGGACTTACCCAACTAGACTGCCTGTCCTAGGTATACATAATGGTCAACAACTTCAAGTGTAGTGTTCCCAACATGAACTGGTGCGGGCACGACATGGGCATTAGACATGATTTTCGTCTTATCCATGTTCATCCTAAGACCCACTCTTTGGGAAGCACTTCGGAGATCTACGAGCATTGTGTTCAGGTCTTCCAAGGTCTCAGCCATAAGACTTATATCATCGGCAAAACGAAGGTGTGTTAGGTACTGGCCATTAATGTTGATGCCGAGTCCTTTCCAGTCTAAGAGTTTAAAGATGTCCTCCAACGCGGCTGTAAAGAGTTTCGGAGTAATAACATCTCCCTGTCTCACACCACGCTGCAGTTGGATTGGATTTGTGCTCTGGTTCTGTACTCGGACCGACATGGTGGCATTTTTGTATAAATACCTCAACACCTCAATATATCTGTAGTCCACTTGGCACCTTTGAGAGGCTGCAGCACCGCCCAGGTTTCAATCGAATCAAATCATAATCCACGAACGCCAAGCAAAGTGGCAGATTATACTCCTCGGTCTTCTGTATAACGTGCCGCAGCGTATGGATGTGGTCTATGGTGCTCAAGCCTTTTCGGAACCCGGCTTGTTCGGAACCCGGGGGCTAATTTAATTGTCTAATTTTAAAAATCAATCGCAATCGCTTTCGTTTGACAGATGGATGTGACACATTGTTGCATTTCTTTGCTAAGTTTTTTTTTGTGCCAAAAAGAAACTTCAATGGATTACATCCTCAAAGCGATTGCGATAGATTTTGAAGTTAGACAACAGAAAGGCTGGCTTGTAATATTTTTATGAAAAACCATTATTATACGTTAGTAATGGATTCTCATACAAAAATTGCCGGAGCGGTTTAGGTCTGTCCAATCCGATTTAGCACCAAGAAAGTTGTCAAAATAATGTTCGAATTTCCAAGCATGTTTGAGAAAATAAATATACTTCATGAATCAATACAAAGAAACAAGCAAGCAAGTAAAATATCGTCTGTAGACTGAAAATGTAACATTAAAATTATAATAAATTTAGTTGGACTGCCAAAACTGCCAGGTTGCGAACTGGAAAATCAATTAATATTTAAAGGGCATAATTTTAGCTACTAGGAGAACTTACAAACTATATTAAACTAGCGACTCGCTCCGGCTTCGCATGGGTGCAGTGCTGATACTAAGGCCATAATAATCTACATCACATGCATGCAAAATATATTTAAGGTACTTAATTGGATAAAAAAATTAAAATTAAAATTAAAAATTTATTTATTTATATCAAACTGTACAAGGTTCTTAGAAAAATACAACTAATAGAAAAATACAACTAATAAAGCATCTTAGTATGTATAAGTTAAAAGATTAGGCAATTAGTCTACGAACTGAACCACTGAGTTGATTCAAGTACCCTCCGTATTAGTATAAAACTGTGCCACGGCAGGGTAAACAATCCTCGTCCCCAGGTGTAGTATATGCGCGACAATCACATATTTTTCCTGATGTCAACATTATACAACCTCAGCAAACAATGTTTTATTTTATAATATCTACTAATGTCTTAATCTTAATGTATCCTAAATAAATGTTTAAACTTTGAGAATTTAGAAATAAACACATTTTTTTGTTACAATATTAAGAATATACTAGGTAAAAAGCGACACGCCACAAGATTACTCAGATGGGATTTAATAATGTTTATATTATATATATATATATGTTACCGGCAATGTGTATAATCCGGCATTGTATACAATGCCTAGGCATTGTATACAATGCCTAAAACGATCAGGCAATGTATGAAATATAATTCATTCTATACTTTGCCTAGGCATTGTATACAATGCCTGCTGGTCCACCGGCAATGTGTAAAATAAGTATATTTCTGTTGTCTGTTATAAAAAAATAACCTCGAAATTTAAGGCTCACGCTCGCTGCGCTTCGCGCTCGCCTTAAATTTCTAACCTATACGCGGGACCTACAGGAGTGAAGCGGGTTCGATTCCAAACTCAAATTTCTGTTGTCTGTTATAAAAAAATAACCTCGAAATTTAAGGCTCACGCTCCGCTGCGCTCCGCGCTCGCCTTAAATTTCTAACCTATACGCGGGACCTACAGGAGTAAAACAGGTTCGATTCCAAAGAGCCCCCCTCGAGCCCCCCTCGAGCCCCCCTCGAGCCCCCCTCGAGCCCCCCTCGAGCCCCCCTCGAGCCCCCCTCGAGCCCCCCTCGAGCCCCCCTCGAGCCCCCCTCGAGCCCCCTCGAGCCCCCCTCGAGCCCCCTCGAGCCCCTCTCGAGCCCCCCTCGAGCCCCCCTCGACACCCCCTCGAGACCCCCTCGAGCCCCCCTCGAGCCCCCCTCGAGCCCCCCTCGAGGCCCCCTCGAGCCCCCCTCGAGCCCCCCATCGAACCCTCCTCGAGCTTTCCCCGAGCCCCCCCCTCGAGCTTTCCTCAAGCCCCCCCCCCTCGAGCTTTCCCCAAGCCCCCCTCGATCCCCCCTCGAATCTATTCTCGAAAATCTTTTTATTATACACATTGCCGGTGGAACAGCAGGCATTCTATACAATGCCTAGTCATTGTATACACTGCCTAGGTAATGTGTGAAATAGATATCAATATTCATTATATTTCATACATTGCCTAAAAGGGCCAGGCATTGTATACAATGCCTAGGCATTGTATACAATGCCTGCATTTCATACATTGCCGGTAACATATATATATATTTAATATTTTTATATATTATTGTAAAATGCATATAATTATATTATGTTTATTCAGAATACATTTTTAAATATATCTGACGTACATATTATATTATATATTAACTGTATATACTTTTCAGAAGATCCTCAGTGTTATTATAATTTAATCCCAATAAGTATTCACTTATTGCTTTTTTACACAGATATAGAGAGAGATTATGTATTTTTATGTTTTTAGAAACTTTGTTATATATAAACGGGCCTAAATATGGAAAGTGATTACGAGCAAATTTTGATTTAACATTCGGTAGTTCAAATACTATATCTTTTCTTCTCTTACTGGTTACAAAGGAGCTCGGAAACTTGTGTTGGTACAGTATTAGATTTTTAATGTAAAGTTGACGGACGGTTAGTGTTTTTGTCTCCTGATACAGTAGATGTGTACAGTATTTGATAGGTTTAAAAGTCATAATTTTTAGGATAGCTCTTTGAGCTCTTTCTAATTTTAGCAAAATAGTTTTAGAGCATCCGCCCCAGATTAAGATACAATAATTGATAATTGATTGGCAAAGTGAAGTGTATATAACTTTTATTAGTTTACTGTCGCAAATGTGTCTAATGTTTTTAAAAATATAAATTAGTTTTCGTACTCTGCCAGTTATGCTCTTAATATGATCTTCCCATCTTAGGTGGTGGTCCAACATTACACCAAGATAGCGGACAGTAGCCGAGTTAGTAAGGTAAGGATTAATGCTGTATTGCTTAAAATCGCTTCGTAAATAAGCCATTATATATATATATAAATCCTGTTTCGCCTGGCTGGACCGATTTCACTAATTCTTTTTTTTGTTGTGTTTAATATTATCAGGAAATGGTTGTTATGAATGAATAAAATTAAGAAAATTGCACGGAAAATTAGAAAATTTAAGAATACTTAACCACCATATAAAATTATTTTGGACAAAATAAACTTTTTAAATATGACGTTTGACATAGAATTAAAAGAATGCGTGCTGCAAATATCGTCAAAGAGGGTGTAATAAAACAAACAGATGCTTCGGTCGGAGTTATTTTATTGAGGAAATAAATGTAATATTAGTACATTATGATACAAGTTAGCTTTGGTTGCTTATTGCACACAAGGCTGTCAGTTGCAGCCCGAGCCGCAGGCGAGGGCGTAACTCAGCCGAGTGTGCAATAAGTAAGAGCTCACGAGTTTCATACGACGTTTTTCAACACATTTGTGAGGAAAAAACAAAGTAATTTACCACACAGCAACAAATACGACAAAAACAAAATGATAATCATGATAAAAAAGGCGAGCAAGTTTTTTTTTGTTTTTTTCACACGCCCAATGCAAGAATATTTTGCGAACAAAGGGGTTAGTGAGCATACAGCCTACTACAAAAATATAAATTTAAGTGGTAAAATGGTAATATTTTAATATTTTTTAACAAAATATTGTAAATTAGGAATAATTTGATAATAATAAATATTTGTTTGACTTAATTAAGGACCTACACATTTATTTATTCCAAAAATGCAAATGAATTTTCAGCGGCATAAAACCTCTTTGTTGTTACTAAAAAAATAACTGTATTACCCGGTTGAATTGAAAATGCTCTGTTTACTCGCATAGAACTTGCAGTAAGGTACCTATTTAACTTTGTAGGGCTAATTCTATAACCAACTAGTGTTTTATATATTATTGCACGCGTTTGTTATAGTTCGGTTTATGGCCCTAAAAGCGATGTATTAGGGCTCACTTTACGAGCAAGTGTGTTGAAAAAGCACTAAAAGCAAAAAGCATTAGCACTTAAGTACATTGTACCACTATTAGTATTAGTTGCTTCTTATGGAAGAGCGACTTCATCTGGCACAGGTGCACTATGCACTTAAAAGAGGGAGTCAATCACCATGTTGTTAAAGTTTATTGGTACTGAAATAAATAATTTTTCATTTTTCATTTTCATTTTCAAAATTAATTTATTATTTCTTACAAAAAGGATCTTTTTTTTACATTAAATGGGCTTACTCTTGGCCACATTCGAGAACCATAAGGCTAAGAAGAGGCCGAAGATGAAGCGAGCTTGCCCAGAAGAAGCCTATTCACTCGTGCCTTAAATATCGCTGGGTTATATTCTTTCGGGAATACAGACGCAGGCAGGGAATTCCACTCCTTGGCTGTGCGCATTAAGAAGGAAGATGAAAAACGCATCGTGCGCATGCATGGAATGTCAACCAAATAGGGTTGAAACCCCGCCGTGCGTCTGGATGTCCGATGGTAGAACGGGGATGGCGGAATGAGCTCATGCAGCTCAAGAGCACACTCTCCGAAATATAGTCTGTAGAACACCGCCAGACAAGCCACTTCTCGGCGGTGGGAAAGACTGTGAAGCTTGGTTTTTAATAGCGCACTATCCCCTATGAGTTTTCTGGCTCTGCGTTCAACCGAGTCGAGTGCGGCTAGCTGGTACTTTGCGGACCCATCCCACAGGTGGCAGCAATATTCCATACACGACCGGACTTGCGCTTTGTAAAGAGTTAGAAGCTGTCCCGGCGTGAAATATCGCTTAACCTTGTTCAAGATGCCTAGTTTTTTGGCCGCAGTTTGAGCCTTCGACTCGATTGTGTCACCAAAGTTGAGATCGGAAGCATAGTAGAACCAAATAAGTAGGCCAACTCGAGCCTCGAGCGAGCGATACAGCTTAAACACGTAGGGCTGTCACATCGCTAGTTTATTCAGTCATCATATAATGCATAGTCAATCTCTATACAAAATATTGTTTTCCTTGTAGGGTAAGCATCAGAGATTGATAATACAAAGTCTTTTTAATATTTTTTGTACGTAGACCAGCGCATCGACTAACATGATGAATTTAATGTTAATTGTTATTTGACAGATGTATGTGATACATTGGCACTTTCGTTTTGACACCAATAAAAACTTACTGAAGAAAAGTAGCAATGTATCACATCTATCTGTCAAATTACAGTTTACATTAACTTAATTGTTGTCAGGAATTGACTACACTACAATGCTTTCATTGCCTACGTCATGTTATGTGATTTGAAAACTTACGATCGAAATAGGATTAATTAAAACGTGTCTTTACTAAATAATGTATTTATTCAAATAAAATAAAATGATTATGAAATTTTATTTTTTACACAATTAACTGTTTTTACTTTTTCATTTACCTACACTTATCAAAATAATAATCTTTAAATTTGGAAATTGAATACTATCCATAACCTCAAATAATAGGCATTAAAAGTACCTTTTCCTGTAAGAATTTGCGAATTAAAAAAAACAAAATTGATATAAAAAAAATTTCGTCTGTTTCGACAAGTACGAAATGCCTTATTATTTAAATTTAATGTAAGATATATCCTCATTCTTACAAATCTTTTTTGCAATAATACGAGTATCTTTGTAATATGTACTGTAGGTAGTTAACTAGTTACACGTTCAAATTATGAGGAGCGGCAGCACAGCGGCGTGAAGCGTGTGTGAGCGCGGGCGGAATTACGTACGGCACAGCCGTGACTGTTGCACCTTTATCACCTTTAAATTTTGTCAGTGTGTGCGTGCGACGACGCATACGTACGGGCGCGCTCACATACAAACCGCGATTGTGCGTATAATGAGTAAGATGACTTACTTATTTGGTTCTACTATGTCGGAAGTCATCTTTATGCCAAGGAGATCGAGATTGTCGGTGACAGGTATAGTTACACCTCGGAAAGTAGGAGTCAAGTTCAGAGGACTCTTCTTTGCAGTGAATAGACATGCCTGCGTTTTGGTGGCGTTAAAAGTGACTAAATTGTTGTCGCCCCATTGGGAGACAAGACTCAAAGTCGTATTCGTCCGCTCCACCATGGCCTCTCTCAAGGAACCAATTTCTTCCTTGCTGGCCTTTGCATTGGACAAATACCTCTCCGCAACCGTGCTGTCGTCTGCATACCCAACAATTCCGGGCATGAGCAGATCGTTGATGTGCAGCAAAAAAAGCGTTGCGGAAAGAACGGATCCTTGAGGAACTCCAGCTTCTATAGCCATGAGGTCAGAGGAGCAGCCGTCAATAGCCACTCTTATCGACCGTTCGCTCAAGAAATCCGAAATCCAACTGCAAAAGTCAGCAGGTAAACCATACGCTGGAAGCTTGCTCAGCAAACTAGCGTGCCAGACCCGGTCAAAGGCTTTCGAAATATCAAGCGACACTGCAAGTGCTTCGCCATGATTTTCGATTGCTTCACCCCAGATCTAAGAAAACTGAATTTCTTAGTGCTCATCACGGTTAGTTCAGAGCCACCACACCTAATATTAAATTGGTAAGTTTGGATAGACTAACATACACGTTACTAACATAACAAGTGATATATACTTGGTTATAAAGCTGTTGGGTTATAAAGTAAACGGGAAAAGGACGGGAAAGGGAAAGGGGAACGGTAACGGAAACGAGACCTATTATATCTCTGAACCCAACTTTTCATTAATTATACCAACTCGAATTCAATATTCATAACTAAGACAGGACAACATCTGTCGGGTCAGCTAGTTTCTCATAAAAAGAAAGGATAAAACTGGATATTGTGGGTTATCCCTAAGAGATAGACATATACCATCAAGAAGTTTTATGTGGACCTTTTTAAGGTAAATAATACTGTAGTACATTTTTTGATCTATCTCGTAGGATTCAGCCAGCGTTTGCAATGTAAGCTAAAAAAAAGTGTTTATTTACGACACACATTAGAAACCTTTAAAATTATCAGTGTTTCTCTGCTATATTATGCAAGTATTATACATATAAATCTTTCTCTTGAATCACTCTATCTATTAAAAAAAACCGCATTAAAATCCGTTGCGTAGTTTTAAAGATCTAAGTATACATAGGGACAAACAGCGGGAAGCTATTTTGTTTTATGCTATGTAGTTATTTGGTTGGACTGCAAAAACTGCCAGGTTGCGAACTGGCAGACCAATTAATATTTAAAGGGGACCATTTTAGCTACCAGGAGAACTTGGTTTCATCCAGTAACTCGATGAGGTAAAATAGCACCCCCGTGCGGCCCCTAAAAATGGTTGGACTGCGGAACCCTCCAAGAATTCGCTCGGCAGACATAATTATTTTGACTCTACTAATAGAGACTAAAAGCAACGAAAAGGTTTTGTTCAGTAACCACATGAGGTAAAATGATGGTCAAAAGTAGGTAGCACAGCTTTGCACCGCCAAGGTTCCTCCAGGTTGAGCCCCGGCAGACCAACATTTTTCTTACCTATTTAAGGTCTACTTTTCGTGGAAGGTGGTAATTTTCAGTAACTCGATGGGGTAGGTAACCATGCGGTGGCCGCCCGGTCTATTACGCCACGCACGCTCGTGCATGGCGCAGCGCAGCGATTTATACTTGATTTGATACTTTGGATAATTATTGTTGAATAAATTCATTTAATATTTTTATTAAAAAAAATATGAAGCTAGATTTTTATAAAGTATATTTTAGCTAATCTTACCACTAACGATAATATATATTATTTAAGAAATGGGAAGCAGAAGGCTTGCTTATAAAAAAAAAGATAAGTCTGCCAAGAAAATTTGGAAAAATTTTGACAGATTTGACATCCCACACAACGTTTGGACGAAATTATCCACTTCGTCTTATAGTGTAGGTAATGAAGCGATGTTTTGTATGGAGACCCCAATATTAAATCCTCAGTCGATGAAACTTTGCAGGCATGTAACATAGTATGAACCAAAACCTATGGACAAATATCCAAAAACAAAAAAAAATGGATTATTTAAAAAAAACATTTATGATATTTAATCATACTGAAAAGTTTCGTCTTCTGAGGATTTACTGTGGGGGTCCACTACCTTCCTTTCCTACACTATTATCCACTTTGCACATTTATGCGGTGGTGTCGTGTGAGGCAGGTTGTTTGTGTGCCAAATCTAACTAAAAACTATATGTGTACCAAATTCCAACCAAATCCGTTCAGTTTCCATTATTATGATTTTACTGAAAATACAATTTAACGGAATTTAAGTTACATTTTTTTCTAAATTCCATAATATGTTTTCACATCCCACTCAATGTTTGGCCGAAACTATTATTGTTAGAAAAACGTCTCCAATATTATTAAAATACAATACTTTATCTGACAAAGAATCTGAATCCTATACCTATCATAAATTTGAAATTAAAAATAAGAAAAACGTCTCCAACCAAAGTATTACTCACAAAGTATACTAAGCGTCTACGAAATAATTATTGCAATCTCACATAGTTACCATTATTGTAATAATAATTCATGCATACTGCAAGCACGCAAGCAAGCATGCAATATGCATGCAAGCAATATGGAGCAAGTGGTCCACTAATCTTACCTAGTGATGTAACATGTAAATATAGCACCGTTGTATTTTTATAATTTTTTTTTCAAGAATACAAATTTTCGAAAATAAATGTTTTATTTCATCAAATCAATTAGATTTTTATTCTTCGCCAGTATATCTAGATATGAATTTCAAAGATCTTATTTTATTTTTCCCCAAAATGATAAATTTTTATGAAGAGAAGATTCATAATTTTCCCCTAACGTGATTTTTTATTCCCCAAAATGTTACATTTTGTATGAAGAACAGATTTTCTTTTTTCCCCCAATAATTAAAATTCACCACACAATGGGGAAAACACTCCAATTTGGAGACACTGTTCTTCGTTCTAAGTTCTTACTAAACTACTTCAAAAAAACATAAACCAAATAAAGATTTCACCGAGCGCGTCTTTAAATGCTGCAAACTGTTGACAACTTTGTGCTATTCAGCCAAAAAAGTATTGTAGGTTTAAAAATGAACAGGAAACTGTAATATGAACTCATGAGTATTAGCGCTATCGCACACAGGCAACTTAGTCTCCCAGCAACTGTTTTGTCTCTCACATCAAGTCCACGGGTTTATATGGAAGCGCGCACACGAAGCGACACGGTCGTCTGCAACTTTTCATACAAATCACGTGAGAGACAAAAAAGTTGCGGAGACAAAAGTTGCCCGTGTGCGATAGCGCTTAATCTTTAACAGAAACTTCCTTGATATTTTTGATTTTTGTGCTATTAAAAAAAACGTGCACCAGAAAACATGTTTTTTAATGTTTTTTTTTTCACGTTAAAAAAAACTGTTTTTTCACAAGACGTGTACTTCAAGACTACGTGGACGTTTTTGGCGATTCGTTCTTGTTACTGACTAGTATTCAAGCCACTATTAGGGTTGCAAAATACACCCGAACTTTCTAAATCGATTAACTATTATGAAACACAAAATTCTATAAAAGGTTACTTAGATCTTTAATAAATTCTAGTAAAGAAAATTATGGTTAGAAAACAGCTGTCAAAGAAAAATAAGTGATTTGATATTTGAGTTACAGTTTTTCTGAAAAATTAAACAGTTTATGTTCTAACAAAGTTATGTAAAACAACCAATCTGGTATTTAAAACGTCGACGTACCGTTTTCGTACAATTGAAATTCGAACAGAAAAGTTTCGGAAGTATGATAGGTTACCGGCCTAAATACTTTACTTTACTAACATAATAATATAAAGATATTAATTAAATAGAAAACTAAATAAATAAATTCTATCGCATTACTTGTTTATTAATTTTAGTGATTTAATTTGAGTACCAAAAATGATCAAGATTATTTATTCCAAAGAGCGCAAAGTCGGCGTTCGTCGCGATAGCAATGATTGCTGTGTGCGTGTATACGTAAAATTGTTTGAGTGAAATTTGTAGTTAGCCGCAGCGCGTTAATGCTCTTAAGGTATACTAATATACTTACTGCAAGTTTAGTTATAAAGAAGTGACTGTACGAATGAAATAATTAATGAAATGATAAGTAAATACTTATTTATAAAATTACATCTAAAACTTTCTTTACGGTAAGAACCTAGGCACTACTGAATGTTTTCAGACTGTGTCCGATACCTCTATTGTCTAATTTGTTGGTTCTGCATGACATCTGCATGGCGCAAATTGGCGCCATACTCGCGATGTTCTCATTAGAGGGGGGATGGGCGTGGCTACCCCACACCCTCTTCAGCAGTGTGACCAGATTCAGTATTTTAATACTTTTTCGGTATATTTTATCGACTTTTCCGAGCATCAGTATTTTTATAGGTATATTGGCGGAAGTTAGTATTTTCGGTATATTTTGGTTATAAAGTTATGGTAACTACGGTGTTCCATCCCCACGAACATTGAATTTCCCGGATTTAGTCTATATTTCATTCAGAAGCAAAGATCAGTAACTTACAGATAGAACATGACAGGCAGCCACCGTAGTAGAATTAGAAATAGTATCAAAACATCGTCTACGTTAATACAAAATTATTTTCTGTTCTGCACTTCACTTAATCTTTGAGGTTTTTCTTTCCATTATTCGGGAATTTCCCCAAAATAGTACCTTTTTGTCGTCGTTTAAGTAGAGCGTGTTTTTTTTCTTTGGTTTTATTTTACTTGACGCGTCAATCCGGAAATGATGTCTAGTTTTGCCTTCGAATCGAATGTTAATATACAATTACTTACATTTATGTGATCATAAATTAATATAAAATCTGTTTTGAGCATCAGTATTTTTATCGGTATATTTTGCATATGCAAGTTGGTATATTTCAGTATTTTTTTTGAGGTGCTTCGGTATTTTCGTAAAATTTAATCTGGTCACACTGCTCTTCAGAAAAAAGTTCAGTGAAAGTTCAGACACAACAGCGTCTTAATGTAAACCACTGACATGAATTTTTTTTTTATATACAGTGTCTTTGGTTTTGAACTAGCGATAATTTAAAGGCGTGTAATACACATAATTTTATCGATAAAAACACCCACATGTTGGGGACTATCCCCACTCCTGTTAGAATGGCCGCCATTTTAAATTTGACTTTTTATTTTAGATGACCCTGCAGAAAAATATTAATTTCTCCGGATTTAGAAGTCTTACAGTTATAACAAAAATACTATTCAAAAGCTAATAATATTACCTATTAATTTAAAAAATTAATTGTTTAAATTTTTGGTTTAAATACGTCATAAAAAAATACTGAAATAAAATTTTATTCGAAATTTGTGCAATTTTTTTGACTTTTTATTACATTTCTCAAAAACTAGGACATTAATGTTCACTTTTTTTGCATTACTCAAATACACAGGGATATTATCTACAGAACAACTTAAAAATGTATTGCTCTATGTTGCATATTTCGAGAGCTATTGTTGTTTGAATATTCCCCTTACAAGTACTAAATGGTTATTTTCGAAAATAAAAAAAAACAAAATTCCTAAAAACTAGATTTTATCATTTGATGAAATTAGTATTCAGATAATATTATCAACTTTGTAGGGACACAGTATGTTCTACAGGTTCATATTACCGAACCAATTTTGTATTGTGTAACTAGGTGCCGCGCAGTCGTCGTCGCGCACCCAACTTCTTGCTTCTCAATATTATAAAAGTTTAATTTAAAATACTCTCTTTTACTGCCACTCGCGTGGTCCGCCTTGTTAGGATTAGGATCAATACATCCAACAAACTTAATTTGAAATATGTTAAAAATGCTTGTAATTATGTCCATTTTCGAAAATAATAATTTTTTGGTTACGTAAGGGTTATAGTTCAAACAAAAATAACTCTCGAAATATGCAACATAGAGCAATAAATTTTCAAATCGTTTTGTAGATAATATTCCTGTGTATTTGAATAGTCTAAAAAAAGTGGACATTAATGTCCTAATTTTTGAGAAATGTAATAAAAACTCAAAAAAAATCGCACAAATTTCGCATAAAATTTTATTTCAGTAATTTTTTATGACGTATTTAAACCAAAAATTTTAACATTTTATTTTTTAAGTTACTAGGTGATATTATTAGCTTTCGAACAATATTTTTGTTATAACTGTAGAACTTCTAAATCCGGAGAAATTAATATTTTTCTGCAGGGTCATCTAAAATAAAACCGGCCAAGTGCGTGTCGGGCCACGCGCAGTAGGGTTCCGTAGGTACATTATACCATACCATATTTTAATACCGCTATCATTTTTCGTCTGAAAAAATAACTTTGTTTTTCACAGTGTTTGTATGAATGACAAAGTTATATTTGCGGTTTTGGAAAATGTACTATATCTCGAAAACTAATTACTGTATCTCGTTCAAAACAATTTTCGTTGAAAGTATTTATTAAGATCTATAGTTCATATTTTTTTTAAATTTTTCACCCTCTTACTTTAAAAGTTAAAGGGGGGGGGGACACACATTTTACCACTTTGGCGGCATATATCTTTCAAACGGTTGACTTTAAAAAAAAATAGTCTTAGAAACCTCAATGTGATTTTTAAAGACCTATTTATAGACACCCCACAAGTATTGGTTTGATGAAAAAAAATATTTTCAGTTTCAGTTCCATGTATGGGGAGGCCCCCCTTAATCGTTTTTTTTTTAATTTTTGTATAAAAATCGTAAAGCGGTTCACAGAATACACCTACCTACTAAGTTTCAACTATGTAGTCCTAATACTTTTGGAATAAAGTGGCTGTGACATACGGACGGACAGACAGACAGACAGACAGACAGACAGACAGACAGACAGACAGACAGACAGACAGACAGACAGACAGACAGACAGACATGACGAATCTATAAGGGTTCCGTTTTTTTGCCAATTTGGCTACGGAACCCTAAAAAGTCAAATTTAAAATGGCGGCCAATCCAACAGGAGTGGGGATAGACCCCAACATGTGGGTGTTTTTGTCGATAAAATTAGGTGTATTACACGCCTTTAAATTATCGCTAGTTCAAGACCAAAGGCACCAGCGGGTCTATCGCGTAATTACTCTTAACTTAAGGTAACCTGACTTCAGTCAAGCCAATGTATTGGTCTTGCCTTCAAATTTTTGGTATCGCGTAAAATTCATCTTGGACTTGAAGCCCAATTGACTTCAAATACAGATAACTATATTGAAGAGTGAATGATGTTATGAGTGTGTTTTTTTGCATGTTTCTTTTTTATCAATTTTAGCTTTTAAGTACAACTTTGGCTTCAGATTGCATTATTTCAATCAAAAATCTATTAAAACTATGTTTATTGATCATATTTTTACCATATAGTCTCGTAAGCATAGATTTGATATAGATCTGTGGCGATATTGAAAGCATTCCAGCAGACAAACCACTAAGTCATTGATTCGTCGAGACAGCATGCATTTTGTGGTGAGCATGCGGTTCTCCGTGCCACTGAATAATTCCATTCTAAAACTACCTAGAAGTAATGTACCGATGATATACGTTCTTATTTCAGATATCAAATCGATTGTACCGGCTTCCCGGCAGAATGATTGACAAAAGCATGTGGCACGGAGATTCGCATGCTTTGAGGTTATGTTTTTTGTTAAATCGTCGAATTCCAGATCAATCTGAGTCTGTACCGGTGGTTTGATGTATTTGTAGCCGTTACATATTCATTGTAACAGCTACAAACACTTTCGTTGCTCATGTAACGCAACAGGGTCAAAGATATCGCGATCTAAAGTTTTAAAAGCATGCGACTCTCCGGCCCACACACTTAAGTCTAAAATATTGATGAAAATTGCATTAAGATTAAAAATAAGCAGGTTTTTGTAATCGTTTGATCACGATAAACGACCCGAAAACATATTTTCAGAATATCTTTACTCGTTTTAGAGAAATTTGCAAATTTATTTACTATGAACAATCACAGTGTAGGGTTACCATATTGTCGGTCGGTCAGAATCATTAGGCTGTTTCTAGAAAATAGACCGATCGGAATACGTTATTTTGAGGGTATAACCTTCAAGAATTCTAAAGTTTATGAATTCTTGCCTGTCGATACATTGGCATATAATTAGTTTATTTTTGCGTTTTGTGTCAAATCTAGCCGATGTATCTTGAGAAATTCGATTATTTGTAGTGGTTATAAATAATTGGACTCTAAGGCGATTCTCCCACTGCCAACGCGCGCCGTCGTCGCGGGGCGCGGTTTGGCGTTTCACGCGCGCGGTGACGGCGCAGCGCAACGCCTGTTCGGGCGGTTTTCTCCGCGCCCCCGCGCCATTCGGCGTCTGACGCGTCCCTGCCGCTTGTTTTTTAGAGGCATTAAATTTTGAAGTTGTTTTGTTTTAATTTCCAGGTTTTTAGGGTTCCGTACCTCAAAAGGAAAAAAAACTGAACACATATAAAATCACTCATGAGATTAAAACGTCCAGACAAATAATTAAGATTTGCCATCTCGATATTAATGACGGAATTCTAATAACATACGAGTAGGTAGGTACGGTCAACGGCACGCTGGGCTTCCACGACAGCGTAATGATATTCAATCAAATAAATAACAGATTTTTTACAGTTTTGTATAACCTCATGTGCTGCATAATGTACCTACCAAATGGCACTAAAATGGGCGTATATCCAAGCCACGAAACATTTGAAAACCAGAGGAAATCCCGCCATCGTAACGAAACGATCATCGAAAACCAGCCGCGGGGTGCGTCGCAGTGTGTTGTATGTACCCCGCGGTAACGCGCCTGCTGGCGCAAACTGCTCGCGGATCGCCGGCGGCACGCGGCGGTGCGCGCTCACGCGCCGTGGCGCGCCTTGGTGTGTTGGATGAGGCGGTTTTCTGTACAAATTAATGTACTTGCATACAACGTAAAAGCGGGGGGGGGGTGCGCCGCGACCGCGCGCGTCGCCAGTGTGAGAACCGTCTAAACTGTCAAAATTGTTTTAAAGTAAAAAGAAACAATAGTATTGTATTTAAGATAGCCTGCGTAGTGTACAAACCTAATTTGTGTCATTTTCGTCCATGGAAACAGACGTGGGACCCGTACATTAATAACACCGTCAAAAAAATATTACAATTTGAAAAACAAGTACCATATACCTCAGATCACTTAAAAATCCCTATGAAATAAATTTGTACCAAATTAAGGCATGGACTTTTAATATTTTCAATTTTTTTCCGACTTAAGCGTGTGGGCCGGAGAGTCGCAAGCTTTTAAAACTTTAGGTCGCTATTGCGCTACATGAGCAACGAATGTGTTTGTAGCTGTTACAATAAATATGTAACGGCTACAAATACATCAACCCACCGCTACAGGCTCCGATTGATCTGGAATTCGACGATTTAACAAAAAACATAACCTCAAAGCATGCGACTCTCCGGCCCACATGTTTTTGTCAATCATTCTGCCGGGAAGCCGGTACAATCGATTTGATATCTGAAATAAGAATGTATATCGTCGGTACATTACTTCTAGGTTGTTTTAGAATGGAAACAGAACAGATATGTATGTACTATGGGCAACAGCTTCGCTTAAAAAGTTAGCAAAAAAATTGTGTGCGCACGTATCCCCCTGCACGAACTAAATATATTATGTTATGACGGCGGCGGCGCGGCGTGCAACCGATTTTAACCTTAAGAGTTGTGGTTAAGTGACGTTGTTGTCCATAGTACATCTGTATGAATTTCTAAAACAGGAGATGTAATTCTATAGAGTACCTACTTAACCAAACGAAAGGTGCGTGTTCGTTCGTATCATGACGTGAGACTTATAGGTATGTACGTACTTAGTATCCAACCGAAACGGACGAGCTTCGTCGTCCCTCGCCACGCGCCCGCGCCATTTTCATGCATGGATAATACCTAGGTATTATCCATGCATGAAAATGACACAAATTCATTCTGTCCATCACTCATGTATTTAAGATATTAAATATGTAAACTCTAATAATACTAATATTTTTTATAAGCATCAATGGCTCGGACAAATAAAAAAATTGAAAATATTAAAAGTCCATGCCTTAATTTGGCACAAATTTATTTCATAGGGATTTTTAAGTGATCTGAGGTATATGGTACTTGTTTTTCAAATTGTAATATTTTTTTGACGGTGTTATTAATGTACGGGTCCTGTTCAAGTTGTAGTAGTATAGTTCTTTGAACGTCCGATAGATGGCACTGTGCCCTGCTGAATCGCGGTGACGAGTTTTTTTTTGTATAACATAAGTGTTTTGCTTTTTTGTCAATAGACGATCTTTATTCATACCGCAATATTGAGTTTTATTTACGACCAATATTTTGTGGGGTTTTTTGGGACTTGTTCATGGTCCTTCGAGTTAACAGTACTGGTGACTTAGAAGTTGACCCTGAGAGTCCATCAGCGCCGACCAGGAGTGAAACGCTGCCTATGGTGCTGTAGTTCCAGTTACAGGAGCAGCATCCAGCGCGAGGGGGGAGCACCCCCTGGACATCAGCAGGTCAACGGAACGGAAGTGCGGTCACAGCGGCGGGGAGGAGCACCCCCTTGGACATCCATCATCTCAACTGTCACTTTCAATTTGACATACGTCATCGAGCTGTCACTACTGGGTTGACATCTGTCAGTGTCAAAGTCTAGAAACGTCAGTGTCATCTGTCAGTCAAGAAACGTCAGTGTCAACTGTCAGTCAAGAAACGTCAACGTCAGTGTCATCTGTCAAAGTCAAGAAACGTCAACTGTCATCCAGCGACTTAGCAGTTTGTGAGTGATAAAATATCAGGACAATTTGTGAGTAACAATTTGGACTTTATTAACTTAGGCTAATTAACTTAGAGATATTAAGATAGTGCATGAAGCAAATTAAGGACTTAGTAAATTTCTTGTGTAGTTTGCATGGACTTAGAATAGTTTTAAGAAAAACGTTCCGACGGGGAACCTATGCCCGATTTTGAAGCGATTTGTTAGAGTTAAAAAGACTTAGAAAATTTCATATCAATTTGTTGGTAATTTGTTAGAGTTTAAAAGACTTAGAAAATTTCATTGCAATTTGTTGCTAATTTTTTAGAGTCTAAAAGACTTAGCAAATTTCATAGCTATTAGTTATAGTTTTAAGGACTTGGGTTTTTTTATAACATCTGAGACTTGTAATCTTTTAGAACGTGTTAGTAATTTGAATATTTTTCTAAGTTGTTATATCCAACACTTGTAATCATGGTGGATAATTGCCTTAAGCTTCAAGCAGATCTTCGCAGTAAAATTGATAAAGGTTTCTTAAACTTCCGGAAGTCTCCTAAAGAACGAATAACTATTGGCTACATTGAAACACGTTTAGAAACTTTAGATAAACTGTGGACTTCTTTTACTGCTAATCATCAGAAACTTGTATATGAAGTAAACAAAAATGTATTAGATGCAACTGATTATGTAAAAAACGAAGAATATGATAAATGTGAAGAAGCATACATAGATTATAAGGCTATGTTAAAGGATAAATTGTCTCTGTTATTAAAATCTGGATCTGGTGCAACTTCTGAGCCCAGAGCGCAACCAAGTCATGTCAAATTACCTAAAATTGAAATACCTAAGTTTTCAGGCAAATATTCTGAATGGCCTAGCTTCCGGGACATGTTCGTTTCCCTCATACACAAGGAAGCGTCTATAGATAATGTTCAAAAGCTCCACTATCTTAAGGGGTCTGTCACTGGTGAAGCAGAACAGTTGTTACGTCATACTCCTTGCACAGCAGACAATTATAAGATCTGCTGGGACATATTGGAAAGTCGTTATAACAATAAAAAATATCAAGCTAATTGCATTCTGAAAAGGTTAACTTCTCAAAGGGTTCTGTCATCTGAATCATCCAGTGCAATTAAACAGCTACTGGATACAACCATAGAATGTCTAAATGCACTAAAAAATTTAGGTATAGACGTGAAATCATGGGATATAATTGTAATTTTCCTGATTAGCCAAAAGTTAGATCCTGAATCCCGTAAGCAATGGGAACAAAAGGTCAGTGAATCAGGTCAAGATTTACCAACGCTTAAGTCATTCGAAGAATTTTTAGAAACTCGTTTTAGATCGATTGAATTTTTAGATACTAAGGTGCAAAAAATTGAAAAACTAAATAATTCTCATGTTTCCGTTGCTCAACTATCTACATGTATATTTTGTTCCGATAATCATAAGTTGCCAAATTGTAAAAAGTTTTCCAAGGAGTCTGTTGAAACACGTCGTAACTTTGTCCAAGCTCACAACCTTTGTTTTAATTGTATGGCTCCAAGTCATTCGGTATATCAATGCAATGTTAATACCAAATGCCGCATTTGCAGAAAAAAGCATCATTCTTTGTTGCACACCAAAATTCCCAAATCAGCTAATGGTTCAAGCCAAGCTGATCAACCTAGAGAGGGTAATGTTGTCGCTACTGTAGTCGAAAAGAATTCAGCTCAACAACCCGATCAGGCTTCTGGTATGGATTCAGATCATCCAATAGTTAGTTGTTTTTCAAATACAGACAACCAAGTGTTGTTAGCTACGGCTTTGGTAAAGGTTCATTCGAACAAAAACAACACTTCGGTCGTAATTAGATCCTTACTGGATCAGGGCTCCCAAGCCTCATTTGTAACAGAAGCTGCTGTTCAAATGCTAGGTCTCAAAAAGATGCCGGAGACCAGTCTTATGTCAGGTTTAGGCGGTGATCAGAGTTCAACTTTAGTATCAAAGTCCTCTGTGGTTTTAAAAATTCAGTCCCGCTTAGATCCCAGCTTTACTGTTACAGTCAAAGCGCATGTTTTGAATAAACTTACAACCCTATTACCAAGTAAAAAGGTTTCAGTTCAAGTGCTACCAGCAGCCTTCTCTTCATTAGAGTTGGCCGATCCGTCGTTCCACACACCCAATAAAATAGATCTGCTATTAGGTGCGGAGGTGTATAGCCAGATTTTATTGGACGGTTTACTCAAAGGATTACCCGGATCTTTGGTTGCACAGCATACTAGATTTGGTTGGATCCTTTCTGGCAAGCTACACAACGATTCTGCACTCGTGGATCCATCTGAGTTGTGTCCAAATGTAGTTGTTAGTATGCACTTAACCCAACTCAATGAGGATGAGTTACTAAAAAGATTCTGGGAACTTGAATCAGAATCATCACATCCAATCAAAAAGCACTGGACCGATGATGAGGAAAAGTGCGAAACATTGTTTACTCAAACAACTTCCAGAGATGATTCTGGGCGTTTCATAGTCAAATTACCGTTCAAGTCGGAAGATCCAACTTGTAAATATGGTAATTCCATGGAAATTGCGCGTAAGCGATTTCTTTGGTTGGAAAGACGTTTGTCTAAGAACCCAGAACTCAAAATTGAATACACTAAGGTACTTAATGAGTACCTCAGCTTAGGTCACATGGAAAAGATAGAACCCAAGGATATAGATAAACTAGGTGCTGTTTATCTACCACATCACGCTGTCGTTCGCAAGGATAAAACTACATCCAAGGTGCGAGTAGTTTTTGACGCTTCTTGTAAAGGCACAAACGGAGTGTCCTTGAACGACAACTTGATGATTGGTCCAACTCTTCAGCCAGAACTTCGGCATCTGGTAATGCGGTGGCGTACTTATCCAATTTCACTTGTCGCGAATATCGTCCAAATGTATAGACAAGTGAAAGTGGCGGAGGAAGATACAGATTTTCAGCGCATTTTGTGGCGTGAAAATCCAAATGCTGCTTTGCAGCATTTCAGACTTTTGACAGTCACCTTTGGGACTTCCTCAGCCCCCTATCTTGCTGTACGTGCTCTGCAAGAGTTGGCCCGAAAAGAAGAAAAGGATTTTCCTTTGGCTTCGACTAGAGTTCTCAATGACTTTTACATGGACGACCTTATGAGTGGTTGTCATTCAGTTGAAGAAGGCGTTCAAGTCTACGAGGAGATTACTCAATTGCTCAGCCGAGGAGGGTTTCCACTTCAGAAGTTTTCAAGCAACAGCAAGGAACTGCTGCACAAACTCCGAGTAAAGAATGATGATACTTCACAGACCATGGAAATAAAAACAGATGAGGTGATGAAGATACTGGGTCTCACATGGAATAGGGAGACAGATCAGTTCCAATGTACTGTAAAACTATCTCCTCTTGAGATTCCAGTGACCAAAAGAAAGGTTATATCCGACATAGCGCGCCTATTCGATCCTCTAGGTTGGATAGCTCCAGTCATAACCAAGGCTAAAGTCTTCATTCAGCAGCTTTGGTTATCTGGAATCGAATGGGATAGCGAGCTACCAGTTCAACTGCTCAAGGACTGGATTCGTTTCAGGGACGATTTAAAGTCACTTACAAGTGTAACTGTTCCCAGATGGATTATGTCCAGTACGCATAACAGATGTCTGGAGCTTCACGGATTCTCTGATGCGTCGAGTGCTGCTTACGCTGCTGTCGTTTACGCCCGCATTGTGAGTAGAGATGGTTGTGTGTACGTGAGCTTAATAAGTTCTAAAACTCGCGTTGCACCCATCAAACAAATCTCTATTCCACGGCTGGAACTTTGCGGCGCAGTTCTTCTGTCCAAACTTTTGACTGAAGTAGCCTCGACGTTGGTCGTTCCGTCACACCATATTCATGCTTGGACAGATTCATCGATCGTTTTGGCCTGGATAAGCAGTCACCCTAGCAGGTGGAAAACGTTTATCGCCAATCGTGTGTCCGAGATTCTGAGCGTTACAGACAGTAAGCAATGGTCGCACGTTGTATCCAATGAAAATCCTGCAGACTGCGCATCTCGTGGGATGTTAGCTTCCGAATTTTTGGAAAATAGGCTCTGGAGACGGGGTCCTGAGTGGCTTCATCAAATGACCATCCACTATGGAGACAGACACATTAAGGACACGAAGCTTGAAGAAAAGAAACCTAAGATTGCCTGTCATACAGTTACCAATGATGACGAAAGTGGCGATAACCTGCTTAATAGGTTCTCATCTTTAACCAAGCTAGTCCGGGTTGTCGCATTCTGCAGAAGAGTCTTGAGCTGGAATAATCCTGAAAAAAGAAAAAATAGTGAATGGTTAACAGTGAAAGAATTAAATGAATCGTTACTTACCTGTATAAAATTATGCCAAAGTGATGGATTTCAGGAAGATGTAGAAAATTTACAGAAAGGAAAATTTAAAAAGAACAGCAAACTTGGGTCATTGTGTCCCTTTTTGGACTCAAATCAAGTCTTAAGAGTTGGCGGAAGACTTCAGAGTGCAGATATGATCTCATTTGATATGCGATACCCTGTGATCATTCCTCATAATTCGCACTTTGCTAAGTTATTAGTTCATGAAGCTCACATTAAGACTTTGCATGGCGGCCCTCAACTCACACTTAATTATTTGAGAACTAAGTATTGGGTAATTGGCGCAAAGAAATTAGTGCGGCAATGTGTACACAAATGCATAGCATGCATTCGTTACTCAACGCAATCCAACCAACAAATGATGGGTCAGCTTCCTGCAGCAAGGGTTACTGCACATCGAGCTTTCCTAAGAAGTGGCGTAGATTACGCAGGCCCTGTTAGTATCAGAACTACCAAGGGTCGCGGCCACCGTGCATACAAGGGTTATATCTGCTTGTTTATATGCATGGCCACCCGTGCTATCCACTTAGAGATAGTCAGTGACATGACCTCAGAAACCTTTTTAGCAGCTTTCAAGCGCTTTGTTGCACGAAGAGGCCATGTCGCTGAACTATGGAGTGACAATGGTACTACCTTTGTTGGTAGTGCACGAGAGTTAAAGGAGCTGTTTGACTTAGAAAAGTCTAGCGTTGCAGCGGAAATAGCTGCCTGGTTGGCTGCAAACGGTACCGCTTGGCACTTTATCCCTCCCCGTTCTCCAAACTTTGGAGGATTGTGGGAAGCTGGCATAAAGTCCACCAAACACCACCTCAAAAGGGCAATTGGTGACAGTACACTCACTTTTGAAGAAATGACGACCGTACTGTCACAAATTGAGGCGTGCCTCAATTCGAGACCCATTTCCCAGCTGTCCAATAATCCTGAAGACCCTAATCCATTAACTCCAGGACATTTTTTGGTTGGTGAACCGTTGTTGTTAGCGCCTGACGCTAACTATGAAACTTCAGCGGTCAGCAACTTAAAGAGATGGAATCTGACTCAAAAAATGGTGCAGGATTTTTGGCGCAGATGGTCACACGAGTACCTGACACAACTGCAACACAGATACAAGTGGACAGAAAGAATTCCAGAACCTGATATTGGGAGTGTTGTGCTAGTCAAGGAAGATGACTTACCTCCTGCTAAGTGGCTTTTTGGCGTTGTTGTAGACAAACATCCTGGCTTAGACAAGCTTACTCGTGTTGTGAGCCTTAAATATAAGGGAAACACCATTAAAAGACCTTTGTCAAAATTAATTTTGTTACCTGTTAAAAATTAAAGTTAGTTTATAGAACTGTAATAAAAGTTGTGTGCGATGTCAAATGGGTCATTCATAATTTTAAGTAAGAGTAAATTTTTTTCTTAGTTTTAGTACTTACCTGTTATAGGCTGGACATGGTCCATGGCGGCCGGAATGTTCAAGTTGTAGTAGTATAGTTCTTTGAACGTCCGATAGATGGCACTGTGCCCTGCTGAATCGCGGTGACGAGTTTTTTTTTGTATAACATAAGTGTTTTGCTTTTTTGTCAATAGACGATCTTTATTCATACCGCAATATTGAGTTTTATTTACGACCAATATTTTGTGGGGTTTTTTGGGACTTGTTCAGGTCCCACGTCTGTTTCCATGGACGAAAATGACACAAATTAGGTTTGTACACTACGCAGGCTATCTTAAATACAATACTATTGTTTCTTTTTACTTTAAAACAATTTTGACAGTTTAGACGGTTCTCACACTGGCGACGCGCGCGGTCGCGGCGCACCCACGCGCGTCTTTTACGTTGTATGCAAGTACATTAATTTGTACAGAAAACCGCCTCATCCAACACACCAAGGCGCGCCACGGCGCGTGAGCGCGCACCGCCGCGTGCCGCCGGCGATCCGCGAGCAGTTTGCACCAGCAGGCGCGTTACCGCGAGGTACAACACACTGCGACACGCCCCGCGGCTGGTTTTCGATGATCGTTTCGTTACGATGGCGGGATTTCCTCTGGTTTTCAAATGTTTCGTGGCTTGGATATACGCCCATTTTAGTGCCATTTGGTAGGTACATTATGCAGCACTTGAGGTTATACAAAACTGTAAAAAATCTGTTATTTATTTGATTGAATATCATTACGCTGTCGTGGAAGCCCAGCGTGCCGTTGACCGTACCTACCTACTCGTATGTTATTAAAATTCCGTCATTAATATCGAGATGGCAAATCTTAATTATTTGTCTGGACGTTTTAATCTCATGAGTGATTTTATATGTGTTCAGTTTTTTTTCCTTTTGAGGTACGGAACCCTAAAAACCTGGAAATTAAAACAAAACAACTTCAAAATTTAATGCCTCTAAAAAACAAGCGGCGGGGACGCGTCAGACGCCGAATGGCGCGGGGGCGCGGAGAAAACCGCCCGAACAGGCGTTGCGCTGCGCCGTAACCGCGCGCGTGAAACGCCAAACCGCGCCCCGCGACGACGGCGCGCGTTGGCAGTGGGAGAATCGCCTTAGAGTCCAATTATTTATAACCACCACAAGTAATCGAATTTCTCAAGATGCATCGGCTAGATGTGACACAAAACGCAAAAATAAACTAATTATATGCCAATGTATCGACAGGCAAGAATTCATAAACTTTAGAATTCTTGAAGGTTATACCCTCAAAATAACGTATTCCGATCGGTCTATTTTCTAGAAACAGCCTAATGATTCTGACCGACCGACGATATGGTAACCCTACACTGTGATTGTTCATAGTAAATAAATTTGCAAATTTCTCTAAAACGAGTAAAGATATTCTGAAAATATGTTTTCGGGTCGTTTATCGTGATCAAACGATTACAAAAACCTGCTTATTTTTAATCTTAATGCAATTTTCATCAATATTTTAGACTTAAGTGTGTGGGCCGGAGAGTCGCATGCTTTTAAAACTTTAGATCGCGATATCTTTGACCCTGTTGCGTTACATGAGCAACGAAAGTGTTTGTAGCTGTTACAATGAATATGTAACGGCTACAAATACATCAAACCACCGGTACTAATTATTAGTAATTATTCAGTGGCACGGAGATTCGCATGCTCACTAATGTGAGCATGCGAATCTCCGTGCCACTGAATAATTCCATTCTAAAACTACCTAGAAGTAATGTACCGATGATATACGTTCTTATTTCAGATATCAAATCGATTGTACCGGCTTCCCGGCAGAATGATTGACAGATTTTTTACAGTTTTGCATAACCTCATGTGCTGCATAATGTACCTACCAAATGGCACTAAAATGGGCGTATATCCAAGTCACGAAACATTTGAAAACCAGAGGAAATCCCGCCATCGTAACGAAACGATCATCGAAAACCAGCCGCGGGGCGCGTCGCAGTGTGTTGTACCCCGCGGTAACGCGCCTGCTGGCGCAAACTGCTCGCGGATCGCCGGCGGCACGCGGCGGTGCGCGCTCACGCGCCGTGGCGCGCCTTGGTGTGTTGGACGAGGCGGTTTTCTGTACAAATTAATGTACTTGCATACAACGTAAAAGACGCGCGTGGGTGCGCCGCGACCGCGCGCGTCGCCAGTGTGAGAACCGTCTAAACTGTCAAAATTGTTTTAAAGTAAAAAGAAACAATAGTATTGTTGTTAGCGACGCAATGAAAAGTGATAAGTGATAGTGACACAATATGATATGAAAGTGATTAAGTGCTAAAGACACGATGTGAAAACAAAGTGAAAGTGATCAGTGTTTGTAAATAGTGACATTGATATTTTAAGATTCGTATTTTAATATGTTTGAGATAGATTCATATTTTAAAAAATATTGTTATCTAAGATAGGTAGTTAAGACTTTCCTTACGTTCTTATATCATGTAAGTTCTGTTTGTTTGTTATCTAATAAGTAGGATTTGTGTTTTAAGCAATATTTTAAGTAATTTTTCATTGTTTTTATAGTAAATAGATAAGGTTTTAGCAAATGTTTGGGTAAAAGTTAGGATATACCGATAGGGCAATACCTTGTAGACAAAGCCCCAATTTTGTAAATTAGGCATACCAAAGGGGCAATACCACATAGAAAGCCCCCGAAAGTTTTTGGTAAATATCTTTTGAAATAATTGAAGTTTTGTTATAAAATAGTTAGTATTCGATTATATTTTCATAATTCTATCTTTAGAAATTAAGATTATGTTAGTCTTATCAAAGATTTGTAAAAGCAAGCGCTTATTTCGATGTTAGAAAGAGATAGAGATAGTTTTGTTTAGAATTAGACAAAGACAGTTGCGCGTGAACAGGACAGACATACTGTAAGACAGAGAGGTCCGAGTTCTAGAAAGAGTAGAAAGTTCTAGATTGATTTTCAAGAAAATTCCAAGTAATTTGATTGGTTCCGAATTTTCTAGTATTAATTATCGATCAATATATAAATCGGAGAGGTCGAAGTAAGCGCATAGTTTTCTGAGATAGTTTTCTGATATAGTTTTTTCTGATAATGAAGATACCTTTGTAAAAGAAGAAAAAGGAAGAAATAAAAGAAGAAACAGTAAATGGTGGTTTCATTATAAAGAAAAGGTTCCAGTAAAGTTAATTATGAAGTCAAAGTGAATAGTTAGTGTCCAAGTTAGTGTGTTCTGACAAAAGGCGCGGCAAAGTTAATGTTTTAGTGTTCGAATAAGTGTTTGAGTGCTTTCGTGTGGCAAATTAGTATCTGTGACTATGTTCGGATTGTGAGATAGTGTCAAGTGCTACGGACTACGAGTTTGCTACGAAGCTACGAGTCGTGCTACGAACATTGACTGTGCGCCGACTATGAAACAGTGGTGAATAGTGAATTATAAGTGTTAAATTGAACAAGTATTTGTGTTGTACGTTGGTGTGACATTTTATAAAGTTAATAGTGAGTGATACGAACAACTGTGAAGTGAAATAACATTAACTTATGAACTCTGTGACTGATTGTGTGTTCCGTAATAGTGTTTTCTGACCAAGTGTTCAACCGCCTTCCTCGTCCAGCTGGCGATCAACCTATGAAGTGTTTTTAAGTGCCTATTTTAGTGTTTACAGTCCACTAACTGAGAGTTATCAAGTGATATTATTATTTGTGACGTGTGTGGTTTAGCGTGGACGATATCCCAAGTGCTTTCGTCGTCGTCTGCCCGCCGCGCCCGCCACAATTGCTGGTCCTTCGAGCCGGATCGTGAGAATCGAGGAAGATGCCTAATACCAGGTCGGAAAAAGCGAAAAGTAAAGCAACAGAGAAAACTGCGGAACCATCCGTCTCAGATTGGAGTTTGAACACACCATCGGAAACTGCCACTGCATCTACGGTAACAACGAGGTCAGCGCACACCAAGAGGATGTCACCGCAGCGCCCCCCTACTGGAGTCGAGTCACCTTCACGCCTTGAAGGGGACGTCGCTAGACCAGCCGCTCGAGCCCAAGGAGGTACGTCACCCGCTCGCCTACCGGGAGACATCACCGCCACGCCGACGGGAAGAAGGGATACGCGCGCCGCCGCCGGTGAAACTATTCAACAAAGGGACCCCACTACTCTTCCTACTACGGATCAGATGCATGATGAAGTGATGGCATGCATCGCAGAGATCGAAAGGAAACGGCAAGCTAGACTTGAAGAAGATGCTTATTTCGTCTCTCCTGCACCAGTCGACAAGAGACGAGTACAGCACGCACCGAGGGAAGTAATGAAGAAGCCAGACACGCGCTCAGTAAGGTCGTCGAGGAGGCGCGCCGAGGCCGAAGCCAAGATGCAGATCGCCAAGCGAGAGTTGGAAGTGGCCGTTGCCAGGTCGAAGATAGCCCAGGCGGAACTGGAAATGATTCAAGCGGACTCCGAGATGGAAGAAGAAGAAGAGGAGGTATACCGGGAGCAGAATATTGAAGATTGGTTCAACCGGTCAAATCCGCAGCCGCCGCCAGCACCGCCGCAACAGAGTCAAGAAAGTAAGAAGTCGGATATCGAAGTTTTGGCTCAAGCTATCACGAGTCTCTCACAGAAGGCGTCGGAAACTACGTTGTCGAAGCAAATTATCGAGCTTCCTTTCTTCAACGGTGCAAGCGAGGAGTGGTTGGCCTTCAGGCGGTCATACAACGATACCGCCCACGCCTTCACGCCGACTCAGAATTTGGCTCGTCTACGACGAACGCTGCAAGGAAGAGCAAGAGACGCAGTCAAGAGCCTGCTGTTCACCGCGGAAGATCCTGCCGAAGTCATGAAGGGGCTGGAGGCAAGGTTCGGGAGACCGGGCGCGTTGGCGTTATCTGAACTGGAGAAACTGAAGAGCCTGCCGCGCGTCGCCGAAAACCCTACTGAAGTGTGCACCTTCGCCAGCCAAGTAAGGAACTCCGTGGCTACCATCAAGGCACTGGGGAAGACAAGCTACTTAAGTTCACCAGAGACTATGAAGGTGCTGATTGAAAAGATGCCTGCTTCGATGAAGTACAGGTGGTACATCTTCCACCGAACCAAGCGTGAAGAGGAACAGCCGGAGCTCATCACTGTCAGCGAGTTTCTGGAATTGGAAGCGGACATGTGCGGTGACTTCGCTCCACCTGAAGTGTCTTGGGAGATGAAGAGGACCCGTCCGCAATATGCACCCCAAGAGGCGCCATGGAAGAATACTATGAAGAGACCCGTCCACGCCGTGCAAGATAGAGAAGACACTCACACCAAAGTGGAATGTCCTGAGTGCAACGGGCAACATTGGCTCATCGAGTGCCGCAAGCTTAAGGAAGCCGACGTGAACGGAAGGTGGGAGATAGCTAAGAAGAGGAAGATATGCTTCAAGTGCCTTCGCTTCAGACACGCCCGACAGAACTGCAGAGCACCAGTATGCAAGAAGTGTTCCAGGTGGCATCATACAATTCTGCACTCCGACGCTCCTCCTGTAAAGCAAGAAGACAAGCCAAGATGCAACGCTGTCCAGAAGGAAGAAGATCCAGTCGAAGAAGTCGTCACCTCCGTGCATACAAGTAATAACGCCAGCGACGGGAAGGCATATTTGAAGATGGCTCCGGTGATGCTTTATGGTCCAGGGGGCTCTATTAAGGTCTTAGCTCTGCTGGATGAAGGATCCACGGTCACGCTACTGGACTCCGCCATCGCTGAGAAGATAGGTGCCAAAGGAAAGACGGAAGCTCTGTCAATAGAAGTGGTCGGGGGAAGAAACATGAAGAAAGAAAATTCCCAAAGGGTCTCCCTCCACATCAAAGGGGTTCATCGACGAGATAAGAAGAAGATAGAAGTGAGGACCATCGATGGACTGAAGCTCTCTAAACAAGAAGTAAGCGACGCACTAGTTGAAAAATGCTCACATTTGAAGAAAATCGGAAGCCAACTTATCTATGCAAAAGAAGAACCGCGGCTGCTCATAGGGCAAGATAACTGGGGGCTTATTATCACAAGAAGAATAAAGAAGGGTAAGGCCTCCGAACCAGTCGCGTCGCTCACCAGCTTAGGGTGGGCATTGCATGGATACGATGCAAAGGATACGGCTCCAGTGAGATCCGTAAATAACGTGAGCCTTAGCGAAGTAAGTAATGGCTCTTTAAGTAATAGCGCAGACAAAAGAAGGCACGACGTCCTGGAAGAGACGACGAAGGAAAATCCAGCAGACGACGCTACCAGAGGGACGCCGAACGAGTTCGATCATACCGCGCGATGGTTTCGAGGTCCACGTTTCCTATATGAAGAGGAGGAATCGTGGCCAACCAGATATTTTGGAGCCTCGGACATCAAGGAAACCGGAGAAGAGGAGAAGACGCAAGTCGTCGCTGCAGAGAAGGCCGTCGAACCCTATTTTCTTCGTCATGAAAGGTTCTCCAGCTGGAAGCGCCTGGTACGGTGTACAGCTCGCGTACTTCAGTTCGTCGAGGAACTCAAGAGACGTACGAGCAAGAAGAAGGAAACAGTCACCGCTACCAAGAAAGAAGAAGACTGGAAACCTCAGAAACGCGCCACCAAAAAGAAGATAACCGTAAGCTTGCTTCCCGAAATAAAGGAGAAGAATCTCATCCCAATTGAAGTATCTCAACTTAAGAGGGCTGAAGAAGAACTCGTCAAGCAAAGCCAGAATGATAGCTTCGGGGAAGAATTTGAGTACCTGAAAGAAGACAAGAAGTTGGAAATTTCAAGTCGTCTACAAAAGCTCGACGTGTACTTAAGTAAAGAAGGTGTCATCAAGTTAAGAAGTCGAACAAAGAAGATTAAGATCGAGGATGGAGAAGGAATCCAACAATTCCAATGGTATAGGGTTCGGAAGAGAGAAGATCCAAAAACCGATGACATCATGGTCACCATGGACGCCACGTTACCCAGAAACACGTGGCCTCGCGGTCAAGTGCAACGAGTATACCCACGGCCCGATGGAAGAGTGAGGATATTGGACGTGCGAACTCCAGGAGGTATACTTCGACGACCGACGCGACGAGTCATCGTTCTGGTCCCGGCAGCGGCGTCGCCCCCAAATGGATGAAGTGCTTCGCACTGCGGGGGAGATTGTTAGCGACGCAATGAAAAGTGATAAGTGATAGTGACACAATATGATATGAAAGTGATTAAGTGCTAAAGACACGATGTGAAAACAAAGTGAAAGTGATCAGTGTTTGTAAATAGTGACATTGATATTTTAAGATTCGTATTTTAATATGTTTGAGATAGATTCATATTTTAAAAAATATTGTTATCTAAGATAGGTAGTTAAGACTTTCCTTACGTTCTTATATCATGTAAGTTCTGTTTGTTTGTTATCTAATAAGTAGGATTTGTGTTTTAAGCAATATTTTAAGTAATTTTTCATTGTTTTTATAGTAAATAGATAAGGTTTTAGCAAATGTTTGGGTAAAAGTTAGGATATACCGATAGGGCAATACCTTGTAGACAAAGCCCCAATTTTGTAAATTAGGCATACCAAAGGGGCAATACCACATAGAAAGCCCCCGAAAGTTTTTGGTAAATATCTTTTGAAATAATTGAAGTTTTGTTATAAAATAGTTAGTATTCGATTATATTTTCATAATTCTATCTTTAGAAATTAAGATTATGTTAGTCTTATCAAAGATTTGTAAAAGCAAGCGCTTATTTCGATGTTAGAAAGAGATAGAGATAGTTTTGTTTAGAATTAGACAAAGACAGTTGCGCGTGAACAGGACAGACATACTGTAAGACAGAGAGGTCCGAGTTCTAGAAAGAGTAGAAAGTTCTAGATTGATTTTCAAGAAAATTCCAAGTAATTTGATTGGTTCCGAATTTTCTAGTATTAATTATCGATCAATATATAAATCAGAGAGGTCGAAGTAAGCGCATAGTTTTCTGAGATAGTTTTCTGATATAGTTTTTTCTGATAATGAAGATACCTTTGTAAAAGAAGAAAAAGGAAGAAATAAAAGAAGAAACAGTAAATGGTGGTTTCATTATAAAGAAAAGGTTCCAGTAATGTTAATTATGAAGTCAAAGTGAATAGTTAGTGTCCAAGTTAGTGTGTTCTGACAAAAGGCGCGGCAAAGTTAATGTTTTAGTGTTCGAATAACAGCCTTACTTATAAAAATCCACTAATTAACGTCTAAACATCATCTTAACTAATTACTACTTAAGTTCTTAATCAGTGATTAAACTTTTTTTACTTAAAAACGTGGCTTAAGCGTGTCTTAACTAATGAACGTTTAACGAACCGAAAAATATTTTACTGTATCAACACCGCCGCAGTGTTGGTAGAACAAAATATTTTTTACCGTAAAAGCGTTGTAAAATGACAACACTGCTAGCAAATTAAAAAGCTGAACTCTGTCTTGTCTCAGTCAGTCATTGTTTGTTTACAGCTGTTGTGTTTTTGTTTTGTTTCGTTTCTCTCGCTCGCCTCCCGATTATTGTAATTGTATTAAATTGATGATTGATTTTTAGATCTTTAAAGCGATATGGAAAATCTATCAATAATACAAGTATAAAAAAGAGTCTATTTCGCAAATTTATTGGGCTGAAGAAAAAAGCTTTCTGCATATTTTTTTGCAAAATCAGTGACTTTTTAAAATCACTCTCGCCGTAGTTTTGCATTGTGTTTATTCTTGTGTTGTATAATTTTGGTCGCCGCCTAAAGCCTAAGCTCCTTAAATCCTCGAAATCATTATGTTACGAAATTACGTATTAAATAAATTGCAGTCTTCAAAAATATTCATTTTACAAAAGATGACACCAGGCGATTTGCCCAATTCACACTAAAAAACTTGTATTGTTATGATTCTATACAAACAAACACACCCCAGTCCCTAACTCTCGCTACCTGCTCCAACCAAAGTCCCAAAAATCAGCTGGTGGACAACCGCCATATTGTTATTTAGCGACTTAAACAAGGGTCCACTGGTACTTAAATTTGACAGGACTTAATAAGCATATTAGCAATTGATTAACGTTAAACAACGTTTTTAAGTTAGAAATATTTTAAAATGGCTCTTAAGTGCTACTTAAAATTTAAGTAACGTTTATAAGTAAGGCTGTAAGTGTTTGAGTGCTTTCGTGTGGCAAATTAGTATCTGTGACTATGTTCGGATTGTGAGATAGTGTCAAGTGCTACGGACTACGAGTTTGCTACGAAGCTACGAGTCGTGCTACGAACATTGACTGTGCGCCGACTATGAAACAGTGGTGAATAGTGAATTATAAGTGTTAAATTGAACAAGTATTTGTGTTGTACGTTGGTGTGACATTTTATAAAGTTAATAGTGAGTGATACGAACAACTGTGAAGTGAAATAACATTAACTTATGAACTCTGTGACTGATTGTGTGTTCCGTAATAGTGTTTTCTGACCAAGTGTTCAACCGCCTTCCTCGTCCAGCTGGCGATCAACCTATGAAGTGTTTTTAAGTGCCTATTTTAGTGTTTACAGTCCACTAACTGAGAGTTATCAAGTGATATTATTATTTGTGACGTGTGTGGTTTAGCGTGGACGATATCCCAAGTGCTTTCGTCGTCGTCTGCCCGCCGCGCCCGCCACAATTGTATTTAAGATAGCCTGCGTAGTGTACAAACCTAATTTGTGTCATTTTCGTCCATGGAAACAGACGTGGGACCCGTACATTAATAACACCGTCAAAAAAATATTACAATTTGAAAAACAAGTACCATATACCTCAGATCACTTAAAAATCCCTATGAAATAAATTTGTGCCAAATTAAGGCATGGACTTTCAATATTTTCAATTTTTTTGTTTGTCCGAGCCATTGATGCTTATAAAAAATATTAGTATTATTAGAGTTTACATATTTAATATCTTAAATACATGAGTGATGGACAGAATGAATTTGTGTCATTTTCATGCATGGATAATACCTAGGTAGGTAGGTATTCAAAAAGTTTGCGGTCGAAGCGAGTAGGCGCGGGCGCGTGGCGAGGGACGACGAAGCTCGTCCGTTTCGGTTGGATACTAAGTACGTACATACCTATAAGTCTCACGTCACGATACGAACGAACACGCACCTTTCGTTTGGTTAAGTAGGTACTCTATAGAATTACATCTCCTGTTTTAGAAATTCATACAGATGTACTATGGACAACAACGTCACTTAACCACAACTCTTAAGGTTAAAATCGGTTGCACGCCGCGCCGCCGCCGTCATAACATAATATATTTAGTTCGTGCAGGGGCCAGGGGGATACATGCGCACACAATTTTTTTGCTAACTTTTTAAGCGAAGCTGTTGCCCATAGTACATACATATCTGTTCTGTTTCCATTCTAAAACAACCTAGAAGTAATGTACCGACGATATACATTCTTATTTCAGATATCAAATCGATTGTACCGGCTTCCCGGCAGAATGATTGACAAAAACATGTGGGCCGGAGAGTCGCATGCTTTGAGGTTATGTTTTTTGTTAAATCGTCGAATTCCAGATCAATCGGAGCCTGTAGCGGTGGGTTGATGTATTTGTAGCCGTTACATATTTAAGCATGTTCCAGACGGATTAAATCACGCCTCCCAACAGAGGTGACCTTGCTTGATTTAATCCATCTAGACGGCAGATTTAATCCAAATTTCTCCAACCAATCCAAATGACCTTCAACGTCCTTGGTGGAAGGGCGCGAGTTCCAACACAGGCACGGTAATGATATTTATCAGTACTCCAACTTCATATACTGCCCGGCATTTTATTGGCAAGATAAAAACGAGACAAAAGATGTGCAGCGCCACAAATTTTAGTGTTTGTGGCTATTGCGCATCTTTTGTCTCATCTTTCTCTTGCCAATTTATATGCAAGTGTCATCTGTACAAATAGTCGAAAAGCGAGTCGTACCTACGCGCCTCGGCCCTCGAGTTCAGTCTGCAGTCTGCACTCGGTACACAAACAGTCGCGAATGCGCCGCAGTGATGAACGAAAGATGTACGTAGGTCAGGTACTATTGAGGTAATAAATATAATAGAAAAAATACTATAAAATATCGACTCAGCCCTCGCAGTTCAGACGGGCTCAAATGGCTCGGCTGCTACGGGTTACGGGTGAGTCAATTTTTTCTAGTATTTTTAGGGTTCCGTAGCCTAAATGGCAAAAAACGGAACCCTTATAGATTCGTCATGTCTGTCTGTCTATCTGTCCTTCTGTCACAGCCATTTTATTCCAAAAGTATTAATATTACACAATTGAACCTTGGTTGGTAGATGTATTCTGTTAACCGCTTAACGATTTTAACACAAAAATAACAAAAATAAAGATTAAGGGGGGGCTCTCCATACATGGAACTGAAACTGCGAACGTGTGAGGTGTCAATAGATAGGTCTTTAAAATTGACATTGAAGTTTTTAAGACATTTTTTTCTCAAAGTCTAAGGTTTGAAAGATATACTCCTCCAAAGTGGTAAAATGTTTATCCTCCCCCCCCCCTTTAACTTTTGAAATAAGAAAGTGAAAAATCTAAAAAACATATATGCTGCATGTAGGTCTTAATAATTACTTTCAATAAAAATTGGTTTAAATGAGATATAGTAATTAGTTTTTCAGATATAGCACATTTTCCATAACCGCAAATATAACTTTGTCATTCATAACAACACTGAAAAACAAAGTTATTTTTGCAGACGAAAAACTATAATGGTATTAAATATGGTGTGGTATAAGGTATCTACGGAACCGTACGGCGTGTTGCCCAAAACGCACTTGGCCGGGTTTTTTTCTATTATATTTATTACCTTAATATAGAAATAACATTCTGAATGCCAAAAGTCTAAAAATTCAATAGATATTGATTGAAATATAAGTTCTTACTATTGCAAAGTGCAGATTGTGCTGTTTTTATTATAAATATAATTAACCAATAATCCAGAGATACCTTACATTTTTAAATACCTGGAAAGTCCGAAAGCTAAGATTAAGTATACTTAAAATATTATATAATACGTAGGTATTGTACTAAGGATTATTAAATAATTTGTTTCTCCCATCAATAATGTATTTTTTTTTATTTTTATTTTACCATTAGTTTTGTTAATCTAGTTATATTATTGCCTTAAAATTAATTGATTGAACCAGCGCGGGTTTATTTAGGTAATTATTTCAAGGACAGGGCCGAGTTACAGTACTGATAGATATCTTTACCGTGGAATGGGAAAGAGTGTCGGCGCTAGGGTTGCCAACATGTCTAAGGCGAAATACAGTATTTTTCAAATAAGGCTAAAAAAATTAGTACACTTTAAAATAATATAGTAGTTTATGGAAAAGGCAAAAATTAGGCAAATATATTATTATATTTTACTTTTTATAAAAACTATATTTTTTGAACTTTTTGCATTTTTGAACAATGTTTTGGTCAAAATCATAAACCATAAATAAAACAATCATGAATCAAAATAAAAGTCTCATATTATTTTCTACCATCAATATTAATTAAATATAAGTAAATTAAAAACTCGTTTTTAACTTACTTACGATTGTATCAGTATTACTGATTAAGTTAAGACATGAAAGAAATTCGTCCATGGTTAAGATTAAGATATATTTCGTCCATGGATTAAGATTTAATTAAGTTGTCAATTTTATATTGACAAGTTTGGAACGCAATAAGACAGATAGATACGTTCAGAATTCAGATACAATACACTATACACATAGTATTTGTTATATGGTGTGACTATACACTACACGCTATAGAATCAGTCAAAATTCACGATCACAAATTAAAAAAAAAAGAAACATTTGTTTCTTAGCGATCGATGTTGAAAATATAGTATTTTTGCGTACTATATATTTCTTCAATAGTATATAGCACGCAGACCCGAAACATAGTATAATACGACATATTATTATAGTATGGTTGGCAGCCCTAGTTGGTGGCGCTTGGATGTAAACTCGTGTAGCCGCAACACAATCCACGGATGGAAACCACGCCCCCATCAAGCTTCCACCAAGGTGACCTTGGTTGGGAGGCGTGATTAAATCCGTCTGGAACGTGCTTTATTGTAACAGCTACAAATACATTCGTTGCTCATGTAACGCAATAGCGACCTAAAGTTTTAAAAGCATGCGACTCTCCGGCCCACACGCTTAAGTCTAAAATATGGGTGAAAATTGTATTATGATTAAAAATAAGCAGGTTTTCGTAACCGTATATAATAGGTCTTTACCTATGAAATTGCCGATTTGTATGGAGAATTTTCAGGAAGTTGCATTTTTCATACTAGCATTTTCTTTGTTCATTTAACAACCGTTAACACTCTTGTAACAAAACTTTTATGTACTAATGTTTGAACACTATGCTAACCTATTCCATTTACGATAAGCGAAAAAAATAAGTTTTGGCTAAGTTACAACCCCTCCGGTCACCCTTTTTTGGCTCACAAAAAAAAGAGTAACTTTCAAGATCTTTTTTTAATGCTATGAAAGCTTAAAAAAAGGACTTTATTTTTACTGATAGTTGACTATCATGGTCATAATTCGACATACGTAAATCAAGATATTGTTAAATGTTTTAAAACATAGAAGTTATTATTTTCTCTGTATGTGACAAAATATCGGCAAGTTCATAAGTAAAGACCTAATATTTATAGATATATATTGTGAACGATTTTATCCTAGCTTTCCGATGACCTAGAGACTTGAAACTTTGAAAATAGGTCAGAACTGGAAGGCAATGCAATATTATGGTGTCATTGAGCTGATCTGATGATGAAACCGGAAGAAGCCCACAGGAATTCTATGATAAAACCTACAACCCCATCGTGTTTGGGCTCGTTAGAATAGGCATGACGAAATTTTTTTTTATTTTATGTTACATAAATAACCTCTCAAAAAAAGAAACATTGGTAAAATAATTATTTCGCTAGCGTGAAAACTGCCCGAGATATCACAGTTTAAAATGCACACAAAATTGGACTCACCCGAAAACGCTCCATACTAACGGCTACCCTAGTTATGACGTCACGCCTAGGTGTTTGTATGCAACGCGTAGGAAAGTTTGGCAGCTATATTAAATATTGTGTTTATCAAAATTGTTTCTTATACAAATTTGCTATAAATTTTATGGATTAATTAAATGTATTATTTATTTTAATATATTTTAAACTTTTTAAATGGACTTGTCCGCCCAACTTTGAAGGGTAATAAAACAAATAATACGCAATATATAAAACCAAGAGGTATACAAGCTACTCTAAAAGTTCAATATGTTTACGGTTTTTATTAGTATTTTGTTATTTTATTCAGTAGTCGTCATCCCTATTGTTTTGACGAGTACTCTAATGGGAGACGAAGTCCAGGGTCTGATGATGAAGCTGACAGACAGAGTATGTTCATTACTTTTAGTCGGAGGATTTTTGTAAAAATATTAACTAAACTGTTTTTCAATTAGGGTTTTTCAAAATGACAAAAAACTGTATGCTCGATAGATAAGATGGCGTTGATAAAAATGTATGTGTCAATGTGATTTTTTTACTCAGCTTCGAAGAGTACTCAGGTAGGCAGGCAAATCTGATGTTACCCTAAAATGTTTCTCTTTGGCCAGATGTCAGCCAGCGAACGCTTATTTGCCTCTTTGGTACAGGCCGTTTATTTTTAAAAGCCAATTTTTACACTTCTCTTTCCATCAACGCCATCTAGAGGCAAATAGTTACTATTTTTTTAAAATGTCACTTTGTAAAGCCTTCATTAAGAATAATTGTCCTAAGTCGTGGGCTTTTAAAAAAAATGCTTTTTTGACAGTTGCCTTTCTCATCGAATGTGTTTTTTAATCAATATATTTGTACATGTATCATAGATTCACGTGGACTACATTACCACAGAATAACTTTGATACTACCTAATAAATTGTTCGATTTTGGTAGATTATTTTTTGATGTTATTCTAAAATACCCCAGGTGTCCAAGAATGTCACAGCTCAAGGGTGGACACAATGTAACAGTGTTTCCACTACTACTACCTAATATTTGTGATTTTCAGACTCATTAATCTTTTAGAGATACCTTACATTTTTAAATACCTGGAAAGTCCGAAAGCTAAGATTAAGTATACTTAAAATATTATATAATACGTAGGTATTGTACTAAGGATTATTAAATAATTTGTTTCTCCCATCAATAATGTATTTTTTTTATTTTTATTTTACCATTAGTTTTGTTAATCTAGTTATATTATTGCCTTAAAATTAATTGATTGAACCAGCGCGGGTTTATTTAGGTAATTATTTCAAGGACAGGGCCGAGTTACAGTACTGATAGATATCTTTACCGTGGAATGGGAAAGAGTGTCGGCGCTAGGGTTGCCAACATGTCTAAGGCGAAATACAGTATTTTTCAAATAAGGCTAAAAAAATTAGTACACTTTAAAATAATATAGTAGTTTATGGAAAAGGCAAAAATTAGGCAAATATATTATTATATTTTACTTTTTATAAAAACTATATTTTTTGAACTTTTTGCATTTTTGAACAATGTTTTGGTCAAAATCATAAACCATAAATAAAACAATCATGAATCAAAATAAAAGTCTCATATTATTTTCTACCATCAATATTAATTAAATATAAGTAAATTAAAAACTCGTTTTAACTTACTTACGATTGTATCAGTATTACTGATTAAGTTAAGACATGAAAGAAATTCGTCCATGGTTAAGATTAAGATATATTTCGTCCATGGATTAAGATTTAATGGATTAAGATGTAAAAATATTAACTAAACTGTTTTTCAATTAGGGTTTTTCAAAATGACAAAAAACTGTATGCTCGATAGATAAGATGGCGTTGATAAAAATGTATGTGTCAATGTGATTTTTTTACTCAGCTTCGAAGAGTACTCAGGTAGGCAGGCAAATCTGATGTTACCCTAAAATGTTTCTCTTTGGCCAGATGTCAGCCAGCGAACGCTTATTTGCCTCTTTGGTACAGGCCGTTTATTTTTAAAAGCCAATTTTTACACTTCTCTTTCCATCAACGCCATCTAGAGGCAAATAGTTACTATTTTTTTAAAATGTCACTTTGTAAACCCTTTGTTTGCCTTCATTAAGAATAATTGTCCTAAGTCGTGGGCTTTTAAAAAAAATGCTTTTTTGACAGTTGCCTTTCTCATCGAATGTGTTTTTTAATCAATATATTTGTACATGTATCATAGATTCACGTGGACTACATTACCACAGAATAACTTTGATACTACCTAATAAATTGTTCGATTTTGGTAGATTATTTTTTGATGTTATTCTAAAATACCCCAGGTGTCCAAGAATGTCACAGCTCAAGGGTGGACACAATGTAACAGTGTTTCCACTACTACTACCTAATATTTGTGATTTTCAGACTCATTAATCTTTTAGTATGTAGAATTTTACCTGAGAGATTAATGCCTATTATAAGTAATTGTTGATTTTAAATCGTTATTGCCTATAAAAGGTACATAACTACGATTTAAAAAAAATTAGACTCATTTATCTTTAAGTCACACACAAATCATTGTACCTGAGATAAACCTATAGGTACTTTTAAAGTCTGAATAATTATGCAATACCTTGAGAAAACCTTTATCGGTTGGAATTCAACAGATTTTGTCATTTACTTGTTCCACTAAATATGAAAATGTCAAAATTAATAACAGTGTTTCACTGTTGGACAGAGGATGTTTCATTGTGTACACCTAGGTGGACACAATGAAACAATTCCCATTTTCTTTTAAAAGTCTTCTTATTGGTTTATGTATCTATTTATTAATGAAACTATAACTGCCATTTTATACCTAATTAAGTAGATTCCGTTCCTCTAAAAACGGAATTCATATCTTTAAAAATGAGAGAAATATGAGACTCAGAGCTTTTGGTGTTGCATTGTTCCACACTGCTCTACGTTTGTATGTATGTGAGTTTTTGTATTGTTATTTGGGACAAGTTTCAATGGTTGTAAAGTAATTTATGCTTACTACATAAGTCAAAACTTGAAAAATTAAACTTTAGTATTTACTTACCTTTTAAAAAAAACTAAAAACCGACTTCAAAAAACCTGCCTCTAAAAAGCAAGAAATAATATTCAAATCATTAGATATGCATTATCATTGTTATATAATAACAACACGTATATTGAAGTCGGGTGGGGCTGGAGTACAACTTCGTTTTTTTATTCTAAAAGCCCTACCCGACTTCAATATACGTGTTGTTATTATATAACAATGATAATGCATATCTAATGATTTGAATATTATTTCTTGCTTTTTAGAGGCAGGTTATTTGAAGTTGGTTTTTTGTTTTTTAAAACATTTTTTTTATTTTTAAAACAATTTTTATTTTTTTGTTTTTAGTGTAAGTACCTTCTCTATTAGGTAGTGTAGTGTAAGTATATTATTTGGTAGAAAAATCGGCTCAGTCAAACGTGAGATATTCGCGGAGAAACATACATTCATACAGGTCAAACTGAAAGAGAACCTTCTTTTTTTTGAAGTCAGTTAAAAAGACTAAAAGTACCTCTTACCCAACAAAAAGAATCATCTTATTCGGTTCATAAATAACAAAATAGTCAAGTTAGTTGATGCAAAATCATAGTGTTTTCAGGATACCTTGAAAACTACTGAACCGATTTGAAAAAAAAATAAATGGGACCATTTCGCAAAAAAATTGAATCGAACAAAAAAAGAATCATCAAAATCGGTCCATAAATGTCGAAGATACGCGCGAACAACGATAAAAAAAAAAACATACAATTAAGGATGTAATAAAACAGATGCTTCGTTCGGAGTTATTTTATTAATAAAATACATGTAAAATATTTTTTTTTTCTTACAAAGAGGTTATAAGAAAACTGAATTTCTTAGTGCTCATCACGGTTAGTTCAGAGCCATCACGCCTTATTAGTAAGTTTGAATAGACTAACATACACGTTACTAACATAACAAGTGATGTATAGGTACTTGGTTATTTATAAAGCTGTTGGGTTTTAAAGTAAATGGGAACGGGAACGAGAACGAAAACGGAAACGGGAACGGTACTTACCTACTAATCTCTGAACTAAACTTTTCAATAATTTATACCAATTCGAATTTAATATTTATAACTAAGACAGGACAACGTCTGTCGGGTCAGCTAGTAAAATAAATATTTGAGGGGGCTCCCATACAACAAACGTGATTTTTTAGCCGTTTTTTGGTACGGAACCCTTTGTGTGCGAGTCCGACTCGCACTTGACCGGTTTTTATTTCCTTACCCTCAAAAAATATTTTGTTACAGTAGGTAGGTAATCCTTTCTTTTTAAACTTTGCAAGAGGTAGAGTACAAGAATGTTAATGATGTCATCTCATCAATGAGACTGTAATTGACAATAATAACACATGCCTACTTCCAAATCACGCCAACAGCACTGTTAGCCTATAATCCATTAAATGAAGTAGGTACACAAATACCCTATCTGTGTAATATTTTGTGACTATTTAATTTGGTCGGATACGCGCTAACAGCGCTGTGAGCGTGATTCGGAACGCGGCCACAGTATCATCAAATGTATTTATATTCGTTCGTATACTTCTTACCTACCTACCTACTCGTTACTTCAAATGTGTCACCGAACTTCAGTACCTATGCTTAGGCGTCACTTAAGTCACTTACTTACTTTAAATTAGGCGAATTAATTTGAAGTGGGATATTGTGCTGGCTCAATACGAAATAGAGGCTACTTTTTACAAATTCTTTTACCCAAAGTCGCTCGAACGGCAAAGTACGTAGCAGCGGTGCTCGAAGTACGCAGCAAACAGCGGTGCCCCGGCTCCCACCCCCCCAACCCCCCCATTTTCTTTTGTGACTTTTACAGGGTGTTGAAAAGAAAAAAATAAAAAGCTGAAAATTCCATTGATGAATTTAGCACAAAACATTATGTACAACAGATACTATTGATCTAAAACATTTAACACTTATTTAACCAATTGTAATATTCTTTTGGAGTTACTAAGGTAACGCTTTAGGTAATAGTCAAATAACAGTATTCCCGTGGACAAAGATGACACAAAAAGCTCAAGTAAGTACATCGGTTACAACTTCATAATCATCATGAAAGTAAAATTTTCAACTTTAATTTTCTTTTCGTCCGATAGCGTTAAAAAAGACAAAAACCTAAATTGTTACTTATGCATCAAACCAAAATGACACAATTTCATGTATTAGGCTAAGTGAATGGTGCAGAAACTATATACGAAAAAAACAAACTTTAATATTTTTAAAAGCTAAAAACTTATCCCGATCGGTCTAAAATGCAAGTTGAAGTGTTTTTAGATAGGTACTGTCAGCAAAGCTATGAGCTGAACACCTTAAGGTTCATTTCTAGATTGAGTAGTCTGTATTGTCTTGCATTTACCCAAAAGTCACAAAAGCATCTTTTGTATAAAAACAATGGAGGCAGGTAAAGACGAACTTTTAGTTCCATCCTTGCAAGCGATTTATTTTCAAACTGTTAAGGTCATAACTTTGCTGACTGTACCTATTTTGAAAGACTAATACTTCAAAAAACGAAGGAAGTTCTCAGTTCGGTTGCATTCAACCGAGACCTAAATTAATGGGTGACTGATACTGATGATGATGGGTGACTGGTACTGAGTGGGCAATTATTATACCAATTATGACGTTCACATTTTTAACACGTTTTTATAAGGTTACCTACTTTCTCATTTGTTTGTTTGTATTTTGTCATCTCGATTAGGATAAAAGTCACCTTTTTACGTCCCCTAAAAAATATTGCAATATTGCATAGTCAGTAACAGTATGATAGTAGGTACGATACGTACGAGTATGTAGGCAAATCAACCCTCAACATTATGTAGTTCAACTTGAATTTTATTAGAAACAGCCTAATGATTCCTACGGACCGACGATATGGTCACCCTACACACTGATTATTCATAATAAATCATAGTAAATAAATTTACTTATTTCTCTAAAACGAATGAAGATATAGTGAAAATATGTTTTCGGGCCGTTTATCGTGATCAAACGGTTACGTAAACTTGCTTATTTTTAATCTTAATACAATTTTCACCAGTATTTTAGACTTAAGCGTGTGGGCCGGAGAGTCGCATGCTTTTAAAACTTTAGATCGCCATATCTTTGTCCCTGTTGCGTTACATGAGCAACAAATGTGTTTGTAGCTGTTACAATGAATATGTAACGGCTACAAATACATCAACCCAGCGGTACAGGCTCCGATTGATCTGGAATTCGACGATTTAACAAAAAACATAACCTCAAACCATGCGAATCTCCGTGCCACATGCTTTTGTCAATCATTCTGCCGGGAAGCCGGTACAATCGATTTGATATCTGAAATAAGAACGAAATAAGAACGGAGATTCGCATGCTCACATTTTGTGAGCATGCGAATCTCCGTGCCACTGAATAATTCCATTCTAAAACTACCTAGAAGTAATGTACCGATGATATACGTTCTTATTTCAGATATCAAATCGATTGTACCGGCTTCCCGGCAGAATGATTGACAAAAGCATGTGGCACGGAGATTCGCATGGTTTGAGGTTATGTTTTTTGTTAAATCGTCGAATTCCAGATCAATCGGAGCCTGTACCGCTGGGTTGATGTATTTGTAGCCGTTACATATTCATTGTAACAGCTACAAACACATTTGTTGCTCATGTAACGCAACAGGGACAAAGATATGGCGATCTAAAGTTTTAAAAGCATGCGACTCTCCGGCCCACACGCTTAAGTCTAAAATATTGATGAAAATTGCATTAAGATTAAAAATAAGCAGGTTTTTGTAATCGTTTGATCACGATAAACGACCCGAAAACATATTTTCAGAATATCTTTACTCGTTTTAGAGAAATTTGCAAATTTATTTACTATGAACAATCACAGTGTAGGGTTACCATATCGTCGGTCGGTCAGAATCATTAGGCTGTTTCTAGAAAATAGACCGATCGGAATACGTTATTTTGAGGGTATAACCTTCAAGAATTCTAAAGTTTATGAATTCTTGCCTGTCGATACATTGGCATATAATTAGTTTATTTTTGCGTTTTGTGTCACATCTAGCCGATGCATCTTGAGAAATTCGATTATTTGTGGTGGTTATAAATAATTGGACTCTAAGGCGATTCTCCCACTGCCAACGCGCGCCGTCATCGCGGGGCGCGGTTTGGCGTTTCACGCGCGCGGTGACGGCGCAGCGCAACGCCTGTTCGGGCGGTTTTCTCCGCGCCCCCGCGCCATTCGGCGTCTGACGCGTCCCCGCCGCTTGTTTTTTAGAGGCATTAAATTTTGAAGTTGTTTTGTTTTAATTTCCAGGTTTTTAGGGTTCCGTACCTCAAAAGGAAAAAAACTGAACACATATAAAATCACTCATAAGATTAAAACGTCCAGACAAATAATTTAGATTTGCCATCTCGATATTAATGACGGAATTTTAATAACATACGAGTAGGTAGGTACGGTCAACGGCACGCTGGGCTTCCACGACAGCGTAATGATATTCAATCAAATAAATAACAGATTTTTTACAGTTTTGTATAACCTCATGTGCTGCATAATGTACCTACCAAATGGCACTAAAATGGGCGTATATCCAAGCCACGAAACATTTGAAAACCAGAGGAAATCCCGCCATCGTAACGAAACGATCATCGAAAACCAGCCGCGGGGCGCGTCGCAGTGTGTTGTACCCCGCGGTAACGCGCCTGCTGGCGCAAACTGCTCGCGGATCGCCGGCGGCACGCGGCGGTGCGTGCTCACGCGCCGTGGCGCGCCTTGGTGTGTTGGACGAGGCGGTTTTCTGTACAAATTAATGTACTTGCATACAACGTAAAAGACGCGCGTGGGTGCGCCGCGACCGCGCGCGTCGCCAGTGTGAGAACCGTCTAAACTGTCAAAATTGTTTTAAAGTAAAAAGAAACAATAGTATTGTATTTAAGATAGCCTGCGTAGTGTACAAACCTAATTTGTGTCATTTTCGTCCATGGAAACAGACGTGGGACCCGTACATTAATAACACCGTCAAAAAAATATTACAATTTGAAAAACAAGTACCATATACCTCAGATCACTTAAAAATCCCTATGAAATAAATTTGTGCCAAATTAAGGCATGGACCTTTAATATTTTCAATTTTTTTGTTTGTCCGAGCCATTGATGCTTATAAAAAATATTAGTATTATTAGAGTTTACATATTTAATATCTTAAATACATGAGTGATGGACAGAATGAATTTGTGTCATTTTCATGCATGGATAATACCTAGGTAGGAAGGTATTCAAAAAGTTTGCGGTCGAAGCGAGTAGGCGCGGGCGCGTGGCGAGGGATGACAAAGCTCGTCCGTTTCGGTTGGATACTAAGTACGTACATACCTATAAGTCTCACGTCACGATACGAACGAACACGCACCTTTCGTTTGGTTAAGTAGGTACTCTATAGAATTACATCTCCTGTTTTAGAAATTCATACAGATGTACTATGGACAACAACGTCACTTAACCACAACTCTTAAGGTTAAAATCGGTTGCACGCCGCGCCGCCGCCGTCATAACATAATATATTTAGTTCGTGCAGCGCACACAATTTTTTTGCTAACTTTTTAAGCGAAGCTGTTGCCCATAGTACATACATATCTGTTCTGTTTCCATTCTAAAACAACCTAGAAGTAATGTACCGACGATATACATTCTTATTTCAGATATCAAATCGATTGTACCGGCTTCCCGGCAGAATGATTGACAAAAACATGTGGGCCGGAGAGTCGCATGCTTTGAGGTTATGTTTTTTGTTAAATCGTCGAATTCCAGATCAATCGGAGCCTGTAGCGGTGGGTTGATGTATTTGTAGCCATTACATATTTAAGCATGTTCCAGACGGATTAAATCACGCCTCCCAACAGAGGTGACCTTGCTTGATTTAATCCATCTAGACGGCAGATTTAATCCAAATTTCTCCAACCAATCCAAATGACCTTCAACGTCCTTGGTGGAAGGGCGCGAGTTCCAACACAGGCACGGTAATGATATTTATCAGTACTCCAACTTCATATACTGCCCGGCATTTTATTGGCAAGATAAAAACGAGACAAAAGATGTGCAGCGCCACAAATTTTAGTGTTTGTGGCTATTGCGCATCTTTTGTCTCATCTTTCTCTTGCCAATTTATATGCAAGTGTCATCTGTACAAATAGTCGAAAAGCGAGTCGTACCTACGCGCCTCGGCCCTCGAGTTCAGTCTGCAGTCTGCACTCGGTACACAAACAGTCGCGAATGCGCCGCAGTGATGAACGAAAGATGTACGAGGTAATAAATATAATAGAAAAAATACTATAAAATATCGACTCAGCCCTCGCAGTTCAGACGGGCTCAAATGGCTCGGCTGCTACGGGTTACGGGTGAGTCAATGTTTTCTAGTATTTTTAGGGTTCCGTAGCCTAAATGGCAAAAAACGGAACCCTTATAGATTCGTCATGTCTGTCTGTCTATCTGTCCTTCTGTCACAGCCATTTTATTCCAAAAGTATTAATATTACACAATTGAACCTTGGTTGGTAGATGTATTCTGTTAACCGCTTAACGATTTTAACACAAAAATAACAAAAATAAAGATTAAGGGGGGGCTCTCCATACATGGAACTGCAACTGCGAACGTGTGAGGTGTCAATAGATAGGTCTTTAAAATTGACATTGAGGTTTTTAAGACATTTTTTTCTCAAAGTCTAAGGTTTGAAAGATATACTCCTCCAAAGTGGTAAAATGTTTATCCTCCTCCCCCCCTTTAACTTTTGAAATAAGAAAGTGAAAAATCTAAAAAACATATATGCTGCATGTAGGTCTTAATAAGTTCTTACTATTGCAAATTGCAGATTGTGCTGTTTTTATTATAAATATAATTAACCAATAATCCAGAGATACCTTACATTTTTAAATACCTGGAAAGTCCGAAAGCTAAGATTAAGTATACTTAAAATATTATATAATACGTAGGTATTGTACTAAGGATTATTAAATAATTTGTTTCTCCCATCAATAATGTATTTTTTTTTATTTTTATTTTACCATTAGTTTTGTTAATCTAGTTATATTATTGCCTTAAAATTAATTGATTGAACCAGCGCGGGTTTATTTAGGTAATTATTTCAAGGACAGGGCCGAGTTACAGTACTGATAGATATCTTTACCGTGGAATGGGAAAGAGTGTCGGCGCTAGGGTTGCCAACATGTCTAAGGCGAAATACAGTATTTTTCAAATAAGGCTAAAAAAATTAGTACACTTTAAAATAATATAGTAGTTTATGGAAAAGGCAAAAATTAGGCAAATATATTATTATATTTTACTTTTTATAAAAACTATATTTTTTGAACTTTTTGCATTTTTGAACAATGTTTTGGTCAAAATCATAAACCATAAATAAAACAATCATGAATCAAAATAAAAGTCTCATATTATTTTCTACCATCAATATTAATTAAATATAAGTAAATTAAAAACTCGTTTTTAACTTACTTACGATTGTATCAGTATTACTGATTAAGTTAAGACATGAAAGAAATTCGTCCATGGTTAAGATTAAGATATATTTCGTCCATGGATTAAGATTTAATTAAGTTGTCAATTTTATATTGACAAGTTTGGAACGCAATAAGACAGATAGATACGTTCAGAATTCAGATACAATACACTATACACATAGTATTTGTTATATGGTGTGACTATACACTACACGCTATAGAATCAGTCAAAATTCACGATCACAAATAAAAAAAAAGAAACATTTGTTTCTTAGCGATCGATGTTGAAAATATAGTATTTTTGCGTACTATATATTTCTTCAATAGTATATAGCACGCAGACCCGAAACATAGTATAATACGACATATTATTATAGTATGGTTGGCAGCCCTAGTTGGCGGCGCTTGGATGTAAACTCGTGTAGCCGCAACACAATCCACAGATGGAAACCACGCCCCCATCAAGCTTCCACCAAGGTGACCTTGGTAGGGAGGCGTGATTAAATCCGTCTGGAACGTGCTTTATTGTAACAGCTACAAACACATTCGTTGCTCATGTAACGCAATAGCGACCTAAAGTTTTAAAAGCATGCGACTCTCCGGCCCACACGCTTAAGTCTAAAATATTGGTGAAAATTGACAACATTTCAAAATTTTTAGGTACATGTTTTTATGGATATAATGAAAATTTATCGTTTTTTAGGCAACACGTATTTTTTCTTTTCCATTTATTTTCATACATTACTGAGATACTAATTAATAAAAAACGGTTTATTCTAAAAGGACGTAAGTACAAGATATAGGTAAAATATAAGCGATGCCTTTGCCTTGCCTCTTAAAACGTCAATTAAAAAAAAAACTGTCTTTGATGCGAATTGTGATGTCTATAGAGATGTAGGCACGCTAGTATTTTATATCGATAATAATGGTATTTTTGATTCATGTTTCATAATAAATAAGAAACAATAACAACTATAGTAACCCCAATAACAACTATGTAAATTATCGTAGTACCTTTTAAGGGGTATGAGTAATTTTCTAAGAAGAGTGGGTCATTTTTCTTTTAATGTCGCTTTCTAAAAACAGTTTCAACTAAAAGCCCCCATACAAAGACTTTCAAAAGTAATATCGAAGCGATGTTGTGATTGAAAAGTGCGCTATACGCAATGTATAGCTCTGTCTCTATAACAAAACAACATCACTTTGAGTTTGCTATAAGAGCTCAGAGTACGACCTCCGGTAACTGCCCCCCTAGTCAAATGGCCAACATTCTATTCGTTTGAACGCTACGCTTACTATTAAAACTTTAAAATAAGCAGTAAACTATAAAATTACGTGCCGTAAGCTTGACAGTTCCATACAATACATCGAAGTTTGTGATTTACATAAGTTTGCGACATGTGATTTAATCATCAATTGCTCATATTTAAGCTTTAAAAGTAAGCGTAGCGTTCAAACGAATAGAAAGTTGGCCATTTGAGAAGGGGGGCTGGTATCCCTAAGAACTTTCTCGAATGTCCATGCAGACAAGACAAGGAAATAAAAGAACAGGTAATAAAAATGACAGTGTTTATTATTTGAAGACTTTTTTATCTCTTTTTAGTTGTCGCTGCAAACTAGTAATCATTGCTTCATGTCGTCGACATCACGCAGGCTCATTACATTTTTGTGGTATGTTGGATATCGGCTCCTAAAACAATGAAATCGAGCTTGTAGTAATAAGTATCTACATACAGAACATTAAGTTATAACTGATTTGAGTTAAATTGAATTAAATAACTTGATTATCATTTATTAAGAAAGATATGCCAGGCTAGCCAAGCCATGTGAGGGTTTTCTACTTTTTGTTACCATCAAATATAAAGTACCGAAGAAAGTACAATAAAACATATCGATATAGAAAAATGCACATCACTATGCGAAAAAACACACCTCAATAAACAGATCTGAAATTTGCAAAAATTGACAAATAACTGGACACAAACGACTATTTGCACAAATTATTAGTATATTATAATAATTTCAGGCTATTTACATAACATAAAAAAATGAAAACAATATGAACTCACCGATTAAATGATAATATCTATTGATTATTTTCTTATGTTCCTGTGTGTGATTTACAGCCCTCAATCACACAAAACATAATGGCACAGGTAACGCTTAAGTATTACAAACGATGCTACGACTTTCTTTTGATTTTCTTACAAGAATACTATAAAAATATCTAAATTTTACTGAAAATAGAAATACACTCGAAAGACATTCAGTCATTATTATGACATTTATGACAATTGATTTTTTCAGTGTTGCCAGATCAGATTTTCACACTACCCTAGGCTGGGTCTTAATTTACCCTAGATCACAGAATAGATTTAATATAAATAAATAATAATTAATAAGTACTACCGTACAGAAAGGACACTCTCCACCCCACCTTACATGTACATGGAAGAATTGTTTGTTGATTTATAAAGAAAGAAATAGGTAGTGGAACGAAATATTTTTCTTGTATTTAATTATACTAATCGGGTAATCGGGTATGCTGTAATTTCAATTTCGGGATTTAAAATTACTCGAACGGGCTATGTGTCGTCTCTTAGTGCCGGATATTTTTAACCCTAAATCTAGGGTAAATTACCCTAAGCTGGCACCACTGTTTTCTTTTTAAATAGAAGGCAAAGAGACTCAACTCAAACTCCCTATATGGACTAGATTTCAGATTTTTTTTATTTACGTACAAAATACTGATCTAAAAATTCTGAAAAAAAATATATGAGCCTAGAACACTAAAATCTCGAAATGGTTTTCTAATTTTAGCACTTTCTCAAAATGAAATGTTGTCAATTGTATTATGATTAAAAATAAGCAGGTTTTCGTAACCGTATATAATAGGTCTTTACCTATGAAATTGCCGATTTGTATGGAGAATTTTCAAGAAGTTGCATTTTTCATGCTAGCATTTTCTTTGTTCATTTAACAACCGTTAACACTCTTGTAACAAAACTTTTATGTACTAATGTTTGAACACTATGCTAACCTATTCCATTTACGATAGGCGAAAAAAATAAGTTTTGGCTAAGTTACAACCCCTCCGGTCACCCTTTTTTGGCTCACAAAAAAAGAGTAACTTTCAAGATCTTTTTTTAATGCTATGAAAGCTTAAAAAAAGGACTTTATTTTTACTGATAGTTGACTATCATGGTCATTTTCTCTGTATGTGACAAAATATCGGCAAGTTCATAAGTAAAGACCTAATATTTATAGATATATATTGCGAACGATTTTATCCTAGCTTTCCGATGACCTAGAGACTTGAAACTTTGAAAATAGGTCAGAACTGGAAGGCAATGCAATATTATGGTGTCATTGAGCTGATCTGATGATGAAGCCGGAAGAAGCCCACAGGAATTCTATGATAAAACCTACAACCCCATCGTGTTTGGGCTCGTTAGAATAGGCATGACGAAATTTTTTTTTATTTTATGTTACATAAATTACCTCTCAAAAAAAGAAACATTGGTAAAATAATTATTTCGCTAGCGTGAAAACTGCCCGAGATATCACAGTTTAAAATGCACACAAATTGGACTCACCCGAAAACGCTCCATACTAACGGCTACCCTAGTTATGACGTCACGCCTAGGTGTTTGTATGCAACGCGTAGGAAAGTTTGGCAGCTATATTAAATATTGTGTTTATCAAAATTGTTTCTTATACAAATTTGCTATAAATTTTATGGATTAATTAAATGTATTATTTATTTTAATATATTTTAAACTTTTTAAATGGACTTGTCCGCCCAACTTTGAAGGGTAATAAAACAAATAATACGCAATATATAAAACCAAGAGGTATACAAGCTACTCTAAAAGTTCAATATGTTTACGGTTTTTATTAGTATTTTGTTATTTTATTCAGTAGTCGTCATCCCTATTGTTTTGACGAGTACTCTAATGGGAGACGAAGTCCAGGGTCTGATGATGAAGCTGACAGACAGAGTATGTTCATTACTTATAGTCGGAGGATTTTTGTAAAAATATTAACCAAACTGTTTTTCAATTAGGGTTTTTCAAAATGACAAAAAACTGTATGCTCGATAGATAAGATGGCGTTGATAAAAATGTATGTGTCAATGTGATTTTTTTACTCAGCTTCGAAGAGTACTCAGGTAGGCAGGCAAATCGGATGTTACCCTAAAATGTTTCTCTTTGGCCAGATGTCAGCCAGCGAACGCTTATTTGCCTCTTTGGTACAGGCCGTTTATTTTTAAAAGCCAATTTTTACACTTCTCTTTCCATCAACGCCATCTAGAGGCAAATAGTTACTATTTTTTTAAAATGTCACTTTGTAAAGCCTTCATTAAGAATAATTGTCCTAAGTCGTGGGCTTTTAAAAAAAATGCTTTTTTGACAGTTGCCTTTCTCATCGAATGTGTTTTTTAATCAATATATTTGTACATGTATCATAGATTCACGTGGACTACATTACCACAGAATAACTATGATACTACCTAATAAATTGTTCGATTTTGGTAGATTATTTTTTGATGTTATTCTAAAATACCCCAGGTGTCCAAGAATGTCACAGCTCAAGGGTGGACACAATGTAACAGTGTTTCCACTACTACTACCTAATATTTGTGATTTTCAGACTCATTAATCTTTTAGTATGTAGAATTTTACCTGAGAGATTAATGCCTATTATAAGTAATTGTTGATTTTAAATCGTTATTGCCTATAAAAGGTACATAACTACGATTTAAAAAAAATTAGACTCATTTATCTTTAAGTCACACACAAATCATTGTACCTGAGATAAACCTATAGGTACTTTTAAAGTCTGAATAATTATGCAATACCTTGAGAAAACCTTTATCGGTTGGAATTCAACAGATTTTGTCATTTACTTGTTCCACTAAATATGAAAATGTCAAAATTAATAACAGTGTTTCATTGTTGGACAGAGGATGTTTCATTGTGTACACCTAGGTGGACACAATGAAACAATTCCCATTTTCTTTTAAAAGTCTTCTTATTGGTTTATGTATCTATTTATTAATGAAACTATAACTGCCATTTTATACCTAATTAAGTAGATTCCGTTCCTCTAAAAACGGAATTCATATCTTTAAAAATGAGAGAAATATGAGACTCAGAGCTTTTGGTGTTGCATTGTTCCACACTGCTCTACGTTTGTATGTATGTGAGTTTTTGTATTGTTACTTGGGACAAGTTTCAATGGTTGTAAAGTAATTTATGCTTACTACATAAGTCAAAACTTGAAAAATTAAACTTTAGTATTTACTTACCTTTTAAAAAAAACTAAAAACCGACTTCAAAAAACCTGCCTCTAAAAAGCAAGAAATAATATTCAAATCATTAGATATGCATTATCATTGTTATATAATAACAACACGTCTATTGAAGTCGGGTGGGGCTGGAGTACAACTTCGTTTTTTATTCTAAAAGCCCTACCCGACTTCAATATACGTGTTGTTATTATATAACAATGATAATGCATATCTAATGATTTGAATATTATTTCTTGCTTTTTAGAGGCAGGTTATTTGAAGTTGGTTTTTTTGTTTTTTAAAACATTTTTTTTTATTTTTAAAACAATTTTTATTTTTTTGTTTTTAGTGTAAGTACCTTCTCTATTAGGTAGTGTAGTGTAAGTATATTATTTGGTAGAAAAATCGGCTCAGTCAAACGTGAGATATTCGCGGAGAAACATACATTCATACAGGTCAAACTGAAAGAGAACCTTCTTTTTTTTGAAGTCGGTTAAAAAGACTAAAAGTACCTCTTACCCAACAAAAAGAATCATCTTATTCGGTTCATAAATAACAAAATAGTCAAGTTAGTTGATGCAAAATCATAGTGTTTTCAGGATACCTTGAAAACTACTGAACTGATTTGAAAAAAAAATAAATGGGACCATTTCGCAAAAAAATTGAATCGAACAAAAAAAGAATCATCAAAATCGGTCCATAAATGTCGAAGATACGCGCGAACAACGATAAAAAAAAACATACAATTAAGGATGTAATAAAACAGATGCTTCGTTCGGAGTTATTTTATTAATAAAATACATGTAAAATATTTTTTTTTTCTTACAAAGAGGTTATAAGAAAACTGAATTTCTTAGTGCTCATCACGGTTAGTTCAGAGCCATCACGCCTTATTAGTAAGTTTGAATAGACTAACATACACGTTACTAACATAACAAGTGATGTATAAGTACTTGGTTATTTATAAAGCTGTTGGGTTTTAAAGTAAATGGGAACGGGAACGAGAACGAAAACGGAAACGGGAACGGTACTTACCTACTAATCTCTGAACTAAACTTTTCAATAATTTATACCAATTCGAATTTAATATTTATAACTAAGACAGGACAACGTCTGTCGGGTCAGCTAGTAAAATAAATATTTGAGGGGGCTCCCATACAACAAACGTGATTTTTTTAGCCGTTTTTTGGTACGGAACCCTTTGTGTGCGAGTCCGACTCGCACTTGACCGGTTTTTATTTCCTTACCCTCAAAAAATATTTTGTCACAGTAGGTAGGTAATCCTTTCTTTTTAAACTTTGCAAGAGGTAGAGTACAAGAATGTTAATGATGTCATCTCATCAATGAGACTGTAATTGACAATAATAACACATGCCTACTTCCAAATCACGCCAACAGCACTGTTAGCCTATAATCCATTAAATGAAGTAGGTACACAAATACCCTATCTGTGTAATATTTTGTGACTATTTAATTTGGTCGGATACGCGCTAACAGCGCTGTGAGCGTGATTCGGAACGCGGCCACAGTATCATCAAATGTATTTATATTCGTTCGTATACTTCTTACCTACCTACCTACTCGTTACTTCAAATGTGTCACCGAACTTCAGTACCTATGCTTAGGCGTCACTTAAGTCACTTACTTACTTTAAATTAGGCGAATTAATTTGAAGTGGGATATTGTGCTGGCTCAATACGAAATAGAGGCTACTTTTTACAAATTATTTTACCCAAAGTCGCTCGAACGGCAAAGTACGTAGCAGCGGTGCTCGAAGTACGCAGCAAACAGCGGTGCCCCGGCTCCCACCCCCCACCCCCCCTCCCATTTTCTTTTGTGACTTTTACAGGGTGTTGAAAAGAAAAAAATAAAAAGCTGAAAATTCCATTGATGAATTTAGCACAAAACATTATGTACAACAGATACTATTGATCTAAAACATTTAACACTTATTTAACCAATTGTAATATTCTTTTGGAGTTACTAAGGTAACGCTTTAGGTAATAGTCAAATAACAGTATTCCCGTGGACAAAGATGACACAAAAAGCTCAAGTAAGTACATCGGTTACAACTTCATAATCATCATGAAAGTAAAATTTTCAACTTTAATTTTCTTTTCGTCCGATAGCGTTAAAAAAGACAAAAACCTAAATTGTTACTTATGCATCAAACCAAAATGACACAATTTCATGTATTAGGCTAAGTGAATGGTGCAGAAACTATATACGAAAAAAACAAACTTTAATATTTTTAAAAGCTAAAAACTTATCCCGATCGGTCTAAAATGCAAGTTGAAGTGTTTTTAGATACCATAGACATAGAATTCGCTACGCTCAAGTAGACGGACTATGGTGCGAGTGAGAAACCGATTCTTACGGCTTATGCGATGTGTGAGAAAGAGTTAAAAGAAAATGACAGCAGAACCTAGTTTGACTTCATTTATCATCTTTTATCATCTTGGGGAAAGCGTCCGTTCGATTATTATGTGATTTTGATCGCGATCGGGTCGATTTGGCTCTTATAACTACATAAATCTATAATGGTGTCGTGTTCTGTGTTAAATTGTAATGTTATTTACAACAAAAATCCAAATAAACACTCATTTCACAGGTAAATAAGATTGTACAAGTACCATTTTCATATTTCATATTTTAGTTGAATATATTCCCAAACACACTAAGTAATACACTAATATCATGCTATTAACCGCCTATTTTCTAAATAAAGGCTTATTTGTAAACATTATGTGTTAGATAAAAAGATATTATGTCCGTGAACTTGACAAAATAAGGCGTAGAGATTGATCAAAAATTATTGATATCGATACTCATGTCGATGATTTCCAATATAACTTTGTTAGTCTTTGTGAACACTGATAGTTTTATCTAAAGCTGCTTTTAACCCACAGTTTTCAAATGGTAAATTATACCTACTTAAGTACTAATTTAACAATATTTCCAGGTTTCCTGTAAATCCAGTGATTAAGTTACTGGATAAATGTCATAAATAGAATAGACTGGGAGCCCTTAAAGGAGACTTTAAGATTTTTTTTAAATAAAATTGTTCAAAATTTTGTTTGTGTTTTACTTATTAGAGCAATAATACATTAAGGTTATCGACAACCTAAAATGGACTTCAAGGCATCTCTAAAATTCACGCACACGTTTACAATTTTCACACACTGGCTCATGTCACTTTTGGTGTTGCAGCCAAGCGAACTCTGTTCGTCTATTCCAGTGGAATATTATGTTTATGTTAGATACCTATTTTGAAAGACTAATACTTCAAAAAACGAAGGAAGTTCTCAGTTCGGTTGCATTCAACCGAGACCTAAATTAATGGGTGACTGATACTGATGATGATGGGTGACTGGTACTGAGTGGGCAATTATTATACCAATTATGACGTTCACATTTTTAACACGTTTTTATAAGGTTACCTACTTTCTCATTTGTTTGTTTGTATTTTGTCATCTCGATTAGGATAAAAGTCACCTTTTTACGTCCCCTAAAAAATATTGCAATATTGCATAGTCAGTAACAGTATGATAGTAGGTACGATACGTACGAGTATGTAGGCAAATCAACCCTCAACATTATGTAGTTCAACTTGAATTTTATTAGAAACAGCCTAATGATTCCTACGGACCGACGATATGGTCACCCTACACACTGATTATTCATAATAAATCATAGTAAATAAATTTACTTATTTCTCTAAAACGAATGAAGATATAGTGAAAATATGTTTTCGGGCCGTTTATCGTGATCAAACGGTTACGTAAACTTGCTTATTTTTAATCTTAATACAATTTTCACCAGTATTTTAGACTTAAGCGTGTGGGCCGGAGAGTCGCATGCTTTTAAAACTTTAGATCGCCATATCTTTGTCCCTGTTGCGTTACATGAGCAACAAATGTGTTTGTAGCTGTTACAATGAATATGTAACGGCTACAAATACATCAACCCAGCGGTACAGGCTCCGATTGATCTGGAATTCGACGATTTAACAAAAAACATAACCTCAAACCATGCGAATCTCCGTGCCACATGCTTTTGTCAATCATTCTGCCGGGAAGCCGGTACAATCGATTTGATATCTGAAATAAGAACGTATATCATCGGTACATTACTTCTAGGTAGTTTTAGAATGGAATTATTCAGTGGCACGGAGATTCGCATGCTCACTGCATTTTAACCATGGAAAGTAATTTGTTTAAAGTGTAGTGTGTTACTAGCAGCCGCCCGCGACTTCGTCTGCTTGGAAAGTTTTTTTAGCTATCCCTCGGGAACAACGCGGTTTACAGGATAAAAGGTATCCTATGTCCTTTACTGTACTACTGACAACGTGTATTAACGTTATCTTGTCAACTTTGACTATCCCCACAAATTGGTAATGAACCTGGCGGCCATGTTTTAACGTCAAAAACGAAAAACGATTGTAATTTTTTTGTATACCTAGACCCTATTTTATTGAAAATAATATTTTAACAATTAATATATTAATTTGCCGATTAGAATTTTATTGTTACATGTCATTTTTATTTGCGGGTGACGTTAACGTGTATGTTAATGTGACAAGGTTCCATCAAATTGCCAATTTGCGGGGATTTTAAAATTTTGTGACGATCGGTTCAGTAGTTAAGACGTGAAGGCGTAACAAAGAAACGGACTTTCGCATTCATAATATTAGTAAGGATTTATTTTAACTAACCATGGTTCAAAATCTACTCTATTTATTGGCAATCGATCACTCAGCGGTTAGCTTGCTGGAATGTATGTACCCATTGTTGTTGTTTGAGGTTATAATGTATGTTTACGTGAAATTTTTATGAAATTGAAAAGTAAGCGCAAATTGTAAGTATTCATGCTTTTCATTAGCTTAAATTCAATGACCTTTAGTTACTTTTTGTTATTTCCCAAGGCAATTATGTGGAAATGATTCAACAACGGGAATACGTTATAGAAAAACATTTTCGAAATGTACCTATCCTATGTTTTACAAATTTTAGTTCGCATCTCTCGTTATATTGCGAATGTTACTCGTGTAACACTCACAATATAACAAGGGATACTGAGACTGATCAAAATTGTACGTTAAAAACTGTATTAGTTGTCGCAAATGTCTATTGACTTAGTACGTAAACAGTGCTTTCATTGCATATGTTTCAGAATGCCTTGCCTGCGCAAAAAATTGTAAACAATGTCCCAATTGCCCGCGAGCGGGCCCTTCCACCTTACATTCCACGGGGCGCCCGCCCCAACGCAGGCGACAACCCACCGCTCTCAAGGTAAAGTTTTTAATCCGCCTTTTCGTCAAACACCTCCGGTTTACATATTTTTCGAAAGCTTGTGAGTTTTAACACAACCAACCCTAAAGATATAAATAGGTAGGTACCTATATACATATGTACGAAAGTAGCCAAATATGACATTACTAGAGCACAATAAATTATCAAGCAAATGAATAATATTTCTATTTTACTAGCAGTTTCTATAAAAGCAGTACTTATTTTACTCAATGACTGACTTTAATCTGCTTTTAGATTCATCATCTCCAGCGGCGCTCCTACCTATACTGTTCTAAAAGAAGGCTTCCACCGTAGAAGAGAGATTGATGGGTGCTGCGGAACAAATTGCTACCTGCCACTCGGGCAGAAAAAAGCTACCAATAAGACAAGTGTGGCTGCTAAAAAATGAGCTAAAAAAGCTACTGAAGTAAAGACTGAGCTTTATGCATAATTTATTATATTATAGGTAGTACTTTAACACATTGACTGCCAACCTACAAGTATACTTGCATGACAGCCAACGTATTAAAAAGTGAATGTAGTTAATTTATTTTTATGTTTATTATTAAATTGACAATTTACAACTGAAGTGACTGATTTCAAAGCGCTCGCAGTACAAAATGACATATTTTAATCTCAAAAATTTTCTTTTTTCCATACATTCTCGAGTGAAGCTGCAGCGGATCACTGTCTATTGTTAATTTAATGAGGGCGCAGTCTGAACACTAGCGCCGCTATTGAAACGAGAATCATAGTGCTTAAATAAAGACGAAATTGTGAATCCACGACAAAGTGGCCACTTTTAGCTATAAAAGTCAATTAAATTAAACGGCACGCTAGAAAATATTGTAGTGATAAAAAGTGCGGAGTGCACTACAGAGAGATAATTCACAATTTTGTGTTTATTTAAGCACTATGATTCTCGTTTCAATGGCGGCGCTAGTGTGCAAACTGCGCCCTATTAAAACGGATCTTAAAAAGTTTTTAAATTGGAATTGAAATATCTTTCTTATTTATGCTTTAGTGAAGGCTATTCTATGTGCTATGTACCTAATAACTATAGATATGTCAGTTGTTTATTTCTTATAACACTTGTAACGTTAGTGTTGTGCTAAATATTGATGTGTGAATATAACTATTAAACTCTAGTAACAAAGACTGTTATGTTTAATGATAGTATACTGTACCAATATAATAAGTCTATGTACCTAATAATTGTAGTAGTTTTATAAAGGAATTATACTTGTATGTTTTTGAAATTGTTGTTTAACTACCTACTTATGTGAATACCTTTATACACAGGGTTATTTGTAAAACACCAACAACCTAGCAGTAGTAGATTAGTAACATCATATAAAACAACATTTTTATAAGACTTTTACCAAAAAAGACAAAAAAATCTATTCTCCATACAAATGAGTTTTGTATGAAAAGTCGATTTTTTGTCTGTTTTTGGAAAAGTCGTAGAACAAATGTTGTTGTGAGTAAATGGTGTTACTAATCTTTTTAGATTAGTAACATCATTTACTTACTTACAAGTAGTCTGCGAGGTTGTTGGTGTTTTACTTATAACCCTGTATAGGTAGGAACTGAAAAAAGTAAAAAAATTATTGATATAAAAAATCTCTTTATTAAAATAGGCTTTCCTTCCTACATCTCCTCCTGAAATACAGTAGGTATGTAAACCCTGACTGCCTTATTAAACTATTAAACGAAGAATAAGTTTACAACCCGGCTAAACAGCAATATTACTTGGCATTTACCTCTTAGTATAATAAACGTAATTATTTTGGCCCAAAATAATACAATACATTGCTGTGAGTCAGTGTCTAGCTACTGACTTACCGGCAGGCTGATTATCTAATTAAAAACCACCTAGCAACCGGTTCCAGTTCACAGATATGAATGTGATACATTGCTACTTTTCTTTGGTATCTTTTTTACCCCAAAAAGAAGTAGTAATGTATCACATTCATCTGTCAAATGAGACCGGTTGCTAGGTGGTTTTTAATTAGATAATCAGCTTGCTGGCCGAATATTTTAAGTACCTAAATAAAAGCACTGAATATAATTGTAATGAAGTAAAGGTTCTTACTGATTGTTGTACATACACGAAGAATTTAAATGATGAAATTAGTGTCTTGATCCCATGGTTTTGACATTCACAATACCTATAGATACGAGGAGCGACTGGAAGGAAAGTTAATCTACCTAAGTTTGAAAGAAAACACAGAAGGATGAGTCCCTTGCAACTTAAATACATTTATCATTAATGACATATTCCCATTAAAAAAAATGTATTGTCTTGGGCATCACAATGGTCATTCACAGCATCCTTTATCTCTTCATCCGTCGAAAGACCTCTCCACCTCTCAAATTTTTCTGCACATGGATTTGCAGAGATCGACAGGCTGTAAAAATAAATATTATTATATTATGTATCTAATATTTGACATGAAATATAGAAGAACAGCAGTATGACGAATCAATCATCTACGAATATGCTGTGGGCAATGATGATGATGATGATGAGTCAATTTATTTGTAAACAAATCACCATTAATATTAGTATTTATGTGTAACTATTTCACTACATTGACATAAAATAAATGATTAAAAATTCTATCATAATAAAAAATATTCCTAAGTTATGGTCACATAAATTCTATCTATGAGATGTAAGTATATAGGTAAGGAAAAAATAATTTTATAGGCTACCTGAAAGCCAAAAGCGGTGGCCTTCTTCATGAAGCCACTGTCACTGTCTCTCCCCTTCCAGCTGGATACATATTCCATACATGCACAGTGTTCATGAATCACACCACCAAATGCCACATCAATAGGTGTAGAATATGTAGATCTGCGTCATAGGTACCTAAAAATTATTACATTATTATTTACAAATTAGATTAAGGTAATTAAAAATAAAATTTTAGTCTTGGTATCCTAACAACAACCAACACATGCGAAAAATGGCAGCGCTTTCGATTACTCTAATTATGTGCCCTCAATGAAACTCCAGGGTCAATACAACATCAATAATTGAGAAATCATATTTTGTTTTGTAGTATTACTTATTATTAATAAAAAATCACACCAAGTAACTAATCCTGGTACTTTTCTTTTTTATTTTCTGTATGTGTGTGTGCCAATATAATGTTATTCTTTCTTTGGTCGGAGAGTCAGGTTTGGGGTCATAATTGAACTGTATCATATCAAATAGCGAATGTGTATTATATACCTTTGTGTTGCTTGTGATCTTGGAAAACATATTTTCATAGATATCTGACACACTCAGACATTGTAGTCTGCGAAAGGCCAAGGATCCTTGCACTAAACGTTTTGTTGGTTTGGTAACTATCACTTAGATTTAAATGATGAAATCCTTAGGCTTCCCGGCCTATACCCAGCAGTGGGTGATGTGCGGCTGATAATATGATGATGATGAGATTTAAATGAAATGCAGCAAAATCTGAAAAATAACAAATAATCTTTAGTCGTCTTGAGGTGAACTTCTAATTATTTACAATACCAAACAACTAACGCATGAATTACCTTAATTAATCTCAGCCACACACGGCTGTAAACCTTCAACTTCTTGGTAGAAACAAGGCAGAAGTGGAGTACGAAGATCTTCACTTTAAAATCTGTTTAAGGCGTCTCTCTTCTGCCACAGCACGGCAGATTGCTTGTTAGTAAAAAATAATCGGTTAATTATTAAATGCACTTAATAGTAACGAATATTAAGCACAAATCTTGATAAAATAATCGAAGCCAGGGACTAATTTACTCTTGGCTTCATTTGACATTACATTCGGGCTATCACGGTTGACTTTTCTTTTTTAATTTTTACGCGATACCGAGAAATGTCAAATCGTATAGGAAAAATGAAGCTAATCATTCACTCTTTAGCTTCGTCAAAAATATTAAGTTAAGGTAATTACGCGATGCGACAAGTTCAAGTAACCTGTCATCAAATGTCAAAACTCAAACCAATTGGGCTTGGATTTTTTACGTGATAGAGCTGCAGGTCAGTGATGTAAACTGAAACAATCTACCACTGAAATATTCAGCACTTGACACTGGCAAAAATTACTTCCAAGAGAAAAGTAGATTGCCAAATCAAAAATAAGAAGAAGAACGTCGATGCACTTTCATCCTGACAGTATTTTTGACCAATAGCACGAAACGAAGTGAAAGTAGTAGTTGTTGCTGATTGGTTGAAAGTTGAAACTGTGACGTCAGGCTAGGCAACATAATAAAAAAATACTCCGCACTCCGCCCGCCCGCCGCACTCCCGCAGGCAAAACCACAAAATGGCCGCTTAGCTGTGCAAGGCGTGTCGCGGATTTTATCGAGTTATCTTTGGCGATTTACCATTGAACTTCAGTGAAAAGTTTCGGTGTTATTGCTGCTGGTTCGTAACTTTGTTTTGTGATTAGTTAAGGTGGATTTAGTATGTTTGATGTTCAGCTATCGTCGCAACATGGGAGCTGCGAAGCCTGCGAACAAAGGAATGAAGGTGTACCAAGGATGCAGATTGATGGAGTTTATGATGATTGTCGCGTCTGGCCTGATCCGTGAGGCCTCGTCGCGAGAGCCCAGAGGTTGCATGTTCGCCTCGCGTGGGTTCTGTCGTTCGCGTAGCCTCCTCGCGAGGTCCGAAATGCCCGCGCGCCGCTTTCGTGAAACTAAGTATTCGGTTGCCTTCCAGCGGCGCCGCGGGCATCGCGTCAGCCCGGCCGCGTGGCACCGTCGCCCGCGCCCCGGGGGCTTCGCCCTTCGCGACTCGCCGCGCGCGTTCTGAGCCCTAGCTCCTTTCGTTTCGTGAGCGAAGCTTGTCGAGGTAAGGTTTTGAATAATTTGATTGAAGGCGATGGATCGATCAATACCTGGCCGGCCATCTTGTGAAAGTACTTTAAATAGAATAAATCTGGGTCATTTACACGGGAGATTATTAATTGTCGTGTTTTTTGCGAGGGTGGGTTGTTTTGTGAGCTTACACATCACCATTAGCTTGGTTGTCATGTCTATGGTTGTTATTTTATGTTGTGTTTTAGATCTAAAAATACCACAAAAGTTTTGTGCATATTTTGTTGGTAGCTTTTGTGTAATAGAATTTATAATTTTCTGCATGATTAACTGCAAGATACTCTAGCCAGCCAGAGTAATAGGTATTTGCAAATCTTTGTTATTGCTTTGCTTTCAAAACATATGGGATTGACATAAGTTTTGTTAAAACCAAGAAGCTTATAACCCCAATGGAGATTGCACGGCTAGTGTCATAGTGAAGATAGAAAAAATGTCCTTGAGTGACGTTACGGCTTATTGCTATCTCTTTTTTTAGTGTTACAATACGTTTTCGTTTCTCACGAACGAACGAACGACAAACATCGAACACGTATTGTCACACTAAAGAAAGAGATAGCAATAAGCCGTAACGTCATTCAAGGACATTTTTTCTTTCTTCACTATGACACTAGCCGTGTAAACTCCATTGGGGGTATAAGCTTCTTGGTTAACACCTTATGTCAATCCTATATTTAACCCTTAACCACTGACGTGTATTTACTTGCATTAACACTGACGTACGTCTAGTGGACGTAAGTTTTTTTTAAACAGTCGTTAGTCAGTAATTATTTATGATAACATGGTTGTTTTACTATATATCGTTACTACAGAATATATGGTAAATATTAAATTAAAATAAAACGACATCAGTACTTAGAATATTTATTTAAATTTTAAAATAAAAAACTTAAAGAAAAATCAACAGAAACAAAAAAGCCTTCTTTCTAATGGCCACAAAACTTAACTTAACAGTCTATAATGATCACAGAACTGATAATATCTAAACATTTAGTTGAAAATCTGTGATTATAATTTAAATAAATGACACTTTTTAGGGAACTTAATATTTTTTAACGCACTGACGCTACGTCCCACAGACGTTACGAAGTGTATATTTACCTATTAGAAGCGCACTGCACGTCCGCTCACCCCCGCTGTGCGCAGGCCACTGGATCCTAGGAAGGTACAGGAAAGGACAAGTACATGTGCGGACGATGTAAAAAGATATTATAGTTTTAATTGCGGGCATACGTCTCTCAGACGTACGTCAGTGGTTGAGGGTTAATAACATCAAATAAATCCATACATGTTTCTTAGCGATAATAAATTTGCAAATGTTACTTTGGCTAATCTGTTTTGTTCATTAATTCACTACAATTATGCCTTTCACACAGAATTTCATATCCACATACATACCAATATCTTAACCTGACTCTCCGACACTTTTAGCTACCTCATAAGCTAAAATAAATACACAACTTTCATTAATTTTATTGTTTACTAGCGGCCGCCCGTGACTTCGTCTGCGTGGAAAGATTTTTTGCTATCCCTCGGGAACAATACTGTTTTTTGGGATGAAAAGTACCCTATGTCCTTCTCTGTACCCCTGAGAACGTGTATGCAAAATTTCATGATATTGGTTCAGAAGTTAAGGATGTGAAGGCGTAACAAACAAACAAACAAACGGACTTTCGCATTTATAATATTAGTAAGGATTTAATTCTCAAGTTACCTATGTAGGTAATGTGCACCTATTAAGCTTCCACCACTAGGTGATAACACTGAGGTGTTGTTTACAAAATTTTTTTGTATGTTACGAGGCATATCTTGAAATCGGGTGGGGATTGCACGGAACGCATATTTTGGGCATGCGTAGCGGTGAGGGGCGCGGGCGGCGGAAAAAGGGCGCGCGCTATTGGTCACTCACAAGAGCACATGCGCGAATTTATCTCTACTCCATTGCAAAAAATCTAGATTTATGCCTCGTACTGTACTAACAATGCTTTTTTTTATGTTAGGACAATTTCACACAGCGCCATCTAACCTCGAAACTAAGCAAAGCTTGAAATATGGGTGCTAGACAACTGATATACTACTTATATACTCTTTTAATATGTACTTACCATACATAGTAACAATAGGTACTAAACATGCATTTATTTATACCAATTTATTTATCACTCATAACACGTAACGTAAGATCATGACATGACATGTTACACATCAGTGGTGATGTGGTTACTTAAAAAATTTAATGACACTCCAGTGTTGTTGTTGACAATGACAATACACAAAAAAAATAGAGATTATCCATACTAATATTATAAATGCGAATGTCCGTTTGTTTGTTTATTTGTTTGTTACGCCTTCACGTCGTAACTACTGAACCGATCATCATGAAATTTTGCATACACGTTGTCAGGGGTGCAGAAAAGGACATAGGGTACCTTTCATCCCGAAAAAACGTATGGTTCCCGAGGGATAGCAAAAAAACTGTCCACGCAGACGAAGTCCCGGGCGGCCGCTAGTATTCAAATAATTCTTTTTATCAGTTGTGTAGCGTTCATCTAAGATACTCGGAATCATTAAACATAACTTTAACATTGATCACAAACTCTTACAGTAACTCATCCATTGCTGTACTAATACAAATTACTTTAACAATTATCTTAATAAGCCAACAATGGATTTACACAGCTTTTTCTATTGTCATAGACGTTTTGCTACATAATAAGGCAAATGGTATTGGTGTGCATGTAGGTGTGTGTCTTTCACTGTGCTTTATATATTTATGCATCATATTTTTTGGATTATGAAATTATCTTTAGATTATGTATAAGATAATAAGCTTCAATCAAGAATTTCCTAGTAACGCTTCATGTACTAAACCAGCATGTAAATATGGCAGGCTGACAAAAATATTGAAATTCGAATTAATATTTTTATCTGTGTACAAATTACTATACTTTCATAATTCTTGAAATAGAAACAAGAAAGATAATACTTTGTACAAAATAAGCTCCAAGTTTGTACGTGGGGTGTTGTTTTTTAAACTGACCAGAAATCTAGGGTATTCTTGATCGAAGATCAGTTACATATTAGATTAGTTACGTAATGTTAAAGGACAGTTGACAAAATAGTCTTAAAAATAGTAAGTAACAACTGATATAACCTCTACAGGGTTATTTTGTTAAATATCAACAACTTCGCAGGAGTAGATTACTATATCATAAACATGACTGCCCCCCCGCACAGGAGATATATAAAAAAGGTTACTGATATAATTTCAGTCAGAGATTGTTCCACGTACCCCCTGACGCAACCTTGCTTATGCGTACCACTAATTAGGAAACACTGTTCTAGCCTATTTCGACCACTAATCATCAATACATTATGTACCACAACACCGTTCCCTCATCAAACTTCTCCGCTTGCAGAATGTCATCCAGACGGAACGGATCCGTGTCCAGGGCGGCTGAAACGGCCTCCAAGAACCGCCTCCATATGGACAGGAATCCGCAGCATTCCCGGATCACTGGTAAAATATCGTAGTTTTAGGGAACACCTAATTGATATTTATTTATAAACTCTTAGGTTTTAAAAATTAACTATCATTTCTCTTTTACTTTTTTTTGTAAAATATAAAAAAAAATACTCGTCAAACAGCTCCTCAGGTGGAAGTCAAACCTAAGTTCCTTAGATTACCAGTTCAATGATGTTCTTCCAATATTGAGATACTGCATTGCTAGCAAAACTAATCAGGGCTCTGTCACTCCGGGTATTGAAGCGCTCAGAGTCCTCAGCGCTGACAAACATACGTCAGAAAAAATAGTACCTACACCATAGAAAGGGAGGCAACTATTCACGCTCGAACTTAATTAATGTTATACTATACCATAAGAATAAATAAAACTGACTAGAACGGACTCTTCTTTGTCCAAGTCCCAAATGCCACCATTTATATAACTACTTCCCCCTTCACGTCGCTTCGCCCTGTCGTCCAGGCCTGTTGCCAGGGTTGCTTACTGTTAAATATTGCTTACGTTTAAAGATAATATCGCTAAAATATGACTTTTTCTTTAGTTTCAAATCATCAAGTCATTATTTTAGTCTAGTTAGTAGATACAAAAATAAAATATTCACTTTTTCTGGGTAAGTACCTACTTACCTACTCCTGAATTTGTATAAATAAAGTAAATAAACGTTTAGTATGGAAATTAAATTAAATTTTGAACAAAAATGTACTTCTAAAACATTTTTAGGTTTTAATCCTCTATGTTTCGTTATGTTTCATTGTAACGAAATCACATAATAGATACGAAATAGTATTGTATAAAGCTGGGTATGACTGATACTCTATTAATTATACTTTAAGGCTGTTGTATGACCAAACACACCACAATAAATTGACGCCTTTGTTATTTGTTTCCAAGATCGTACGGAACGCACAAACAAGCAAACGCGCGTGCGGCGACGCCGACCGTAACAGCCCGACTGAGTTTCACGTTTAACGTGTAGGCTAATATCGTGACTTTGAGCCCGTTCGGAGCGGGAGTGTCCGTTCTAGTCAGTTTTATTTATTCTTATGGCTATACCAAACCGTACTTTGTTGTGAATACGAATCAAATACAAGGGCACTAACTAAACGGTTTTACTTAATTACTGTTTCTTTAATGTAAAGTTAAAAATGTTTTCTCAGTAAGGGGGGCCATACATAAATTACGTCACACGAATTTTATGATTTTACTGAAAGGAATGAAATTGAAAAATATGATGTCACATATTTTTCAATTTTACTTCTAGAAATAATATAATTATTGAATTAAAACAGCAGTTCATAAATTTGTTTTATTTCAATTCAAATGATTTTGAATGTGACGTCACGAAATTTAGGACCCCTCCCACCCCTTGTCACACAATGTCACAATTCGTCGACCCCCTCCCTCCCCCTCAACGTGTGACGTAATTTATGGATGGCCCCTTAAATACTACCCTATTATTTTGGCAGACCCATCTAACCCGGCGGGACGTCGCAAGGAAATAGACAATGTGATGAAACGCGCTCGCCAGGCGTCACCAGGCAGCTGGGACAGGAAGCTACTCGAGGTGGAAGAGAAAGACCCCAACAGGTGATTATAGGCCATTGCAGGAGTTAGCAGGGTTGCATGATTTAAATCACGATTTTTATTGCATGATTTATTTTTATAAAAATCACTAATTTAAATCAAAATACAAAAAAGGAATTAATTAAATGCTGGGAGTGCATATTCATCAACAGGGTTGCAAAAATCATGTTTTTTTTATTTTAATCAAAAAAATCTGGTTTTTTTTAATAATTCGTAATTTTTTTGATTTTTATTAGGTTTTGCAATAATTACCCTAGTTTTTCTTGTGGGCAACATTTTTATTTCTGAAAACATTACTGTCATTATTATTTTAATTAATTTACGTGATTTTTTTGATTTTTATTAGGTTTTGCAATAATTACCCTAGTTTTTCTTGTGGGCAACATTTTTATTTCTGAAAACATTACTGTCATTATTATTTTAATTAATTTACTTGCATTGCACGTAATTAATGAAAGTAATCAATTCATTGTTATATTTTTACTGACACAAAAAATATATCTAATATTTGATTGTTAATTTTTATTGTGATAAATGACTAAGCTTGCACCTAACATACTTTGTATTAAAATTGTTTTCGAACATAATAGTTGATGAATATGCACTCCCAGCGATTAATTAATTCCTTTTTTGGATTTCGATTTAAATCAGTGATTTTTTTTAAAAAAATCATGCAATAAAAATCGTGATTTAAATCATGCAACCCTGTTCAACTATTATGTTCGAAAACAATTTTAATACAAAGTATGATAGGTGCAAGCTAAGTTATTTATCACAATAAAAACTAACAATAAAATTATGGGAAACCCTACCGTGGTTCTATCAAAGAAAACACTAAGTCCGGTATAAATTATGGTCTATAATTTTATGGATTTCCACATATAAATATTCGATAATTTTGCGTTCAACGATAGCGGATAGCAATTATAATAAAGGCACAGATTTAATTAAATTATTATTTCTAGCCAAAAATAGTTTACGTAAAAGAATTAAATATGCGCGGGAGCGAAAACGGGCGGTGCATTCGCACTGGGAACGGAAATTGCACTCAGGCAGCGGTGCATCGCCAACTGCGAGCTGCGACCGGCGCAGGAGCATCGAACAAAAGACTTACTACGTCACAGCGGTCAAGCGTGAGTCGATTTGCTATACAAGCGTGCGCCCCGTTCTCGCTCGTGCTATAAAGTTAACATTTAATAGAAAACAAATTAATTATTTAAATTTTGGAAATTTACACATAATAATAAAAATAACTTAATACAGTAGGTCACTACACTACTCCCCCGCCGAGACCGGAGCTACAGCGGAGGTCGAAAGTAATTTGGAATTTTAACTATTCTACCGAATCTTGTCTTCTTTACATTGTTGCTGGGAGCAGCCGGTGGTGTGGCCTCACTGGCATCCTCTATTATATCTGAGCCTTCTCGGGTGATGTAGGCTGGTTTGACTCGGTCGATGGATACAGTCACTTCTCTGTTCCGGATGGCCAGCTTCAAGGTCTTCTCTCTTCGTTGCAGCACCTTGTATGGGCCGGTGTACGGAGGTTGGAGAGAGTGTCTGACGGCATCTTGCCGTAAGAAGACAAATTCAGCGGTGGCTAGATCTTTGGGAACGTAAAACGTTTTGTTTACGTGACGACTCGCAGGTGTAGGAGCTAAATTGGCCATGTGTAGCCGAAGTTGTGAGATGAAACTTGCTGGATCGTGATTGACGTCTTTTAGTGGAACAAAGAATTCGCCAGGAAGGCGGAGAGGTTCTCCGTACACCAGTTCAGCTGCGGACGCCTTCACATCTTCCTTCCAGGAGCTGCGTATGCCTAGCAAGACCAGGGGAAGTACTTCAGTCCAGGATGCTGTTGCGTGACACATGATGGCTGCCTTCAATTGGCGGTGGAGACGTTCCACCATGCCATTGCAGGCAGGATGATAGGCCGTTGTCGGCCTGTGCTGTGTGCCAAGTATGGAGGTTAGAGTGCGGAAGAGCTCGCACTCGAACTGCCTGCCCCGGTCGGTGGTGATTTTCTCGGGACAGCCGAAGCGGGCCACCCAGCCAGCGATGAAGGCGCGGGCGCACGTCTCCGCAGTGATGTCGGCGAGTGGGTACGCCTCAGGCCAACGAGTGAAGCGATCGATGACGGTAAGGCAGTACCTGGAACCAGAAGAATAGGGCAAAGGGCCAATTATGTCCATGTGGACCTGGGAAAAACGGCGGCTAGGGACAGGAAAGTCAGAGGTAGGTGATCGGGTATGTCGGGAAACTTTGCTTATCTGGCAGTCAGTGCATTGTCTAGTCCACGCTTTGCAGTCTTTCTTTATGTTTGGCCATACAAAACGTGCTGATACTAGCCTGACTGTTCCTTTAATGCCTGGGTGGCTTAGCCCATGTAATTTTTTGAAAATGGGTTTTCTAAATTTATTTGGTAGGTATGGACGTGGATGCTTGGAGACATCGCATATTATCTGTGTCTGGGAATCATCTGCCCTGACCTTCTCCAGCTTTAGCGCAGTCGTGTCATCTTGCAGAAGTTGTTGCAGTTCAGGATCGCTCTGTTGTGATTGTGCCAGGTCTTCATAGTCTATAGGTACAGAAATAGCTTCGATCCTAGAAAATGCGTCAGCAACCACGTTCTCTTTGCCCGTAACATACCGAATATCTGTAGTGAACTGTCCTATGTAATCTAGATAGCGAAATTGTCTTGGTGAGCATTTTTCCCGATTGTGTACAAATACATACGTGAGTGGCTTATGGTCGGTGTACACGGTGAACGGCCTGGCTTCAACCATATGTCTGAAGTGTCTAATAGCATCATAGATTGCCAGCAGCTCCCTATCATAGGGGCTGTACTTCTTCTGTGCAGATGTTAAACGGCGTGAGTAAAATGCTAAAGGTTTCCAGCTATTACCAACTCGCTGTTGTAAAGTTGCTCCAATCGCTGTATCTGATGCATCAGTATGGACAGCTAGTTCTGCATCAGGTTCTGGGTGCGCTAGTAACGTTGCCTCTGCCAGACTGGATTTGCAGCTGTTAAAAGCTTCAAGCATTTCTGAGGTAAGTGTTATATTTTCCGTACCTTTCCTTTTTGGTCCCGATAGTAAAATATTCAGCGGGCCCTGCAGTTCCGCCGCTCTGGGTACAAAGCGCCGATAAAAGTTGTACATTCCAAGAAAACGCCGCAGTTCCTTGAGCGTCTTTGGAACCGGGTAGTCCTGCAACGCCTGCACCTTTTCTGTAAGAGGTCGTATACCGTCTGGCGTTACCTCATGCCCTAAGAAGGTTATATGTGATCGTCCAAACTCACATTTAGCTGTGTTGACCAGCATGCCATACTCGTTCAACCGCTGGAACAGCTGCTGGAGGTGCTGGTAATGCTCTGTTTCTGATTTAGAGAATACTAGCACATCATCTATGAAAGCGAAACAAAATGGCAGGCCTCGGAGCGCTTCGTCGATAAATCTCTGGAAGGTTTGGCCTGCATTACGCAGACCAAACGTCATAAAAGGAAATTCGAAGAGCCCGAATGGAGTGGTTATGGCTGTCTTCTGAATATCGTCTGGGTTAACTGGCAACTGGTTAAAGGCTTTCACTAAATCGACCTTGGAATAAATGTTACTACCTGCTAGGTGATGTGCGAAATCTTGAATGTGTCTGATAGGATACTTATCGGGTATTGTGCGCGAGTTCAATGCTCGATAATCGCCGCAGGGACGCCAACCATTATCTTTCTTAGGTGCCAGGTGCAGGGGCGAGGCCCATGGGCTTTCCGAACGTCGAGCTGTCCCGTTAGCCATCATGTCCTCAAATTCCCGTATGGCGATCTTTAATTTTTCAGGAGGAAGTCGCCGCGGTCGGGATGTCACAGGTGGGCCTGGTGTCGTCCTGATGTAGTGCAGTGTACTGTGCTTCATTGGACGCGGGTTGCCGGCGGGCCTAGTTATCTCTGGGTACTCACATAGTAGCTGGTGGTACTTACTGTCTCCAGCCACTGCCTTCACTGATGCCACGCCCATTGCCGATCCTCCAACTGGTCGGGCGGCTGTCGAAATTGTAGTGAGCCCATCGACCAAACGGTTGTTTGCCAAATCTACAAGCAAATTAAAAAACTTTAAAAAATCTGCACCTATTATTGGTTTGGACACGTCGGCCACTACAAATCTCCACCTAAAAATTCGACGCAGGCCCAGGTTAAGTTGCAGGTGTACCCCGCCGTACGTGTGGATGCATGACCCATTGGCAGCGAAGAGTTCATAGTCTGTCTTCTGACGCGGCTCCTTGAGCGCTGAACGCGGGTACACGCAGAGGTCGGATCCTGTGTCAACTAAAAAATTCATTTTAGATACATGGTCTGTTACAAATAAGCGGCCGGGACGATTGGGGCAGTCGTTTACCGCTATTTCCGGCTGCCGTTTAAGTTTAACGCCTTATCTTGCGAGTAGCTGCATGGTCCACTACACCTATAAGCTTTCTCACCAAAACGGTTGTGAAACCGGCAGTATCCGTTATTTCTCGACTTTGAGCGTGATTTATAGCGGTTTCGGTTTGGTGTCGCATCACGGTTAAATGTCGGGCGAGAACGCGATCGTGATTGAGAACGGTTAAACTGACCTTGTAACGATGCCACCTGCAGCGTGAGTTCTTCAATCTGCTTTGAAAGCGTACCCACTAAATTGTTGATATCGGTCCCTTGGCCTACACTGGCTACCACTGGTGAGGTTGGTGCTATCTCGTGCACTTTGTCTGCTAGCTCTGCTACTGCCTCCAACGGCGATCCGGCTTGCGTCGCTATCACCGTTTGTATATTGCTCGGAAGTCGGCTTGCCCACAGCGTTCTTAAAAATGCGTCGGGAATATTCTGCCCAGCTAATGTTTGCAGGTGTCGCAGGAACTGCGATGGTTTTCGGTCGCCTAATTCCTCGTGCACTAAAAGTTGTTTTACCTTCTTTTCCTGAGATTCGGATAGTCTTTTAATCAATTCTGCTTTTAACCTCTCATATTTGTTCTCTCGCGGAGGATTGGTTATAATATCCTTGACTTCCACGGCGTACTGGTGGTCTAACTGTGCGATTATATGGTAAAACTTTGTATTATCCGACGTTATTCCGCTTATGAGAAATTGTCCTTCCACTTGTGCGAACCACAACGCCGGTTCCTGAGCCCAAAACGGTGGCATTTTTATCCCGACTTTATATACTGCTCCTTCATTATTGCTAGGAGTGGCAGCCCTGGCGGTAATTTCGGACCTGGCGTCTGCGAACGCCGGATCTGCCGGAGGATCTGACATTTTCCCTATCGCGAAAGTTCTAGAATGTTCGTGATCGCGGACGTTCGAGAATTTTCTAGACGAACGAGTGACGCGTGATTTCCGGCACGATCGATGCGCGCGCGCTTATTCGCGTGTTACTATAATCGGGTCACCAGATATGGGAAACCCTACCGTGGTTCTATCAAAGAAAACACTAAGTCCGGTATAAATTATGGTCTATAATTTTATGGATTTCCACATATAAATATTCGATAATTTTGCGTTCAACGATAGCGGATAGCAATTATAATAAAGGCACAGATTTAATTAAATTATTATTTCTAGCCAAAAATAGTTTACGTAAAAGAATTAAATATGCGCGGGAGCGAAAACGGGCGTGCATTCGCACTGGGAACGGAAATTGCACTCAGGCAGCGGTGCATCGCCAACTGCGAGCTGCGACCGGCGCAGGAGCATCGAACAAAAGACTTACTACGTCACAGCGGTCAAGCGTGAGTCGATTTGCTATACAAGCGTGCGCCCCGTTCTCGCTCGTGCTATAAAGTTAACATTTAATAGAAAACAAATTAATTATTTAAATTTTGGAAATTTACACATAATAATAAAAATAACTTAATACAGTAGGTCACTACAAAATTAAGATATTTTTTGTGTCAGTGAAAAAAAATATAACATTGAATGGGGAATGTCCGAAAAAAATCAAATTGAATATTTTTTCATAGGTAGGAATAAGCTCCCTTAGTAATAGAAAAAAAATTCAGAATTTACGGTTGCCTCAAAAAATTCAAAAAAAAATGAAGTCTCTTACACTTCACAAATGTAGGAAAGTAACAGCAGAATGGAGATTATACCTCTGCCAACACCTGCCACTATGACAACAAGAATTAAAAAAAAAAGTTTTGACATTCTGTGCTGAATTTTTTTTAATACCATGTTGTGGTTGTGGCAGATGATGGCAAAGGTATAATCTCGAAGTCGAAGAGACTTTAATTTTTTTAATTTTTTTTACGCAACCGAAAATTCAGATTTTTTTTTCTATTACTAAGGGAGCTTATTTCTACCTTTAAAAAAATATTCAGCCAATTTGTTTTTTTTCGGACATTCCCCATTGATTACTTTCATTCATTACATGCAATTTTAGTTCGCTGCATGCAATGCATATAGTAATTAATGAAAATAATAATAAAGAAGTTATGTTATCAAAAATAAAAATGTTGCCCACAAGAAAAACTAGTGTAATGATCGCAAAACCTAATAAAAATCAAATAAATAAAAAAAAAACACGATTTTTTCATTGAGTAAAATAAAAAAAATAATGATTTTTGCAACCCTGGGAGTTAGCGTTGCCATCTGTCCAGTTAAAGCCGGACATGTGTTAAGAGGCTGTTACCAGGGAATGTTAACGTTATTTTTGAATATAACGTTATTTCTTACTTTTTTACCGTTAATTTTAACATTAACGTTATGTCAATAAATAACGTTAATTTTAACGTTAATTTGAAAAATAACGTTAAATTTAACGTTATTTCTTCCTTTTTTTTACCGTTACATTAAAATTAACGTTATTCCAATTAATAACGTTTATGTTTTATCGATAATTTTACCGGTACTAAATTTAATGCTATATTTAACGTTAATTTTACCGGTAAAATATTTTTAACGTTATTTTTACCGGTAAATTTACCGATAAAATATATTAGATTACCTATTAGAATTTTCTTGTTTCATGATATTTTTAGTTGCGGATCACGTCAACGTGGATGTTAATGTGACAAGGTTCCAGCGCATTACCAATTGACGGGGATAATTACGAGTTTCTGTTACGAGTTTTGCTAACGAGTTTCGCCCTTTGGAAACACGACTTTTGTTGATTTTAATACTCGTCTGTACAGGGATTGAAATACCGTTAAAAAAAATAACGTTAATGTTAAAAATAACGGTAAAAAGAGTAAAAATTAACGTTATATTTAAAAATAACGTTAACATTCCCTGCCTGTAGTGTAAACAGTAGAAGAGAAGCGAGTCTCGCCTGTGACATTCGCATTCGAGAATCGCTTGATTGATACGAGTTTTTGTCAAAATGTAAACACCCGCTGACAAGAAAAGAATGGCAGGTTTTGCCATGGTGGGATAATCGCATACAATTTTTTGCCGCTCGCGTGCGAGAAACTCTCCTTGTGTAATTTACGCTTAAGGCTTTTTGGACCTCGGGTCCGGCCAAATTTGACTCCGTCCAGATAAGATCTAAGCCAATCTAAGGTCTAAGATGAATGTATGTAAGACAATACAAATAAATTCCACACAAGACATTTTTCGGGTCTCCGTTTCAACGCCGCTGCACCGTTCGGCGTTTGTTAGGTCTTTATATCTATTGACTCGCCCACACACACACACACACACGCACGCACGCACGCACGCACGCACATACCTACACACACGGCCTATTCCCACCTATTTTTAGCGTCCGGCCTTGGGATTCAGAAGTCCGGCTTTTAAATATGTGTTTTATTTGATATTTTTTGTCAAGAATCCTTTTTTTTCTTAGCGTCCGGCCTTGGCTTCCCAAAAGTCCGGCTTCTTTGAACAGGTGAGTCCGGCTTTTTTATTTTAGAGATGGCAATGCTAGCAGGAGTAGGCACCTTCCAGGATGTTGCCCAAATCTCCACACTGTAGACGAGTTAGGGTGCCTGTCCATTGACGCAGAGCGAGGCGGCGGAGCGGAGAAATGAGGAAATACACTCGACGTCACAAATATCGCACCTTATAAAAAAAACTTGAAAGTACATTTATTTAATCCTATCTAATTAATGTTAAGTGTTTTTATATACTTCTACCCTTTTGTATATAGTCAACAGTCTCTCGAAACTTAGAACACTCATCTAACGGAATTAATGACTGAAATTCAGTTTCGAGCAACATAATACTGAATACTGCTACATTTTTGCAATATTGCAATTTCACTTCATGGGCAGGTTCCCTATGTATTTGCATAAAATGTTAAGGCATAATATGATTTCGCCGAATGATGTTTACGCATAATATTATTTAGTCATAACAGCTTATGCATATTTTTTTATAATCATAACTACTTTAAGCATAATCATATTTAAGCATAATATTCTATAGCATAAATTTAAACACGCATAATGTTATTTACGCATATTTTTATAAACAAAAAATCACGACGTTTAAAATCACGAAAGAACATTTTACCTAAAATACAAAATCCCGCAGCTTAAAAAACCGAAGGTTAATTGAGGGTAACATGCCAGCAGGTTGGTTCTGGTACTTTGCCGGCCGCTGCCGCGGCACTATGTGCTGCGGCGGTATGAGTCGATTTTTAGGTTGCATGTGTTAAGAGTTTTTGGCATTTTAATACAATACCTACCCCTTTTGCATGAAAATAAAAGAGTGCGTAAAAATATTTATTCTTATTGTTTTTTTTATTTTTATGTCTAAATAATATTAGGCGAATAGACAATATGCCTAATAACATTATGCGAAAACAAAGTAGTCTAAATGATAATTATGCTAATATAAATAGTATGCCAAAAACAATTATGCAAAAGTATTATTATGACAAAAAAAGATTATGCCAAATCCGTTATGCCAAATCAAATTAGGTATAAAACAATTATGCGAAAACAATAGTACAGTAGCCCGTAGAACATTCAAATCACCAAAAAGGTTACCGTTTGCCGTTGTGATATAGTTAATTATTACGAAATTATAGATACTTTAACCCAAGTTTTACAGATCGCAACCCGCCGTAACCTATATTTATATATCTCCAAAATTGATATTTTTTTTATTTTTCGAGGTTTACCACATGGTTTAGCTATTATCGTGTTCTACAGCTTTGTTTGATTGCCACTGATAATAGTAAGACTATGGAAAGTGATCATACACAGATTTAAGACCAGGTAAAATCCAACCATTTTCATCAGGTCTTAAATCTGTGTATGGCTAATTTTTATAATCTTACTTTTATCTGTTGCAATCAAACCAAGCTGTAGAACACGATAATAGCTAAACCATGTGGTAAACCTCGAAAAATAAAAAAAATATCAATTTTGGAGATATATAAATATAGGTTACGGCGGGTTGCGATCTGTAAAACTTGGGTTGAAGTATCTATAATTTCGTAATAAATAACTATATCACAACGGCAAACGGTAACCTTTTTGGTGATTTAAATGTTTTACGGGCTACTGTACTACAAGGGATTCCTCATGGGCAATAGTATCCATCTTGGGTGTTCCTTCTCTTAATTGAGCTGTTGATGTGTTTTTTCCAACGTCTGTATAGCTACCCGCATTTTCTTAAATTGACCCCTATTTACATCATTATATGGTGGCACAATAATTAGGTGTCAAGTGTTTAATTGTGATAACTGATAAGTATGCTCATTAAATCAAATAATTATTAATTAAAAGCTCATTAAATGTAATTTCAATAGATATCTACATTAATTTAATAAGACGTGTGCTAGCGATAGCAGGTGGCCAAGTCCAAACTCATTTTATTTTCGAGGAGGTGCGATTTTTCTGACGTTGAGTGTATAAACCAATAGGATTGCGGAGCGGAGATTTTATGCAATCCTATTGGTTAATGTTACCTCGTTTCTCCGCTCCGCTGCCTCGCTATGCGTCAATGGATAGGCACCCTTAGACTGAAAAAAGTCCACTCTAACTGCCATTATGCATAAGTTTCGTTAAGTTGTATTGAAATTGTCTGTTTGTCGGTAGATGGCGGCACACGGGCTACAAACAGTTGTACTTGGACGGCGCAGGATCGGTGTCTCCGCGGCGGTCTCGTTCGCCGCGGGCCCGGAGATCGAGGTTAGTTGTGTTACGGGCAGGATGACCTAAAAGGAGATGTCCCAGCGTTGCCCCAGTTTCATTTTATTTAATTACTTTCATAATTAAATAAAACCGGTCAAGAGCGAGTCGGACTCGCGCACCGAGGGTTCCGTACCATCATAATTGCACCATCAAACCACAGCAGTTTTAGGTCAGCGCCATCTCTTGAGCGATAATGGAACTAATGTTAACTTTTTTAGAAATTTGATAATTTCTAAAAAAGTGTGCTATATCACAGAATAACTAATAGTACAAGTACAGAAGCAGCACGCCGCAAAGTCATTTAAATAAATAGCGACTTTTGCTCCGACACAATAAAGTGCAATTCAGGTCGCGCAGCCACAGTTTAATTCACCTAGTAGTTGCCTCTCTTTCTATCGCGTGCTCTTACCTTTTCTGACGGCGTAACGTCAGGGTTGACTTATTTTTAACGAACTGCGTAGCATATATCATGATGTGAAAAACGACAATTGTTTACTGGTTTTTTGATTTAGTCATTCGTTCACGGCACAGTAATGTCGATTCAACATTGTTACTATTATAAAGAGGCAATCAATATCTACTTGTGCAGTAAGATGCCGCGCGACTACACGGGCGGTCGTTTGGCGGCCCTCTGCTCACTTGTGCCTCCGTAGGCACGGCTAGCGGTAGGTGCATATAGCGCGACCGACGAGCGAGTGAAGAAGGCCTGGTTACGGGCAGGATGACAGAAAAGGAGATGTCCCAGCGTTGCCCCAGTTTCATTTTATTTAATTACTTTCATAATTAAATAAAACCGGTCAAGAGCGAGCACCGAGGGTTCCGTACCATCATAATTGCACTATCAAACCACACTGCAGAGTAGAATAATAAAATTAGTATTGCAGTTTTAGGTCAGCGCCATCTCTTGACCGATAGTGGAACTAATGTTAACTTTTTTAGAAATTTGATAATTTCTAAAAAAGTGTGCTATATTGAGACATCGTTTTATTTTTCCTATAATCCTTCTAATATTATAAATGCGAAAGTCCGTTTGTTTGTTTGTTACGCCTTCACGTCCTAACTACTGAACCGATCATCATGAAATTTTGCATACACATTGTGAGGGATACAGAGAAGGACATAGGGTACCTTTCATCCCGAAAAAAAGTTATGTTCCCGAGGGATAGCAAAAACACTTTCCACGCAGACGAAGTCGCGGGCGGAAGCTAGTCTTTATATAAACTGCTATCACGTAGAATTATTTCAGATTTTTCTCTTTGCAAACTTCGGAGATGGGGGGGCGGTATTTTTTTTTACATTTTTCATCATAAGTCGAAAACTATGCGGCCTAAAACAAAAAGAAAAAATCATTGAAAACGTAAAAACCGGCGCTCTTTCATATGATACCCCACATGCCCTAGTAGCCCCACTTCAAATTTTTAAGACCCCTTTTCAGTCCCTGTTTGTATCAGTGACCTTAGAGCATACAGAACGGGAGATGGCAAAACACGCGCCCCCTTTCACCAAAGTACATGACCAATTTGGTCGTGTCAGTTTATAAAAACTAGTTGGCCACGAACACTCGCCATTTTGTAATACTACATATCGCCGAACGCAGCTCCGCTAAAATGATGTATTATGCAGTGATTTTGTGCAAAAGACGATCCGAAAGTTCAAATTTTACTAAAGACGGTATTTCCTATCACACCTAAACTAATTTTATTAACAAACTGTGAAATAATCACGAAGAAAAAGCAATTTGTTAAGTAAGCTAACGACAGATATTGCGATAGCAAAACGATACCAAACATAATACTAATCTATGAAACAAACATCATGGTACAAGTCTAGAGCTGTGACAGTGTGAACAAATGTGTGTGCTCACGTTCGCTTTGAACGAATGAAAGATCAAATGCATTTTATAACTATTATTTTTATGTGATCTGTAGGCTGATTGTCTAACTTTGTTGCAATCAACACTGACAGAAATCGCAGTAACATTGCTGCTTTAGTGAGAACCATTGTGACAACTATCTTACTTAAAGCAGCAATGCAACTACGATTTCAATCGAGAATTGTTAGCAACAGCCTTACGTAATTCGGGGTCTGATCAGCACCTATATTATCAATGAATAGTTTTTTTATAATTAATATTATGTACTTAATTGTATTCTTTTATTGCAAAATTTATACATAGTCTGGTCAACGAAAGATGAGACTGAAATGGCGGCGCCACTTTCCGTTAAATTAACATTTGGAGGTTAAGTTACTGGAAATTGACCCCTAAAATGTGGTGCAACATTAGTTTTCCCTTCTCATCTTTCGTTGACCAAACTCTAGTGTGTCATATCATATTACTGTTTAAAATAGTTAGTCTGGCTGTATGGTGTTGGATGCATTTGCATGTACTGTTTGTATTGTGTTCATCAATTAAGAAATAAACGGGCTTGGCAATAATGGCTACCATGTGAAAAAGCTTTGTGCATTATTATTTAAATAACTTTGTGATAGTACATGGTGTCAGGTGAAAAATTTACCCTAAAAATTAGCTAAGTGCAAATATGGAGGGAATAAAACCGCCGACAGGCCTACAGTTGTCGGGTGATGGCGCAAATTTCATCAGATTTGTGCAAAACTTCATGTTTTACATCCAGGCCGTGGGCTTAGAAAAAACAGAGGAAATTAGAAAAATCGCTTTATTCCTGAACTGCGCGGGTGAGGACGCTATCGAGGTGTACAATACGTTCAATAAAACAGAGGTCAAAACGTTGGACGCAGTGATAGAAAAATTTAGAGAATATTCAGAACCGCGTAAAAGCCTAATTTGGTTGACGTATAACCTCCTCACATTTAAAACAAGAGGATGGAGAGGTGTTTGATCATTTTCACACAAGAGCCTTAACACTTGCAAAGAAATGTACGCTGGGTGAGCTAGAGGAACGGTTGTTGACCATGGTTATTGTTATTGGTATTAAAGACCTATCAATAAAAGAGAGGTTACTTAGAGAGGCAGATTTAAAATTAAAAACAGCTATAGACATATGCAGAGCAGCCGAGGCTGGCAAAGTACAAATACACAAGTTACAGAATGAAAAAGGGGAAAGTCAAATAAATGCTATAAAAAAGAGAGCCGAGTTCAAAGGAAGCAGAAAAAATATAAAAGAAATAGACTGTACAAGATGCGGTAGAAAACATGAAATTAAAAACTGCCCTGCCTTTGGCAGAAAATGTATTGTATGTGGAGTATATGGTCATTTTGCTAGTGTATGTAAAAATAAAAATAAGAGAAAAATATATAACAAGAAAAAGGAAATAAACATAGTAGAAGAAAACTCTGATAGCGGCAGTGATGATTTAATAATAAGCAGCATAAATAGTATGAATAGTATTAAAGAACAATGGCAACAAACTCTAAAAATAAATGGTCAAGAAATACAGTTTAAGTTAGATACCGGAGCGGACTGCAATACGTTACTATTGGAGTTATATAAGAAAATAAAGAAAGAAGAAACTGTAGTGAAAAGTAACACAATCCTGTTAGTGTACAACGGAGAAAAAGTAAAAACAGTGGGTACTGTTCAACTGGATTGTGAGATTAAAAACAGGAAAGAAAAACTGAAGTTTAAAGTTATAGATTTGCCAGTACAACCTGTGATTGGATTACCCGATTGCAATAACCTGGGATTGATCAAGAGGATAAGTATGACACAAGCGACTTCAGAAAAAGAAGACTTTATTAAGAAGAATAAAGATGTGTTTTCAGGTTTAGAAAGTATAGGCAAATACAAGATTAAAGTAAAAGAGGATGCAGAGTCAGTAATAAAGCCGATAAGAAGATTCCACAAGCATTAAATAATAGATTGAAAGAAACTTTAGATAACTATGAGAAGAGGAATATCATCGAGAAGGTAACGTCTCCAACTGAGTGGTGTAATAATTTAGTAATCGTAGAAAAACCAGATGGTTCTCTTAAACTTTGTTTGGATCCGCAAGAACTTAATAAAAATATACTTCGTGAAAATTATCAGATAGCTAGTCCGGAAGAAATCTACAATAGTTTATCAGGTAAAGATTTGTTTACTGTACTTGACATGAAAGATGGTTTTTTTCAAATTGAACTTGATGACCCTCAGAAATTGTGCACATTTGGTACTCCATTTGGGAGATATGCGTTTAAAAGGATGCCTTTTGGCATTTCCTCTGCACCTGAAGTGATGCAAAGAATAAATTGTACAATTGTTGGGGACATACAAGGCGTTTATGTGTATTATGACGATATAATAATAGGAGCAAAAGATCCGAAAGAACATGATAAAATTCTTAATATGGTAATAAAGAGAGCAAAAGAGTTTAATGTAAAATTTAATGCTAAAAAGTTACAGTATAAAAGTAATCATGTTAAATATGTAGGACTTATAATCTCGAAAAATGGAATAAAAGTAGATCCCGAACATGTGTCAGCTATATTAGAGCTAGAACCTCCAAAAAATGTAAAACAATTGCAAAAGTTTTTAGGTATGTGTAATTATCTCAGTAAGTTTATACCACATTATACTAATACAACAATGCCGTTGAGACAATTACTTAAAAAAGACTCCGAGTGGGAATGGGGTTCTTCTCAACAGAATGCGTTCTTAGAACTTAAAAGAAAATTAAGTTGCACTCCTACTTTGGCAATCCTGAGTGATAAAGGCACTGTTGTGTTGCAAACAGACAGTTCTAAATCTGGAATGGGCGCATGCCTACTCCAAGATGGAAAACCAGTATCTTTTTATTCTAGAGTGTATACGGAGTGCCAAAATAGGTGGGCACCTATAGAAAAAGAGTTATTTGCTATCTGTGCTGCAATGGAAAAATATCATCAATTTGTGTATGGTCGTAGAATTATAGTTGAAACTGATCATAAACCTTAAGTGGCTATTACGACAAAAGATATAAATAAGATATCAGCTAGATTACAAAGAATGGTGTTGAAATTGCCTAAATATGATTTTAAAATTTGCTATGTGCCGGGGCCTAAAATGTTTATCGCAGACTATTTATCCAGAAATTACTTAAAGAATAATAAACAGGATGATTCAACTTTGCAAGAATTAATACATTGTTTTGATACCGAAATTGTATATGGTTTTGAAACTGAGTTACCGATTACTGATGAAAAACTGAAAAAATTACAATTAGAAACTGGATGTGACAATAATTTAAATCAAGTTAAGACTTGGTACCTTACTACAGAATGGCCACCTAATGATAAAAATATTTATATGAAAGAATTAAAAGTTTATTATAAACTAAAAGACTTTTTACATTTTAAAGATGACATATTATACTATAAAAATAGAATTGTGATACCTTATAACATGAGAAAAGAAATACTTACCATTTTGCATACTGCTCACACGGGTGTTGTAAAGTGTAAGAAAAGAGCTCGTAGATCTTTGTTTTGGCCAGGAATGTCTAAAGACATTGAAAATTTTGTTTTGTCGTGCAAATATTGTGAAAAGTATAGACCTTGTAATTCCAAAGAAACTCTTATGAGTCATGATGTACCAGATATTCCATTTTATAAAGTAGGTATGGATATTTGTCATTTTGATAACAAAGATTATTTAGTAGTTGTTGACTATTACTCAAAGTGGATAGAATTAAAAACTTTAGAGCAGAAAACAGCAAAAAATGTAATATTGAAGTTAAGAATGATATTTGCTGTACATGGTATACCTAAATATGTAGTTTGTGACAATAACCCATTTAATAGTTTTGAGTTTAAAAAGTTTGCCAAAGAATTTAATGTTCAGTTGTTATTTTCAAGTCCTCATCATCATCAATCGAATGGGTTAGCAGAAAAAGCAGTTGGTATTGTCAAAAATATGATGAAAAAATGTTTGACTAATAAGGAAAATTTGAATATGGCATTATTGCACTACAGAACCACTCCTTTAGTTGGTTTGGATTATACTTTTATATAGAAAACGTAAAGTTCTGCCCCAAAAAAACATACGGCAAGCTAAAGAGATTCTCTAGTAGCTACAAGTTTTAAATTGCGTATAAACCTCACAGATGATTGTAAAAAAAGTATATCATCAAAAGCGCTTGCGTGGGGTCATATTTTTGGCGTAAATAATAGCGGAAACGTTTTAAATTCTACACCAAAATACACTTTAACGTACTGTGAAGTAGCTCCAATAACTTTTTCAAGAAAGATAATTGTGCAGAAGAAAATGATGAAAAAACAATAACAAACATCTAGAAAGTACAGAAGTGAGATTTTTTTCTATACTCTTTACACGTAAAGAAAAAAAACCGGCCAAGTGCGAGTCGGACTCGCGCACGAAGGGTTCCTTACCAAAAAACGGCAAAAAAAAAACACACGTTTGTTGCATGGGAGCCCCCTTAAATGTTTATTTTTATTCTGTTTGTAGAGTTTGTTGTGATAGCGGCAACAGAAATACATCATCTGTGAAAATTTCAACTGTCTAGATATCACAGTTCACGAGAACAGCCTGGTGACAGACAGACAGACGGACAGCGGAGACTTAGTAATAGGGTCTCCTTTTTACCCTTTGGGTACGGAACCCTAAAAACAGAAACTAATGTTTTCGTATAAGCCTTAACACTCTTTATGTAGAATTTAAATAATGGTCATACTGATGATGATTCCCTCAAACTTTTATGTTAAAGATTGTTCATCAGCTGAATTTTCAAGCGTGTAAAATATAAAAAAGTGTTAAATTTTCTTGATCAATTTTAAATTAAAAAAAAAACAGCCAAGTGCATGTCGGGCTCGGGCCACGCGCAGTAGTGTTCCGTAGTTACCTTATTGAATACCACTATTTTTCGTCTGCAAAAATAACTTTGTTTTTCACAGTGTTTGTATGAATAACAAAGTTATATGGAAAATATAACAACTAATCAACTCAAACAACTGATTACTATATCTCGTTCAAACAAATTTTCGTTGAAATTGTTTTAGATATTTATATTTTTTTTAGATTTTTGACTCTCTTATTTTAAAAGTTAGAGGCGGGACACACATTTTACTACTTAGGCAGTCTTTCGAACGGTTGACTTTGAGAAAAAATAGTCTGTGGAACCTCAATGTCATTTTTGAACACCTATTTATAGACTTATATATATGGATGTTTTTTTTTCAGTATCAGTTCCATGTATAGGGAGCCCCCCTTTAATCTTTTGTTTTATTTTTATTTTTGTGTAAAAATCGTAATTCATAAGGCGGTTTACAGAATACATCTATTTATATTAAATTTCAACTGTGTAGTCCTAATACTTTCGGAATAAAGTGGCTGTCACATACGGACAGACGGACGGACAGACAGACATAACGAATCTATAAGGGCCTAGATTTTTGCCATTTAGGCTACGGAACCCTAACAAGCAATTAAAGGTTCAAAATTCATTGGAGATTTTTGACAGTTTTGTATAGCTTGATGTGCTGGTGACTGTACACAGATACTTGTAAATAAATGATTACATTATTAATCACATTTATTTTCTTTTTTGATAACCTTTACATTTGCATCTTGCGCCAACACTCACTATCCGAATTTCATTTCTGTACAATTTTGAGAATAAAAGGGCAGAACGATGTTTTATGCATGTTATTAAACATTGATTTGTAAGCGTATTTTAGTGATTGTTGGTGCAAATCACAAAATAAAATGAAGACTTTTTTGTTCGTAATCATAATCACTCATCTTCAAATCAAAGCTTCTAATCATTCAATTTCATCGGTCTTTTTATGTCCCATCACTAACCTTAACGCAAGGGCAAACTTATTTCTGTCGGTAAGTTTGGCGCTGCCGTCTACGTAATCTGTCAGAATTTGTACTAAGATGGTTAGTTCCGAATTTGACCACCCGCAAATATAACTTTGTGGTCATTCTGTTTTTGTGAGCGTGTGTAACAACATGACTTTAAGCTTCAAGAGTGTGCGTGAATATGAAGTTGTGTGCTGTGCGTGTGTACCTCGTCTCCCCCCAGAATCGGTGAACAAAATCTAGTGTAGGAGAGCGCTCTTGCTTACTCCCGTTCTGTATGCTCTAAGTCAGTGACTAATGTTTAGAAAGTTCATAATGTCTGTAAGCTCCGATGAAAGATATCACGTTCTATGTCAAGTTTGTTATAAGTTAAGATTATTAATATAATTGAAAAATAATGGAAAAAATCGACTCACCCGTAGCAGCTCAGACGGGACTCGAACCCGCACCCTTAGGATTCCGGCCCAATGCACTGACCAATTATGCTACCGTGTTGCTATAGTGCAGTAGCCCGTAGAACATTTAAATCACCAAAAAGGTTACCGTTTGCCGTTGTGATATAGTTATTTATTACGAAATTATAGATACTTTAACCCAAGTTTTACAGATCGCAACCCGCCGTAACCCATATTTGTATATCTCCAAAATTTATATTTTTTTATTTTTCGAGGTTTACCACATAGTTTAGCTATTGCCGTGTTCTACAGCTTGGGTTGATTGCCACAGATAAAAGTAAGACTATAAAAAGTAGCCATACACAGATTTAAGACCTTAAAAAATAAATAATATCATTTTTGGAGATATACAAATATAGGTTACGGCGGGTTGCGATCTGTAAAACTTAGGTTAAAGTATCTATAATTTCGTAATAAATAACTATATCACAACGGCAAACGGTAACCTTTTTGGTGATTTAAATGTTTTACGGGCTACTGTACTACTAGCAGGATTGGCGAAACGGGTTTGAATATTTTGGCATACCTACTGTCCGCCATTTTGATTTTTTTTTCAAAATAGCGGACACGCATGAAACATGTGTTAATCGATAGCTTGTAGCAATACGAACAAGAATTGTTATCGACATAATCGCCTAAAACGTCACGTTTTCGAGTTGTAAGCTATTAAAGTTGAACTGGTGGCGACACCACTGGGTCGATTTGAAGCTAAAATAAAACGTATGCATGGGCTCTAAAATATTGTGTTACGGTCATCTAGGTCTAGACTAGAGTAAAAGTCAACAAGCGGTAGGGAAAGGGTTACCAGTTTGAAAAAATTTACATTTTAATAGGCTTTAGTAGGTATTAAAAGATTTTTTAATATATTGTGTTACCGGTTCAACTCGGTCTTGTGATAATATAACTCACCTATCGTGTGCGTGTCTCCGCAAATGAATGACGCGATTAGCCAACGAGGTAAGGAAAGGGTTCTATTTTTGACCTTGACACTTAATCCAGATCCAGAGTATTTCAGACTTGGATGGCCGTAAAACAATATTTCAAAGCCCATATATATGTTTTATTTTAGCTTCAAATCTATCCTGTAGTGTTACCACCAGTTCAACTTTAATAGCTTACAGCTCGAAAACGTGACGTTTTAGGCGATTATGTCGTTAACAATTCTTGTTCGTATTGGTACTAGCTATCGATTTACACAGGTTTCATGCGTGTCTGCTATTTTGAAAAAAAAAAACAAAATGTCGGAAATTAAGTATGCCACCCTCCATACTAGGATATTCCAACCCATTTCTAATACTTTTCACGTTTTCGATGTAGGTGTTGTTGTTATAAGTTCTACTCTGAGGATCGGGTTATTACGAAATACGTTATTGTTCGATGGTGGAACAATAAAAAGCCGATGGTGTCTGAGTGATCGATTACGAGTGTTAAATTGTAGTAAGCTAAGTAGATGTTCACTCAGTTCTTTCATGGGTCTCCATGATACAGCAGCGCCACCAAGCGGGATAAAGGACATGTCCCATCGCGCCTATGTCATTTGCCTCACCATTCTCAAAAAACCGGCCAAATGCGAGTCGGACTCGCGCACGAAGGGTTCCGTACCAAAAAACGGCAAAAAAATACGTTTGTTGTATGGGAGCCCCCCTTAAATAATAATTGTATTCTGTTTTTAGTATTTGTTGTTATAGCGGCAACAAAAATACATCATCTGTGAAAATTTCAACTATCTACCTGTTGTTTTTATTAATATCGAGCAAAAAACAGCAAAAAAATCACGTTTGTTGTATGGGAGCCCCCCTTAAATAATAATTTTATTCTGTTTTTAGTATTTGTTGTTATAGCGGCAACAGAAATACATAATCTGTGAAAATTTCAACTTTCTAGCTATCACGGTTCACGAGATACAGCCTGGTGACAGACAGACAGACAGACAGACGGACAGCGGAGTCTTAGTAATAGGGTCCCGTTTTTACCCTTTGGGTACGAAACCCTAAAAATGAAAGTCTATCGCGATTCGCGTCTTAATCAAAGTAGTTTGTCAGAGTAGGTATTTTACTCTAGAATCAGATTAAATAATTATTTTCTGCATTAAAAAGTGGGATTTTAAAGTTAAAACACTTTTAAATCACAATTTTTTATCATGATAGTACTTATTTACTTAAATTTTTTTCACAAAATACTTCAGAAAACAACTTAATGTTTTTGTAATTGTTTTTCTAAACATAAAACAATTCTTGACTGATACTATACCTAAATAAAATGTAATTAGCATTTTTTAATTATGAAAGTAATTAAATAAAATGAAACTGGGGCAACGCTGGGACATCTCCTTTGATAGCAAACAACAAAATGACAGGTCTACATCTACATTCTACACTAACAAAATTTATTTTTAGGGTTCCGTACCCAAAGGGTAAAAACGGGACCCTATTACTAAGCCTCCGCTGTCCGTCTGTCTATCTGTCTGTCACCAGGCTGTATCTCATGAACCGTGATAGCTAGAAAGTTGAAATTTTCACAGATGATGTATTTCTGTTGCCGCTATAACAGCAAATACTAAAAACAGAATAAAATTAATATTCAAGGGGGGCTCCCATACAACAAACGTGTTTTTTTGCCGTTTTTTGCTCGATATTAATAACGACAACAAGCAGACAGTTAAAATATTCACAGATGATGTATTTCTGATGCCGCTATAATAATAAATACTAAAATCAGAATAAAATAAATATTTAAGGGGGGCTCCCATACAACAAACGTGATTTTTTTGCCGTTTTTTGGTACGGAACCCTTCGTGCGCGAGTCCGACTCGCACATATTGTGCCATTTTGCTATTCTTCTCTTACCAATGTGATCTGTTTACCAAAGTTCGCTTTGCCATTTTTCCCCTGCCATTTCACTCCTATAACCCGGCCGAGTTAACTCGGCACCTGAAGCGCGATAGACCCCCTTCGTTTTCTCCTTGCCTCACGCCACTGTCGTCATGCCAGTAGCGTTAGTATAGTTCGTATCACGAAAGATGACCACAAATGGCGCCCATCTTTCCATCATAACTCATGAAGAAAAGACTTAATACAATATAATATTTCATATCTTTATATGTATTTTTACATTATATTTAAATATATAAAATATTATTATTTCTTAAGTCTTTTCTTCATGAGTTATGATGCGAAAATGGGCGCCAGTTGTGGTCATCTTTCGTGATTCGTACTGTACATTTGTTGGCGAATAATTTATTGATAAGGGGCCATCCATAAATTACGTCACACGAATTTCATGATTTTTGACCCCCTCCCCCGTCCTTTTCACAGCTGGTCACATTTGTGAGACCTCCCCCCTAGTGTGACGTCACATATTGTACAATTTTACGTCCAGAAATTATTACAGCAGTTCCGAAATTTGTTTTATTTCAATTTTAATGATTTTGATGTGTGACGTCACGAAATTTAGGACCCCTCCCTCCCCCTTGTCACACAATGTCACACTTCGTTGACCGCCTCCCTCCCCCTTAACGTGTGACGTAATTTATGGATGGCCCCTAATCTATCGAAAACTTTCAAAAAATTGACGACGGTAGCGTGAGGAAAGGAGAAAACGAGAGGGGTCTATCGAGCTTTAGGTACCGAGTTAACTCGGCCGGGTTATATATCATTTTGCGACCCCTCATCATTTTGCTCTTTGACCATTCCGCCAAACTTTGACTTACTAGAATAAAAGTTATTGGAGCTACTTCACAGTACGTTAAAGTGTATTTTGATGTAGAATTCAATACGTTTTCGCCAAATATATGACCCTTCGCAAGCGCTTTTGATTATGTTCTTTTATATTACCATCATCTGTGAGGTTTATACGCAATTTAATACTTGTAGCTATGTCGTATGTTTTTTTGTGGCTACAACTTTACTTTTTCTATAAAAATATGACCCCCCGCAAACCATGTTTTCCTATCATGGACCCTTAAGCTCGGCCACTTACAGACGGAATCCCGATTCGGACTTCCCAACGGAATTCCGATAATGTATGGAGGTTTCGTACTGAATAATCTCACATGTGTGTGGTAGGTCAATAGATCAGTATGGATTAGCTGCGTTCTAAATTATGTATGTATAGAATTCCGTAATGGAATTCCGTCCAGCGAACTAAAATCTATAGAATAAGCATTCTGCTCGAAAAATGGCACCACACGAAAAGTACAACTAAGTGGATAGAGCCAAAAATGCTGGCATTTAATTATGCAGCACAAAGCGTCTGAGCACTAGTTGCTTATTAGCGACCATAATTTGTATACTCATAGATATTTTCTATACTTAAATGAAAAAATGAGATACGTTTTTTCTGCATCTTTTACACCGTTTTACTATAAAGGACGTCATTTCTAATAAATTATCTCTTTCTATCTTTTCTCTACAATACAAACTGCAATTTATTGAAAAGAACACTAAAGTCAGTCACCGGGTGCGTGGCTGGCCCGACTAAAGCTGAGCGGGTTGTACTTTTTCGGCCCCGTGGTGCCATTTTTTAAGCAATATTTGTTTGCAATAGGGAACATGCATAAGTCAACGATTTTGATAAATTTGAGCTTGGTCGCTGCGGACACGTATAAAAACATGATGGTACAGAAAAATAAATTAAAAAAATAATTATTTTAGTTTTATCACACAGGGGAAAATAACTATTTTGTTTTTCATTTTGAGATATAATGCACTTAACAGTCGGATAGAATATCGAATAAGAAATAATATTTTGTATGACACATATGTACTTAAATGCAATATTTAGGGAGATATTTGAAAATTCTTGGCTAACTCCATATAATGCGCCTGAAACGTGACATGAGTGACGTCACAAATGTTAAACTTTCTGTATAGAGCGTTTTCGGCGGGAGCTGATGCGTGCTAACTTCAAGTAACTATATCACGAGAAAAAAACGCATGAGAAAAGTTTTAATATTACAGTTGATTTTCTCACGCATTATACTTTTGATTTTGATACAAAAAAAATTGATGCATGTTCCCCATTACACTTCCATAGATTCGCTGATTCCGTCTGTATGTGGCCACTCTTAGTCAACAATATCTCTTCGTCGTAGATCGCCAATCGGCCGGCGTTCCCGCACGCCAGTGGGCCGATCCCGCACGCCGGTTCCGATCCGGTCCCGCACGCCGGCGGTCCGGTCGCCGGTCCGGAGATCGCCGCGCCGATCCGGCTCCCGGACACGGCCGAGAAGGAGCCCTAGGAGATCGCCTGTTAGGTGAGTTTCATTGTAGAGATCTTTTCAGCTCCAAATGTACAGTCAACCAAATTGAATCATGATCATGACTCACCTCAAGGTGGTTGTATGACCGAAAGTGGCGCCCTCAGAGGTTTTTATATAATAAGTTATTAATAGAAAAAGATTTAAATAATGTTTATCGTGAAGATTTTAGGGCCCATGGTCTAGTATTTTTAGAATGTATCACTACATGCCCTCGTAGTCATTCGTTGAAGTAGATAGCAAATGTGTCAAAAACGGCCACTTTTAGCAATTTTGCTATCTACTTCTAGCAGTGTCTACGAGGGAATGTAACGATACCGTCTAAAAATACTAGACTGTGAGCCCTAAAATCTCCACGATAAACATTATTAAAATTGTGTATTAGAATTATAATATTAAATGTAATTCACCGCGGCGCCACTTTCGCTCAGGGTACCACTTTAAGGTTAAACGTCAGCACTGGACCACAGATATAAGTACTACCGTACAGAAAGGACACTCCGCCCCGCTCCAAAATCAATTACCTCACCTCACCCCGCGAGTTCGTATGCCGAATCGTATGCTCCTTTAGTCGTTTGGCAACCGTCAACTTCAAAAATCAAAAATCAAAAAATATTTATTCAGTAACATCAAGTTATTACAAAGAAGTAATATACTGAGATCCCCTTTTAAGTATTATTATACTTGTGTCAAGAGACCTCGCTCTTTCACATCATACAATGCAATTGATTTTAAAGAATAAATACTTGTTTACATTTTTAGAGATACAAAAACTAATTCAAAAGTATTAACTAATGCTATTAAGAAAAGTGTGTGTGTGTGTGTGTGTGTGTGTGTGTGCGTGCGTGTGTGTGTGTGCGCGCGTGTTTGTGTGTATTTATTACCAAAAAATTCAAACTATAAATTGAACGCCGCTCATACAGGAAACAAACTGAACAGTAGCCCTAGACTACGGGCTATCACCCGTTCTTGGTTGATATACCTTTTCTGCTTACCAAGCGCTACTCCACATCGTTTATAATGCGCACAGCAATGGAATGGAATTCCCTGCCGGCGTCTGTGTTTTCGAGCGCATACAACCTGACTCTATTCAAGGCCAGAGTGAATAAGCACTACATCGTAGGCCCTGTCTTTGCTTTTGGGCTAGACTGGGGTCAAGAGCAAACCCATTTAAAATAAAAAAAAGGCTTAAATACACAGCTGTTTGTGTACACAATCGTCATATCGACGCTTAAGAACCAAGTTCTTTTAATGCAGTCCTTTTTATGGTTAATTTACTCATCGCTTCCTTTAATCAGTTACCTCAAATTCGCTTTAAATAAGGAGTTATAAGAAAATACTATACCACCTAAGTTACGTTACGTAATAAAGGTGATTGGGAATTTTATTCGAACATTTAACCAAATAGGGCTAGGTATGTAGATAAATGTATCTGCTACTCAGTGATATGGATCGCATACTTGTAGAACATGTTTTATTTTTTTATTATATATCACAGCAGTTCAATAATAAATAAAATAAATTAATGAAGACAATACAAACGTTTATTATGCTTGTACCATACATTTTCACAATGTTGTATGTAAAAACTTCTGTTTTATTAACAAAAGTTTAATAACATTAATCATCACTCCCATACATAATGTAAAATAACTTTTTTGTGCCAGTCGGTACATAAAAAAATAATACATATTTTGCAAAGTGAGACTAAATTCTTCAATTTAAAACTGTTTTGGTTTCTGTACGCAAACTTTAATCAAGCAGGTCAAATATGCCCAATGACCTCTATGGAAATACCACCTACACCTACATCTATACGATTTTTTGTAGATAGATGGTCTTGGTTGTTAAGCGTCAATATGACGTCATCTGTTTATAACAGCGCGGTTGTATGGAGTGTCCGGGGTGTGCTTATAGCATTGTAAATACCCTTGTCGCCCACAGACGCAGCCCCATCCCGGCTGCCCGCAGGCGGTCCCGCAGCCCGCGCCCCCGCGTGCGCCCCCCGCCGCGCCCCCCGCGCCCCCCCTCGCCCCCCGACCCCAGGAAGGTAACTATACAACGTCACACAATAACTAATAATACAAGTACAGAAGCAGCACTCCGCAAAGTCATTTAAATAAATAGCGACTTTTAGCTCCGACACAATAAAGTGCAATGAAGAATAACAGCGATTTTTACACGACTGCCCAAAAAGAAGTGTATATGTGTTCAGGATTCATGTATGTTTGTGGGTATGTGAGTTTCTTTATTCCACCATAACTTCTAAATGGCCAAATGTATTTGGATGTATGAGGTATCGTTAGAATCCTTACATAATTTTGAGTGACACTGGCTATAAATTATTTGAAAACAGTCAGTATGGCGACTGTACAACGGCACTTTTAAATGTAAAAAAAATATTTTTTTCTTCGATTATTACAATATGGGCCTTAATGAGCACATTCCAAAACTATATAATTTGTCACTAAAATGTGTCATTGCAGTCGGGGGACCGTTTTAAGGAACAATTTTTAATCTAAGAGGTCCCCCGACTGCAATGACACTTGTTATTTAACTCTTTAGTTCGTTATTGGCAGGGCAGTCGTGTTTTTAATATTTTTTAATTAATTTATTTTTATTTGACATATTTTAGTAACAAATTATATAGTTTTGGAATGTGCTCATCAAGGCCTTTCATATTATGCCCATATTGTAATAATAAAAGAAATTTTTTTTTTTCACATTTGAAAGTGGCGTCGTACAGTCGCCATATTGATTTTATTCAAAAAAAACATACCCAGGAATGATATAAGGATTCTAACCATACTCCACACATCCAAATTCGTTAAGGCATTTAGAAGTTATGGTGGAATAAAGAAACTCACATACCCACAAACATACATTAACCCTACACACTCCTTTTTGGACAGTCGTGTAAAAAAGGAATACCCAAGATGGATATTGCCCATGAAGTTGTTCAAATATTGCAAAAAAAAATGAGGCAAGTAATTGTTGCTCGGAAACTGAATCTCAGTTATTGATTCCGTTCGACGAGTATTCCAACGGTTTCTAGAGACTGTTGGCTATGTCCGAAGGGGAAGAAGTATACAACACTTACCATTAAATTAAATAGGATTAAATTACCTTTGAAGAAAATTTGAAAAGGTGCAATTTTTCTGACCTCGAGTGTATTTTTGCCCGTGAAACCCCCTGAATAACATACTCCTTAATGAATATATTTTTATTGCCCATGGTACATCTCAAACATTTCAGTCTGACATGGCTATGTACAGCCTTGGCCAAATGTATTAGCCACTCTACATTTTTTTCCTACTTACTATTTTAAACGATGTTATTTCAAATTAAACCAAACCAATATGAAGCATTATCTTGCTGAAACTTTACGTCGTTGTAATTCGTGTCACCGAAAATATTCGAAACCGACGGTTCAAGAGAGAGGTTTCAAGAACATTGATGTACTTTTGCGAGTTCATGCGACTTTCACCAATGAACATTTCGCCCACTCCATCTGCAGCCATGCATCCCCATACCATTATGCTGCCTCCTCCATGCTTGACTGTAGGCACCACGCACTCCGGCAAGAATCATTCGCCCTTTCGACGCCTCACGTAGGTCCCACCAGGGGTACCAAACACCTCAAAATTGGATTCATCAGACCAAAGCACATTGGACCAATCCTCCTTTGTAAAGTGTTGGTGTTTAGTAGCCCAGGGCGATTTGTGCTTTCTTGTTTGGTTCTGATAGCCACGGCTTCTTCAGTTCACGGAAAGTGATCTACCAGTTTTATTTCATAAATGCTAAAAAATACCCCTAATGCCGAATATGGTAGATAGGGACAATCAAACTGAACAACTTTTGCTATGGGACCAACTCTGAAATCGTGAATAAAACGCTGTTCCATACATTTTGGTATTTTCGTTATTAATTTTTATATGAAAAAGCTGTTTTTTTTTGCAGTTAATTAAAAACGATAAAATTGCTTTTTTAGGGTTCGTACCCAAAGGGTAAAAACGTGACCCTATTACTAAGACTTCGCTGTCCGTCTGTCTGTCACCAGGCTGTATCTCGTGAACCGTGATAGCTAGACAGCTGAAATTTTCACAGATGATGTATTTCTGTTGCCGCTATAACAACAAATACTAAAAATAGCATAAAATAAATATTTAAGGGGAGCCGTTTTTTGCTTTATATTAATAAAGACAACAGGTAGACAGTTGAAACTTTCACAAATAATGTATTTTTGTTGCCGCTATAATAACAAATACTAAAAACAGAATAAAATAAATATTTAAGGGGGCTCCCATACAACAAACGTGATTTTTTGCCGTTTTTTGGTACGGAACCCTTCGTGCGTGAGTCCGACTTTCACTTGGCCGGTTTTTTTTACGTTGGTCCCATAGTAAAAGTTGTTCAGTTTGATGGTCGAAGAAACTATTCTCCTATTTTGTGTTCATCTATTAACATGTTGTGTAAGTATTTTGTTGACATTATATTTTGTTCCAGTCGTCAGGCTCCGGATCGTCTGCGAGCAGTTGTTCGGACGAATCGTGCTCGGTGTGCTCGGCCAAGAACAAGAAGGCCAAAGCACCCGTTCCACCACCACCCAAGGTGGTCAAACCAAGGTAAATATACAGATACAAAATTATTTATTCAGTATAGATGTTTTATGTTATTCAGTATACAAGTTTATTTTTAGTTTATACAAAACCTCTCGTGGGGTTGATCAGACCATCAAACTGAACAACTTTCATTATGGAACCAACCTTGAAATCGCGAAAAAAAAACAGCTGTTCCATACAAAAGTACAATCCTACTCCATCGAAATGTATGAAACAGCTGATTTTTTTTCATGATTTTGAGGTTGGTCCCATAATGAAAGTTGTTGAGTTTGATGGTCTGATCAACCCCACGAGAGGTTTTGTATAAACTAAAAATAACCTTGTAGATCTTGTCTATCAGCCATTTTTAATGTCCCCACTGCTGGGGCACAAGCCTTCCTTATGGGTGGATAAGGAGGACGGGACATAACCCACCACGCGGGCCCAATGCGGATTGGTGGGTATTAACGACTGCAAATGCAGCCGGGACCAACGGCTTAACGTGCCTTCCGGAGCACGGAGGAGTTCGCGTTAGTAAATTTTTGGTCATCCATCCCATGACCAACCCTTGCGAACGTTGCTTAACTTACGCAATCGCTGGACCAGGCGCTAAACCACCGAGCTCCTCTTCTCTCTGTAGATCTTACAAACAAGCAATAAGGTTGTTAAATTCACCCACACTCGTGGGAAAACAGTATTCTGTCAGGAGATTACAAAAATGTTATCCGCCATTAATAAAAAAAACCGGCCAAGTGCGTGTCGGGCCACGCGCCGTAGGGTTCCGTAGTTACCTTATACTATACCATATTTAATACCACCTATCATTTTTCTTCTGCAAAAATAACTTTGTTTTTCAGAGTGTTGGTATGAATGACAAAGTCATATTTGCGGTTTTGGAAAATGTGCTATATCTCGAAAACTAATTACTATATCTCGTTCAAACCAATTTTGGTTGAAAGTTTTTATTAAGATCTATAGCATATATTTTTTTTTTGATTTTTCACTCTCTTATTTCAAAAGTTAAAGGGGAGGGGACACACATTTTACCACTTTGGCGGTGTATATCTTTCAAACGGTTAACTTTGAGAAAAAGTTGTCTTAGGGACCTCAATGCCATTTTTAAAGACCTATCTATAGACACCCAACACGTGTTGGTTTGAAAAAAAAATTTTTTTTCAGTTTCAGTTCCATGTATGGGGAGCCCCCCCTTAATCTTTTATTTTTCTTATTTTTGTATTAAATCCGTTAAGCGGTTAACAGAATACATCTACCTACCAAGTTTCAACTGTGTAGTCGTAATACTTTCCGAATAAAGTGGCTGTGACATACGGACAGACAGACAGACATGACGAATCTATAAGGGTTCCGTTTTTTGCCATTTAGGCTACGGAACCCTAAAAACCCTGTCTACGACTTCATTTTTCGCCCTATGTTCCTTGTAGAATGTTGTTCACTTTCAGCGGCGCTATCCACCTGTTTCAGGGTCTGATCGCATCGAGGTTTTGTATAAACTAAAAATAACTTTGTAGATCATACAAACAAGCAATAAGGTTTGTTAAATTCACCCACACTCGTGGGAAAACAGTATTCTATTAGGAGATTACAAAAATGTTAACCACCATTAATAAAAAAAAATAGAGGCACCATTACGCTCGATCATTTGTCTCTGTCTTTTTCTTTACATGTAAAGAGTAAGGAAAATAACCTCACTTCTGCAGTTTTTCAATGTTTTTCATTGTTTTATTATCATTATCAGAATTGGGATGTTGACTAATGAATAAAATAACGAAATACTAATAAAAATCGTAAACATATTAAACTTTTAGAGTAGCTTGTATACCTCTTGGTTTTATATATTGCATATTATTTGTTTTATGACCCTCCAAGTTGAGTGGACAAGTCCATTTAAAAAGTTTAAAATTTATTAAAATAAATGATACCTTTAATTAGTTCGTAAAATGTATAGCAAATTTGTCTAGAAGAAACCATTTTGATAAACACAATATTTAATATAGCTGCCGAACAAATTTCCTACGCGTTGCATACAAACTACTGAGGCGTGACGTCATAACTCAGTAGCCGTTAGTATGGAGCGTTTTTTTGGCAAGTCTATTTGTGTGCATTTCACACTGTGATATCTCGGGCAGTTTTCAAGCTAGCGAAATAATTATTTTACCAATGTTTCTTTTTTTGAGAGGTAATTTATGTAATCCTTACTAATATTATAAATGCGAAAGTCCGTTTGTTTGTTTGTTTGTTTGTTTGTTTGTTACGCCTTCACGTCTTAACTACTCAACCGATCATCATGAAATTTTGCATACACGTTCTTAGGGGTATAGAGAAGGACACCTTTCATCCCGAAAAAATGTATTGTTCCCGAGGGATAGCAAAAAAACTTTCCACGCAGACGAAGTCGCGGGCGGCCGCTAGTATAAAATAAAAAAAGTTGTCAACATCCCAATTTGTACTCGGTTTGGTTGGTGGTAGGGCTTATTTCAAGTCCTCCTGGCTAGCTACCACCAACTTACCTAAGTCTGACGCCATAACAACAATTTAAACATTGTTGTGTTCCGGCAGTTAGAGGTAAGATAGCCAGTTCCTCAGTGGTGAGGATTCCGGGTGTAGTGCGCTTCCACCTTCGGCCTTATCGTCACATAACATCAGGTGAGGTGAACGCCAAGCACTATCCCGTTGTGCATTAAAAAAAACCGGCCAAGTTCGAGTCGGACTCGCGCACGAAGGGTTCCGTACCAAAAAACGATAAAAAAATTACGTTTGTTGTATGGGAGCCCCCCTTAAATATTTATTTTATTCTGATTTTAGTATTTATTATTATAGCGGCATCAGAAATACATCATCTGTGAAAATTTCAACTGTCTACCTGTTGTCGTTATTAATATCGAGCAAAAAACGGCAAAAAAAACACGTTTGTTGTATGGGAGCCCCCCTTAAATATTTATTTTATTCTGTTTTTATTTGTTGTTGTAGCGGCAACAGAAATACATCATCTGTGAAACTTTCAGCTGTCTAGCTATCACGGTTCATGAGATACAGCCTGGTGACAGATAGACAGACAGACAGACAGACAAACAGACGGACAGCGGAGGCTTAGTAATAGGGTCCCGTTTTTACCCTTTGGGTACAGAACCCTAAAAAGAGTCACGGGTTAATGTTTAACCTTAAAATACCTAGTTTTGTACCGCAAGCGTCCTGAAATTGGCGCAGATCAGTGTATTGTCAATTTAATCGCATTTACACGTTGTCGCAGGCCCCCCGCGGGCTCCCCCCCGCCCCCCCGCGGGCCCCCCCGCCCCGCGCGCGCCGTGCAGCCCACTAAAGAACTGCTGAAGGCGAGGGAAGCCAGCAAAAGGACCAGGGAGGAAAAGGTTGGTGGAAGGAAGTGTTATAATGTTTATTGTAATGTTTGTTTGTCCTTACTTGTCCTATTTAGTAAACAATCTTCATCCAACTCTATTGAAATAATCATAACAATTTTCCGCGTCTTGGCGCATAATGTCCTTTTCTCAAAATGTCCTTTCTCATAATGTCCTTTTCTCGAAATGTCCTTTCTCAAAAAGTCCTTTTCTCAAAATGTCTTTTTCTCGAAATGTCCTTTTCTCTAAATGTCCTTTTAATATGTAATATTTTTTTAAACAAATACATATTACATTAAAACATGTATTTAAGAAATCGACTGATACATTCAAATAAGTTCTTTGTTAAGACTTTAAGATACTTTATTTAGGGACTAGCTTCAGCCCGCGACTTCGTCCGCGTGGAAATTCGATAAAATCTTCAGAGAATCTTAAACCAGGATAATCAGTATTCTATGTTTTAATTTAATTAAATTCTGATCAGCCGATTTTACGTGATAAGGCGGGTCCCCACCAAGCGAGCAGCCTCGTGCGAGCCCCGCCACATGCGGCAAACGTCTTGCCTCGCGAGGCAGCGCGCTTAGTGGGGACCCGCCTAATCACGTAAAATCGGCTGATCAGAATTTAATGAAATTAAAACATAGAATACTGTTTATCCTGGTTTAAGATTCTCTGAGGATCTTATTGAATTTCCACGCTGACGAAGTCGCGGGCGGAAGCTAGTCCCTAAATAAAGTATCTTAAACTCTTTATATCTTCTATGGAACAGTTGATTTTTTTTCGCTATTTCGTAGTTGGCTCTATAGTAAAAGTTATAAAATGTACTTCACGCAATTATTTTAGTCAAAACACACTGAAAAGTGTAAAGATTAGCAGATAACAGGTTTTCACATAGATTTTTCGATATTTTACACAGGTAAAACCAACTATAAATATTTCAATAAAATTGTATTATTTACAGGTTTCAAAATTTTATAAAAGATAGCTATTGTTTAGAACGTCTTGCTAAATATTTCTAACAGCGATACGCATATTACTTTAAAAAATACAGCTGCTTATTTTTTTTTTATTCAGGTAAAACCAATTAAATGTCTCCCCTTGTCAAAGATATTTACATTTTTTTATACATTCCGAGCAAAAATTTACAGTTTTTGTCATTTAGATCTTCAGACATATGGTTTGTCCTTCATAATCGTATCTACAACCAGAAAGATTATTTAATTTTAATGCCTAAATCTAACCTCAAACTTTCAAATTGCGATACTGTAAAGTTGGTTTTTTGCAGATAACCGGTTTTACCTTTTAGGGTACGATATGGTAGATAGGGATTATCAAACTAAACAACTTTTACTATGGCACCAACTCTGAAATCGCGAAAAAAGAATCGGCTGTTTCATACATTTTGATATTTTTTTTGTTATTAATTTTTGTATGAAACAGCTGATTTTTTTTCGCGATTTCAGAGTTGGTCCCATAGTAAAAGTTGTTCAGTTTGATGGTCTGAAGAAACGGTTTTCTCATTTTGCGTTAATTCATTAATATATTTACGAAGAAACGGTTTTCTCATTTTGCGTTAATTCATTAATTATTACGTATTTCCTTTATCTACTAGGTGTTAGAATGGCAACGTTCCCAACTAGCGGCGCGTCCCCCTCCCCCCGCCGCCCCCCCGGCGCCCCCCGCCCGCATCAAGCGCGAGGGGGAGCGCAGGCCCGAGCCCCCCCCCAGGGGGGAGCCTAGGGGGCCTAGGGGGGTGTCCCCCGCGGCTATAGCGGCCGCGTTGAACGACAGTGATTCAAGCGACTCGGCCGATAGTTCCGCTGACCAACCACAGAGGTGAGCGATCCATTTGTGTCTATGTAATCACTATTTGTCTCACTAGATGGTGTTGATGGACAAATGAATTGTCAAAATTGGCTTTTAAATATAAACCACCTGCGTTTAAAAAAACCATTTTCATTTCTTAGCGTTCGTTAGTTGTTTTCGGTATTTTCATGTGAATTGCGTTTTCTTTTTCCTACGTTTTCTACAGTTGACCATTGCCTGTTTATTAACGCCATCTAGCGAGCGTACAGTTTTTTGTCATTTAGAAAAGTCCTTTTTGAAAATAACGTCTAAAATATAGTGAAAATAGCAGTCGCTCGGTAATATACTTGCTCTCGCACGTATTAAGTACACTTAAGGGGGAGAGAAGGCCAGACCCTCCCCCTAGAGGGGAACCTAGGGGGCCTAGGAGGGTGTCCCCCGCTGCTATAGCGGCCGCGTTGAATGACAGCGATTCAAACGATTCTGCAGATAGTTCCGCTAATCAATCACAGAGGTCAGTGTAATCTATTTGTTTGTGTCTAAATGCAAATAAAGTCAATTATAAAGTCAATTTTCATACAAACGAGGTAAATCTTTGAAACCTTAGTTCTCCGCCAGGGATTGACCTAGCTGTGACCTGATTATGGCCATCCAAGCAGTGAATGGAGGGGATTCAGATCGCTATACACACCCAACTGATCTGATCAGCAGTTTTCAGTTTCATGATTTCCATACATTTTTATGCTAATTTCGCGGTTTTTCAAACACATCATTATATCTTTTAGAATGCCGATCAGATCAGGTGGTTGTGTATAGCGCTCTAAATCTCCTCCATTCACTCCCTGGATGGCCATCATCAGATCACAGCTAGGTCAATCCCTGGCGGAGAACCAAGGCTTCAAAGTTACCTCGATTGTATGAAATTAGACTGGTGTCTTTAATTATTTGACCACCACTGTATTTCTTCCACCCGTATATGTCTGTTTTGGCATTAAGTGAAAGACATGCTATATCTAATAGCTAGGTAGTCACTGTCTTTATCTCGTTAATCTAGCTAATATGATACTACACTGGCCTGCAAAAGTAAGTACTACAGAGGCCTATTTTCATACAAACGAGGTAACTTTGATGCTTTGGTTATCCGTCCAGGATTAAACGGGGTGTGATTTGATAATTGCTAAATTAAAGAGTAAATGGAGAGGGCCCAGATCGCTAAAGAAACCCAATGGATTTCAAGATTCAGATTTTCAAATTTCAATAAAATCAGCATATAATTTGTACTAGTAAGATTGTTTTGCTATTTGCGTTTCAACGTTTGTTGCTATTTGTGCTAAGCATGCTGCGACGATAGCGGCGCCATCTAGAATTCTAAAAGAAAATCATTTTTAAGAGCGTGCAGTCTGCACACTAGCGCCGCCATTGGAAATAAAATCAGTGTTTAAATAAAAAAGAAATTATAAATTATCTCTCTGGAGTGCACTGCGAACAAGTACTTTTTATCCCTTAAACAAAATTTTCTAGCCTGTCGTTTTGTTATATGGACTTTTATTACGAAAAGTGGCCACTTTTAACAATAAAAGTCCGTTAAACTAAACGACAGGCTAGAAAATATTGCTTAAGTGATAAAAAGTACCGCAAAGCTTGTTCGGAGTTCACTCCAGAGAGATAATTTACAAATTTGTCTTTATTTAAGCACTATGATTTTTTTTCTAATGGCGGCGCTAGTGTGCAGACTGCGCAGCCTCAATCGCCCTGATAGTAGCCTTACGAGGGCCATTTGTTTAGTATGGAATGAGGTATCTGTACTAGTAGTGTGCGAGCTATTGAATGAGCACACGGATCGGCACACGAACTCGCGCAATGGGCGCCGCCGCCGGTGGGGTGAAGTAATTGATGGTGGGGCGGAGCGGACAGTTTCCTTTCTGTACGGTAGTACTTATATCTATTCTGTGCTCTTGGCTATAGTAAAAAAAAACGGCCGCGCAGCGCGACTCTTAAGTCGGTTTCATTTCATCCACTAATCTTGTACTCTTGCCTACAATAAAAAAACGGCTGCGCAGCGCGACTTTTAAGTTGGTTTCATTTCATCCACTAATCTTGTATTCTTGTTTACCTATATGTGGGAGAAAATAAAAGAAGAGATGGCAGTTTAAAGTATTTATTCATTTATTTAAATATTGTGGTTGTGAATGTCGTTATTTATTCGTAATTATATCACATGTCTTAGATTTATTAGCTTTAATGTCGATATCACACTTAATATCAAATTAAATATTGTAATTTTATCACACTTTTACACACATCAACTTTGTCTAGGGATACAGGTGCTATTTTCATACAAACGAGGTAACTTTTAAGCCTTGTATTCCTGCCAGGGATGTACTGTGCTGTGATTTGATGAGGGTTATCCAGGGAGTGAATGGAGGAGATTCAGATCGCTATACACACCCAACTGATCTGACCAGCATTCTAAAAACGTAATGGACATGTTTAAAAAAACTGCGATTATAGCATGAAAATGTATGGAAATCCTCAAACTGAGAACTCCGACCCATTAATCTTTTAGAATGCTGATCAGATCAGTTGGGTGTGTATAGCGATCTGAATCTACTCCATTCACTCCCTGGATGGCCATCATCAGATTACAGCACGGTACATCCCTGGCAGAAAACCAAGGCTTCAAAGTTACCTCGTTTGTATGAAAATAGCACCTGTATCCCTAGACAAAGTTGATGTGGGTATTACTGTCATAAAAGAAGTGATACTTAACTACATTACCAGACAGCTGAGCATCAGCAGTATGACGTGTCACAGTCGAACAACGAATAAGGCTTGTCAATAGGCGTGCAACGCCTTTTATAGTGTGACACAGACAAGTTTCACTCACACATGGCGCAGTGGGGAGTAGCGCGAAAAGTTGCATAATTATACCAGTAATTGAACTATAGTCAATTTGTGTACTTTTAATTTGTAATTATATTGTTAATCAATGTTTTATTGATTTTAAGTAATAAAAATATCACATTCTCCCACATATATTATAAAATCGTTCGCAAACTTTGTGGAGGAACGAGCACACAAACAAACACACAAACGAGAAAGCAACCTAATAAAAACGTGTTAAAAAAATGCGTGCGTAGCTTATTCCGAAAAGCGGGAATTTAGCGTCACACTGAGCGGGATGTCTCGTTGAGAGTCTCAGAAACGGGACGTCCCGCATAGGTATAGCAGGATGGTTGGCAACCCTAACTAGGGCGTTTCACGTCCAAACGTAATGTTTACCTGCTTCTCATTTGCCCCCAGATTAACCCTCTCGGAACGCTTCGGCAAGATGGCGCAATGGTCCGCGGACCGCTCGGCGCGTCTAGAGAACATGAAGATAACCCGCCGCGACTCAGCATTGCACGTACTTATAGAGAGGGACCCCTTGAACCCCAGGGAGCCGGGCGAGGACCCTGAGGATTTGTACCCGTAAGTCATTTGACAAGTTTTTGATGTTTTCCCAAGCACTATTTAGAAATTCAAGCATTTTTTTAAGACAATCATTTCAATGGAAAACATTCATTTTAGGTAATTGATTACGTCTTAATACCTACCACTGATTACATCTAAATTACTGTGAGTACCTAAATACATAAGTAGTCTGTTTTTTCTTACTCGTCCCATTTGGTCCCCTTCTAAATGGTCCAAAGTACATGAAGATAACCCGTAGCGACTCAGCCCTACACGTGCTCATAGAGAGGGACCCCTTGAACCCCAGGGAGACGGGCGAGGACCCTGAGGATTTGTACCCGTGAGTCATTTGACAAGTTTTTGATGTTTTTCCCAAGCAATATTTAGAAAATTCAAACATTTTCAAAGACAATCATTCCAGTGGACAGCCATTCAATTAGGTATATTATGTCTTATACCACTCACTGATAACATCGAAATTACTATGAGTACCTAAGTACATTGGTAGCGTCTTGGCGCATAATATCCTTTACTCAAAATGTCCTTTTCTCGAAATGTCCTTTCTCAGAATGTCATTTCTCAAAAAGTCCTTTTCTCAAAATGTCTTTTTCTCGAAATGTCCTTTTCTCAAAATGTCCTTTTAATATGCAATACTTTTTTAACAAATACATATTAAAGCTTTTTTAGTTAGTTGCTTATCTAAATTATCATCAAAAACACAGACATGCAATGCATGTAAATATTTATTAAGTCTAAGAATGTTATAAAGTAATGAGTAATGTAGTTATAAAATTGTAGAAATATGATGGAAAGAATCAGAAATAAAAATAAAAAAAGTTATAATAATCATGAACCAGTCTCTTTATTTGTAGTCAAAAATATTATTTATTTATCATTATTGACATATATAAATATTGCATATTAAAAGAACATTTTGAGAAAAGGACATTTCGAGAAAAGGACTTTTTCACTTCTCATGCTCGTAAAGTTCGTCTTTATGTTGGGTATAGGCTGCATAAAATCGCTTTTTATGCTCTAGTGCAGGGGTCTCCAAACTACGGCCCGCGGGCCAAATCCGGCCCTCGAGCACCAACAATCCGGCCCGCGAAAGTAGGCCGGATTGGACCACCAATACTGTAATTTACAGTATGTTGGTACGGAGCTAGCTAAATCCTGTGGGGCTACCGCCCAAGTAGCGTCGACTTCGCCGTCGGCTTCATTTGACATATGGTTGTAATACATTGCTACTTTTCTTTGGTATGTTTTTATTATATTATTTTATTAGTAAAAAGAAGTATCAATGTATCTCATCCTTCTGTCAAATGAAGCCGACGGCGAAGTCGACGACACTTGGGCGGTAGGGCCCCTGGCCCTTGGGACTTGGTGGAGGAGTAAGTCTGGCCCTTTTGCTAAAAAGTTTGGAGACCCATGCTCTAGTGCATAAAGTAAAATCTTCGTCAAGTCTCAGACTTTAAGACAAAGGTCGTCAGGTAAACAGCCACACACGCAATTTAACTTCATTGAATTAACTTGTTACTTCATTTTGTTTCTTCATTTTTTGTTATGTTATAATACTTTTTTCACTTCTCATGCTCGTAAAGTTCGTCTTTATGTTGGGTATAGGCTGCATAAAATAGCTTTTTATGCTCTAGTGCATAAAGTAAAATCTTCGTCTAAGTCTCAGACTTTAAGACAATGGTCGTCAAGTAAACAGCCACACACGCAATTTAACTTCGTTGAATTAACCTGTTATTTCATTGTTTCTTCATTTTTTGTTGATAATACTTTTTTATTTTTGAAAGTGGGTATCAATTTTACTAAAAGGCCTTGATAATTTTTTTTTTTCAATTTTTGAAAATGGGTATCAAATGAAAGGCCTTGATGAGCACATTCCAAAATTATATTTTTTTTTTAATAAAAAATGAGTTTTTTTTTCAATTTTTGAATATGGGTATCAAATGAAAGGCCTTGATGAGCACATTCAAAAATTATATTTTTTTATAAAAAAAGAGTTTTTTTTCAATTTTTGAATATGGGTATCAAATGAAAGGCCTTGATGAGCACATTCCAAAAATATATATTTTGTAACAAAAAATTAGGAAAAAATATTATTTTTTTCAATTTTTTAATATGGGTATCAAATGCAAGGCCTTGATGAGCACATTCCAAAATTGTATTTTTTTATGAAAAAAAGTAGTTTTTTTTTTCAATTTATGCTTATGGGTACCAAATTAAAGGCCTTGATGAGCACATTCCAAAAATATATATTTTGTCACAAAAAATTCAGAAATATTTTTTTTTCTCAATTTTTGAATATGGGTATCAAATGAAAGGTCTTGATGAGCACATTCCAAACATTAATAATTTGTGACTAAAATTTAAGATTTTTTTTTAGATTTTTACATTATTGTTGTTTAATTTCCTCACAATCGAAGTGAAAAGCAGAGTGTATAACTCGTGCATAAAACCCATTTTATGCACTTGTTGTACAATCTACTATTTGAGAAAGGACATTATGAGAAAGGACATTTTGAGAAAAGGATATTATGCGCCAAGACGATTGGAAGTCTGTTTTTTCCAGCGAACTAAAGCTATGGAACAAGCATTCCGCTCAAAAAATGGCACCACACCAAAAGTACAACTAAGTGGATAGAGCTAAAAATGCTGGCATTTAATTATGCAGCACAAACCGTCTGAGCACTGGTTGCCTATTAGCGTACCATAATTTGTATACTTATAGATCTTTTCTGTACTTAAACAAAAAAATAAGATACGTTATTTCTGCATTTTTTTACTGCCTTCTTTGCATCTTTTACGCCATTTGACTATAAAGGACGTCATTTCTAATAAACTCTCCCGTTCTATCTTTTCTCTTCAATATAAACTGCAATTTATTGAAAAGAACACTAACCTTAATCACGGGTATGCATTACAATGCCGATAATTCATAATACATACGACCGAAATATCGACACATAAAACACCTATTTTTAAAATACCGAACATTCTAAATATCGACATCGGATAGACCGAAACTTGAAAGATCGATTATCAAATGACCGAAAGTTCGAAATCCCGAAAGGTCGAAATCACGATAGGTTCAAAATCCCGACATTTAAAATGTCGAAACTTACTTCACCTACACATACATTTATGATGGTAGGCGTTGCGGTTAATTTGTTTTACTCAAAAATGCTTGTAAATGTAAAATGGTCATTATTTTGACAAAATCCATCAATCGAGTTTGAAATAGTTTTTTTTCTGGCGCTTCGCCGGCCGCTGCAGCGGCACGCTCGCTTTGCTCGCTCGGCTCGCGCGCTGGGTTCATGTCAACCTAACATGCTCGTCGCTACCCTCCTCGCACCTATTTCGTGTCGTGACCTACGGTCTACGGTGTCTAAGTCCCAGTAGACTAGTTTAGACTAATTTTCGGCAGCTAAATTTACTATAAAGCATTTCAGGCGAAGCCCAAAGACACCTCCACAGCCAATTCGGTATTAAGTAGTTCGGGGTATAGAACTTAGGTATATTAACCTTCGGTTTTTTAAGCTTCGGGATTTAGTATTTTAGGTAAAATGTCCTTTCGTGATTTTAAACGTACGGCCAAACAACCATTCGACCTTTTAATTTTCGGGATTTCGTCCATAGGTATTGTAAAATTCGGTCTTTTCTACTTTGGCATTGTAACACATACCCCTCAATCACCGGGTGCGTGGCTGGCCCGACTAAAGCTGACTGTGCTAACCGACTAAAGAGGGTTGTACTTTTTCGGCCTTTTATTTGTTTGCAATTACACTTAATAGATTTTAGTTCACTGGTTTTTTAGGGTTCCGTAGCCTAAATGGCAAAAAACGGAACCCTTATAGATTCGTCATGTCTGTCCGTCTGTCTGTCTGTCTGTCCGTATGTCACAGCCACTTTATTCCGAAAGTATTAAAACTACACAGTTGAAACTTGGTAGGTAGATGTATTCTGTTAACCACTTAGCGAATTTAATACAAAAATAAGAAAAATAAAAGATTAAGGGGGGGCTCCCCATACATGGAACTGAAACTGAAAAAAATTTTTTTCTTCAAACCAAAACGTGTTGGGTGTCTATAGATAGGTCTTTAAAAATGACATTGAGGTTTCTAAGACAACTTTTTCTCAAAGTCAACCGTTTGAATGATATTCACCGCCAAAGTGGTAAAATGTGTGTCCCCCCCCCCCTTTAACTTTTGAAATAAGAGAGTGAAAAATCTAAAAAAAATATATGCTATAGATCTTAATAAACACTTTCAACCAAAATTAGTTTGAACGAGATATAGTAATTAGTTTTTGAGATATAGCACATTTTCCAAAACCGCAAATATAACTTTGTCATTCATACCAACACTGTGAAAAACAAAGTTATTTTTGCAAACGAAAAATGATAGGTGGTATTAAATATGGTATGGTATAAGGTAGCTACGGAACCCTATGGCGCGTGGCCCGACACGCACTTGGCCGGTTTTTTCTTACTCGTCCCATTTGGTCCCATTCTAAATGGTCCGCGGACCGCTCGGCCTGTCTTATATGTAAAAGATTCTACAACCGACATCGTCCGACTACCGTCTATGCGCACATTCGTTTGTTTTAATCGGCCGACATAGTTCGGCCGATGACGGATTTGGTGTATCTGCAGCACTGACCTGCATATATTTACACTGGACAGGCTTATGTCAAACTGTTTTTGTGCCTATTTGATTACCGCCATGTTGGCGCTGTAGGACGTAGCGTGAGCATAGCGTACATGGTACTAAAGTTTGAAGTCTGGAGAGACCATCACGTCAACCATTTTCATATTGTACGTCGTGTGTAAATTAGTACTTTAGACGCACGCTAGTGGCGTTTCAAATAGGCACAAAAACTTAGCTGTCAAATCATACAGACAGCCAGTCCAGTTAAATAAAAAAAAAATGTTCATGTCAGTGATCTGCAGCGTATGGCTGGCTGGCGCGGACGGATGAGCCCGGAAAAGGTTGTCTATTGACATCCTGACTCGCTGACAAGTATTCACTTTCAGGGTTCCGTACCCAAAGGGTAAAAACGGGACCCTATTACTAAGACTCCACTGTCCGTCTGTCTGTCACCAGGCTGTATCTCATGAACCGTGATAATTAGACAGTTGAAATTTTCACAGATGATGTATTTCTGTTGCCGCTACGACAACAAATACTAAAAACAGAATTGAATAAATATTTAATGGGGCTCCCATACAATAAACGTTTTTTTTTTTTGCTGGTTTTTTGCTTTATATTAATAACGACTACAGGTAAACAGATGAAATTTCCACAAATGATGTATTTCTGTTGCCGCTATAACAACAAATACTAAACAGAATAAAATTAATATTTAAGGGGGGGCTCCCATACAACAATCGTAATTTTTTTGCCGTTTTTTGGTACGGAACTCTTCGTGCGCGAGTCCGACTCGCACTTGGTCAGTTTTTGCTTTTTTTTTTTGTTGGATTTTGTTTTTTTTAATTTCGCCCGGCTAGGAATGCAAAATACCCCTATGTGCAAAGTCCATAAATCTCTTGTTGTGTTATGTTAATGTTTGCTAAGCCATACACTTGTTTACAGTGGCTTGGAACCGGCCCCAGTAGGCAGTTACCCTGAGGAACTGCTGGCTGCCGCGCCTGGAGGTCTACCATCATGGGATGACGTGAGGGTCCGATACGACTACTACAAGAAGAGGGGGTACCTCAGAGGTTAGTGAAAGCCTTCCTGATCACACTGCCTAAAAATCAAATTGTCTACGAAGCAAAATGCCTAAATGTCATGTCTAAAGAGCATAATGTCTACTGAGCAAATTGTCTAAAACGCAGAATGTCTAAACAGTAGTTTGCCTAAGGGATTAAAAAGGTCTAAGTTGCAAAACGTCCATGTCGCAAATTGTCCTACCTGTACGTACACACTATATATGTTACCGGCAATGTATAATACCTCGAGGGGGTTCGAGGGGGCCCGGGCTCCGAGGTTGCTCGAAGGGGGTTTGAGGGGAGCTCGAGGCGGCTCAAGTGGGGGGGCTTATTTTACACATTACCGGTGGACCATCAGGCATTGTATAACAATGCCTAGGCAAAGGCAAAGTAGGCATTTTAGACATTTTGCGTTTTAGTCATTCTGTAAGTTAGTAATTCAGCATTTTAGACATTTTGCTGTTTAGTCATTCTGCAAGTTAGTCATTCTGCATTTTAGACATTTTGCTGTTTAGTCATTCTGTAAGTTAGTCATTCTGCGTTTTGGTCATTTTGCCCTCTTAGTCTATTTGCTTTTTAGGCAGTGTGATCAGGAAGGAGTGAATAGGGGGGTCTCACTCTCACTCCGCGTTTAAACTTTTATATTAGCCTACGCTTGCGGCTGACTCAGTCGAGCCAGCGCGCGAGGGATGTCGTGTGTTGGGTGAGACTATAGATGTGAAGGCGGTTGTTATTTTAGCCAGCCAGCCGGTTACCAGCCGCTTTTTTCGCTGACGACGGTGATCACCCATAAACAGCGGCTGTCTACGACTCAAACATGATATGTTTTATTGAATCCGTTTTATGTCCTAAGTGATTATTTTTGTTTATCTACATGGTACCTACTTACGTTACGCCAGATTTAATAATTCAGGTAAGCGCTCTTTCCTGTTTCTTAGTTGCGTCGATCTTATTTTGAAATACTTAATTTTTGAATTTAATGTTTCATCTTACTCGGGGGCTGATCACATAATACCAAAAACACGAAACAAAACGGACGTCGTATGTACACATGTGAAACTTTGCGAAACTTCAAGCTTTGCGAGCCTTGAATTAATCTAATTATTACGATGATCTTCTTCTTCTTCTTCTTATCGAATGAGGATTAGTGGCCACCTGATGATACAAAAATAATAAAAGTGGCGAAGCGGAGTTTCATACCTACATATTAAATACTAACTTTGTACCGTATAAATAAGCAGGTAGGTGTTACATTAGTTTATTATCTGTCTTGTCGAAAGACATTACAAAATACCTAATTCATAATATTTAACATTTTATGTTTTAAACTATGACAGAGTAGGTTATTAATTTAGTAAAAATACCTAAAAATACCTGTAACGGCTACTTTACTATAACAATTTCGGCTCGGGAACTGTAAAAATTGTAAGACCTTTTGGTATTGAGTCGGATAAGCAGCCGCTGTCTATACGTTATTATCGGCTGCTTTGGATAACTACCCGATAACAACCGCTGTTTTACAACTATAGGTGAGACAGAGCTACGCGACAGAAAGAGAAGCGCTTCGGAGGTGCTTATAGTAATAGGCACGCAGCGCTGTGCAATTTGAAATTGTACTTTATTGCCGTGCAGCGAGAGTAGCTTATTATTTGATTGTCCTCGCGCAGATGGACTTTTGTACAACAACAACAAAAATATACGCGCTGTAATCCGTTGTTTTATTTCTGAACTAGTGTTAATAACATATTTTCAACAGGTCTCACCCTAAGTGATTATGTGAAGTGGGAGGAATGGTGGTACAAGTACCAAGAGTGGCTGAAGCGGGAGCGGGCGTACGAGCGATGGGCTGAAGCGGAAGTGGGCACTGTGAGTATAACACAAGACTGCATTATAGTACAGTAGCCCGTAGAAAATTTAAATCACCAAAAAGGTTATAGTCATAGGTCTTCTGGACACTTTTTGTCGAAGAGCTGCAAATCATAAAGAAAGCATGCCGCTTTGCACAGTGATAGAGGGGGCAAATATAAGCGATTTTGCCCGCAGCAGCAAAACTTTACCCCTTAAGATAAGAGATGGCGCCACTTCAAAAAAATATTTTCAGAAATTTTTTGAAGCTCAACGGGTGCACTGATTTCAATGATCGAGGTGTCAAATGATTCGTCTTTTTATTTTTTATTATAAAAAATATACTCGTGTGATATAGTATCACACATAAAATCATAAAAAAAAAATAGTATTACGAGCAGGAGCTGTAGTAGTAACATTTGTCTTTTGGTAGTGGGGGGAACAGACGAAGATGTAATTTTTTGATAGTTTACATACAGTCAATATCTAAGTAATTTTTCATATCAGTTCGTTTCAAGAACTTTTAACATCATAAATTATGATAGGTTATAAAGATAAAATTTCTAATTACCATCCTACTTTAAAATTACCCTGGATTACATTATATTTATTATGACTCAAAATATAATAAACAAATTAAAAAGTTATATAAGTGATCAAATGTTTTCAATATCTGAAAATGTCACTATCAGGGTCAGTTTGTCAATTTGACAGTGACGTTTCTTTGTTTACATTTTTGCTGGGAAATTAGTAATGCGACTTTAACTTACTCTAGCTACACAAAACATACATTCATAAAAGTAGGCGTTGTGGTTAATTTGTTTTACTCAAAAATGCTTGTAAAATGGTCATTATTTTAACAAAATCCACCAACCGCGTTTGAAATAGTATTTTTTCTGGCGCTTCGCTGGCCGCTGCCGCGGCACGCTCGCTTCGCTCGCTCGGCTCGCGCGCTGAGTTCATGTCAACCTAACATGCTCGTCGCTACGTTCCTCGCACCAATCTCGTGACCTACGTACGGTCTTTCGTCCATAGGTCTTGTAAAATTAGGTCTTTTCTACTTCGGCATTGTAACACATACCCCTTTTTCATAATAACTGAAATCAAATCCCGTGTTTGAAGTCTATATCGATTCATTCACTTTAATCGATGTTTTGAAGCTATGAACACCTACGGTCACCTCACTATGAATCTAAAATTGACAAATGTCAAATGTGACCTGTTAAAGTGGCTCTACTTTAAACGAGCATACAATTCGGCATACGAACTCGCGGGGTGGGGTGAGGTAATAGTAGTTTATGAAACTGATGCATAATGAGGGGTATTAAAACATGAGTTTTTAATAGTATCACACGAGTGTTTTAATACCTAGTTATGTACAGTTTCATACACTACTTTTATTTACTCTCATACAATTTGTGATTGAACCTACCTAAAACATTAATTATCATACGTTTCTAGGAAGGTAGGCACAGGCAGTACCTACTCACGTAAGTTAAATGAGACATTTTTCCGTCGCCGCATCTAAAATATCGGGTGGAGTCAAATTTTCTTTCACTACACTCACTTCACTACTATCAGATATTTTAAAGTAAAAGTATAAATTAAAATCTGAAAATGGCGCGTATTCAATTAGAAAAATAAATGATGAGATGAGTGCATTCCAGAAGACTAATCGCTACGCTAAGTCATCGGTCACCATAGAGTACATTTTAATCATGGAAAATCTTGGAAATTTATGTGGGAATATCGTTGTTTTTTTAATATTACGGCACTGCCTTCTTCTTGGATTTGCCCTGTATCGTAATGAGAAAAAAGTTATTTTATAACATTGTTTAGTATGGCGAAGGTATGTTATAAAATAACTTTTTAATTTTTTTTCGGCATTGCGTGTATAAAGTATGTCAATATAAATTCGTTTTGAAATTCATAATTCGAATTTTACGATATGAGAGTAAATAATAGTAGTTTATGAAACTGATGCATAATGAGGGGTATTAAAACATGAGTGTGTGTTTAAAAACCGAGCCGTAGGCGAGGTTTTTAATAGTATCACACGAGTGTTTTAATACCTAGTTATGTACAGTTTCATACACAACTTTATCTACTCTCATACAATTTGTGATTGAACCTACAAAATAAAATATCAATAATAAAAAGAGTAAGTAGTTTCTCGACTTTGATTTAGGTAGGTTACTTACCTATGTAAAGTAAGACGTTTTTCCGTCGCAGCATCTAAAATCGGGGAGTCTTTCTTCACACTCACTACCACAGAGGAAATAATCACTACGTTTCTCACTACTATCAGACATTTTTAAGCAAAAGTAAAAATTAAAATTAAAAAATGGCGCGTATTCTATTAGAAAAAAATAATGAATTGAGTGAATTCCAGCAGACTAATCGTTACGCTAAGCCATCGATCACCATAGAGTACATTTTTATCATGGAAAGTATATGGGAATATCATTGTTTTTTTTTAATATCGCGGCACTGCCTTCTTTTTGGATTTGCCCTGTATCATAATGAGAAAAAAAGTTATTTTATAGCATACTTTAGTATAGCGAAGGTATGTTATAAAATAACTTTTAAATTTTTTTTCGGTATTGCGTGTATAAAGTATGCCAATATAAATTCGTTTTGAAATTCATAATTCGAATTTTACGATATGAGAGTAGATAATAGTAGTTTATGATACAAGGTTGGTAAGGAGTTTTAAAAAACCTTAACAACCGTGTGCCATACTACGTTTTTCAATACATTTGCGAGAAAACATTATAGGTACAACTGAAATTGTAATCTATATATATATAATAAAACTGTAAATTTTAAATATTTGTGCGCGAATCACGCAAAACCGTTAAGCTAATTTTGATGGGTTTTTCACAGTTTAGTAGATTGAGGTCTAACTTAAAATCTAAGCTATGTTTCATCAAATTCAAGTGGGTGGAACCAGGGAAACAGTTTGAACTCTCTCGTGAATGGAGAAGATTCAGATCGTAATACACACCCAACTGATCTGACCAGCATTCTAAAAGATTAATGGGTCAGAGTTCTCAGTTTGAGGATTTCCATGCATTTTCATGCTATTATGTCCTTTACGTTTTGAAAATGCTGATCAGATCAGTTGGGTATGTATAGCAATCTGAATCTCTTCCATTCACTTCCTGGATAGCCGTCATTAGATCACAGCACAGTACATCCCTGGCAGGAAACCAAGGCTTCAAAGTTACCTCGTTTGTATGAAACTAACACCTGTATCCCTGGACAAAGTTGATGTGTGTATTTTCGAGCAACTATATTGAAAATGATTCTAGGGCGGGCGGGGAGTGTCGTTTCAGTACGTAGTACTTATATCTATTGCGTGGGTCAGGTCCGGCGCGAGAGGCGTCGGCGAGGGGGGCGCCACAGACGCAGCTGAGGGCTCGCCGCCCCCGCCGCCGTCCACAGCGTGGACCTGGCCGCGGGGGCGCCCCGCCTGTAAGGCGAGGCACCTGTCAAACCCCCCCTTGTAAGTATTCAATACATATAACACCACCCAATAAAAAGTACTCGTTTATGTTTCTTTCTAGCTCTCGATTCATTTCTGTATATCACACACTATGTATGTAACACACTGTATATCACACACTATGTATGTAACACACTGTACATCACACACTATGTATGTAACACACTGTATATCACACACTGCGTTTAACACTGTTTATTACACACTATGTATGTAACACACTGTATATAACAAACTTACTATGCATGTAACACACTGTATATACACACTACACATGTAGTTCTGAGGGGCCCCTACAGTGGATCTGGCCGTGGGGGCGCCGCGCCTGTAAGGCGAGGCAACTGTCAAACCCCTCTTGTAAGTATTCAATACATGTAACGCTGCCTTGTAAAAATTTTAATCGTTTTTTTCGTGCCTAAATGTCTCTAGCTCTCGATTTATCTCTGTATGTAACACACTGTATATCACACTATGTTTGTAACATACTTTTTATCACACACTATGCTTATAAAACACCGTATTTCACAGATTATACAGTGCCTTTGATCTTGAACTAGCGATAATTTAAAGGCGTGTAATACACCTAATTTTATCGATAAAAACACCCACATGTTGGGGTCTATCCCCACTCCTGTTGAAATGGCCGCCATTTTAAATTTGACTTTTTATTTTAGATGACCCTGCAGAAAAATATTAATTTCTCCGGATTTAGAAGTCTTACAGTTATAATATCAGTAATATCAAAAATACTGTTCAAAAGCTAATAATATCATCTATCAATTTAAAAAATAAAATGTTTAAATTTTTGTTTTAAATACGTCATAAAAAATTACTGAAATAAAATTTTATACGAAATTTGTGCGATTTTTTTGACTTTTTATTACATTTCTCAATAACTAGGACATTAATGTTCACTTTTTTTGCATTATTCAAATACACAGGGATATTATCTACAGAACGACTTAAAAATTTATTGCTCTATGTTGCATATTTCGAGAGCTATTGATGTTTGAATATGACCCTTACAAGTACTAAATGGTTATTTTCGAAAATAAAAAAAATCAAAATTCCTAAAAACTAGATTTTATCATTTGATGAAATTAGTATTCAGATTAATTTAAAATATGTTATCAATGTTTATCAACCTAATTTAAAATATGTTCAAAATGCTTGTAATTATGTCCATTTTCGAAAATAATCATTTTTTGGTGACGTAAGGGTCATAGTTCAAACAAAAATAACTCTCAAAATATGCAACATAGAGCAATAAATTTTAAAACCGTTTTGTAGATAATATTCCTATGTATTTGAATAGTGCAAAAAAATGGACATTAATGTCCTTGTTTTTGAGAAATGTAATAAAAAGTCAAAAAAATCGCACAAATTTCGTATAAAATTTTATTTCAGTAATTTTTTATGACGTATTTAAATCAAAAATTTAAACATTTTATTTTGAAATTACTAGGTGATATTATTAGCTTTCAAACAATATTTTTGTTATAACTGTAGGACTTCTAAATCCGGAGAAATTAATATTTTTCTGCAGGGTCATCTAAAATAAAAAGTCAAATTTAAAATGGCGGCCATTCCAACAGGAGTGGGGATAGACCCCAATATGTGGGTGTTTTTGTCGATAAAATTAGGTGTATTACTACACGCCTTTAAATTATCGCTAGTTCAAGACCAAAGGCACTGTATATATGACATAATGTATATCACACACTATGTATGTAACACACTGTTAAATCACACATTATGTATGTAACACTATATCTCATAATATGTATGTAACACTGTAATTATATAACACTATGTATGTAACATTGTATCACACACTATTTACGTAACACACTGTATATTACTCACTATGTGTGTAACACACTATCCCCCAGATCCAATGATCAACCACAAATAGGGATACGCCTAATCCAAATTAGTTGCTAAGCAACTGTCGTTAATTTTTTATTAATATCAACCGTTACATAGCAACTAATCTAGATTAGGCCTACCCCTATCTGTGGATTGATTATTGGCTCTGACGGTAAATCACTATGTTATTTAAATTAATTAAATCACTATGTAACACACTGTATATCACTCAATGTATGTAACATACACTATATCACACACACTGTGTGTGTGTGATATAGTGTAGCGTGTAGTGTATAAGCAAGGATAATAAATGTAATTTTTTTTACAATAAAATCTTTTTTTTCAGGTGTACTGTATCACAAAGAAAACAACCTTTGTGGCTCTCAACATAGAGCTCAAAATAACAACAACATGGGTCTAAAACATATAGTTCTTAATGCCTTAAGAATACGGCTCATATTGCGACAAACAGCAATACATTGTGATAATAGTGCTTCGAAAATTAAAAAGGATGGGGCGAGAGTGCATAAAAACTTTAATAGTGCTAGAATTAGTTTAGTTTTTATACACTGTTAATTTTTAAATACAACTTGTTAAAGAATGAACCAAAAATGAGAAAACCGTTTCTTCGGACCATCAAATTGAACAACTTTTACTATGGGACCAACTCTGAAATCGCGTATTCGTTATTAATTTTTGTATGAAACGTTTTTGATTTCGCGATTTCAGAGTTGGTCCCATAGTAAAAGTTGTTCAGTTTGATGGTCGGAAGAAACGGTTTTTTCATTTTTGATTCATTTATTAACACCCTGTATATCTAAATCAAACCGGTCAAGAGCGAGTCGGACTCGCGCACCGAGGGTTCCGTACCATCATAATTGCACCATCAAACCACACTGCCGCTGTGTCGAAAAGAGCGCTCTTTTCGGCTGATTTTCGTTCGACATATGACTCAAAACAATGAGATGTCGAACGAAAATCAGTCGAAACGAGCGCTCGACAGCGGTCGAGCGATTCAAAAATAGGGCCTCTGATCTGATATACTCATTTTTAGATATTACTTAAAAATTAAAGGTGTATAATAGTTTTATTTAAAAAATCTTTAAGAAAAGAAAGATCAAATAATACCTTTCTACTGTAATTTAATACCTAACCATGTTATTCATAAAAAAATCAAACAGTTAAAATGTATTTTGTCTTTTTCTTACGTATTATGAATTGAGTTTGAAGGAAGAAGACAAAACACATTTTAACTAAAATATGTTTTTTGGGTTTGCATGTTTAATGAATAACATGGTTTGTTTATCCTTACTTGTCCTATTTGGTAAACAATTTTACTCAACTCTCGAAAAAAAAATACAACAAATTAATGGTTTTCCACATATATTACGAAATAAATTACTAATTATTAGTGACAATTTAAATTAATAAGACAATATTGTCAAAAGCTGTTTACTAAATAGGACAAGTAATGACAGACAAATGTTTAGTTTTTGTCATATAAAAATATTCAACATCATTCATCTATATTTATAAATTATTTAACGTAAAACAATTTAGCAAAAAAAAAACATATTTTTAAAGAAGAATCATATTTTGATTGGATTAGCGCATCTATTATTTATTTCATTTATATTAACTTAGAATTTTTAATGTAAAACCTAATTTGTTAAGTCTTATACACCGTGTTACGAAAATACCCCTAGTGCCAAATATGGTAAATAGGGACCAACAAACTAAACAACTTTTACTATGGGTCAAACTCTGAAGTCGCGAAAAATATAGTTGTTTCATACATTTTGATATTTTCGTTATTAATTTTTGTATGGAACAGCTGATTTTTTTTCGCGATTTCCGAGTTGGTTTCATAGTAAAAATTAAGATTATTAACATAATTGAAAAAATATTAGAAAAAATCGACTCACCCGTAGCAGCTCAGACGGCACTCGAACCCGCACCCTTAGGATTCCGGCCCAATGCACTGACCAATTATGCTACCGAGTCGCTAGCAGGATTGACGAAATTTTCTAATACTTTTCACGTCTCCGTTGTAGGCCAGCGCCATCTCATCAATGTGAAGTGAATTACTTCGACATTTGAAAGCAACACCTTTGCAGGTGCTAGACAAATCAATTCGTCAATCCTGCTAGCGACTCGGTAGCATAATTGGTTAGTGCATTGGGCCGGAATCCTAAGGGTGTGGGTTCGAGTCCCGTCTGAGCTGCTACGGGTGTGTCGATTTTTTCTAATATTTTTCAATTATGTTAATATTCTTAATATAAAAATAGCATTGTGAATGCATAAAAAATCTAATAGTTTAAAAATAGTACAAGTTGTTCAGTTTGATGGTCTAGGGACCATACTATATATTCGGTGTATATACTACCATATTCGGTGTTAAAGGTATTTTTGTGACACATTGTATAATAAGTTTTACACTAATTAATATAAACGTATAATCTAAATATCTTGAAATATTTTTGTCTTTGTAAATATCTAAAAATTAAGATAGTTTATTAAGAAATCGCATATTGGCTTTCAAAGATGCAAAACACAATGTATAAACGATGTGTTAATGAATGAACCAATAATGAATAAACCGTTTCTTCGGACCATCAAACTGAACAACTTTTACTATGGGACCAACTCTGAAATCGCGAAAAAAATGGCTGTTCCATACAAAAATTAATAACAATGTATGAAACAGCTGATTATTTTCGTGATTTGAGAGTTGGTTTCATAGTAAAAGTAGTTCAGTTTGATTGTCCCTATCTACCATATTCAGCATATATCTACCATATCTTGTAACACGTTGTATAAGAGATTTTAAGCCGAATACTCAAACACTTTTTAGCGAAATTTTAATGAAACTGTCATTTTCATAGTGTTTCATGCAAGATAACTTATTACTAATTAAGAGACCCTTAACTTTAAGGCCCGTATTTATAAACCGCTGACAACGTTAGCCATCTTAAGATCATATTTGAGAACACCTAAGAATCTTACCTAACACCCAATTGCACTAAACTTAAGAATCGCCTAAGTCTTTTCTTAACTACAACTCGACCAAGTTAAGTAGGCGAATGACAGCTACATGACCGCTAAGTTTGACACCGTTATAATTTGGTCGTGTTGTAGTTAGGAACAGACTTAGGCGATCCTTAAGTTTAGTGCAATCGGGTGTAAGTCTGACGCCATAACAACAATTTAAATATTGTTATATTCCGGCAGTTAGAGGTAAGATAGCCAGTTCCTCAGTGGTGAGGATTCCGGTGTTACCTTCGCCTTATCGTCACATCTCGTTGTGCATAAAAAAATACTTAAGAACAACAGTATCGCAAGTATGATCTCAAGAAAGCTCTTGACGTTGAGGTTCATGATATATTCTAGATACCATATTTGTCAGATAAGTTATTACAAACAAACCGTTAAGTCGCATAATGCCTAATTCGAGAAATGGCACCCGAGTCATGAAAGGACTGATTCGCGTATGGACTAATTCTTAAAAAGACTAATTCGCGAAATGGCTAATTCTGAAAAGGACTAATTCGTGAAATGGTTAATTCTTAAAAAGACTAATTCGCGAATATGTTATTGGATACTATCCTACTAATATTATAAATGTGAAAGTTTGGCTTAGTAGCAAAAGGACCTATTCGCAAAACGCCCTGCAGTCGCATATTGCCTTATTCGCGATATACCTCATTCTCAAAATGCCCTATTCGTGGAATGCCCTATTCTCCTTTGGACTCATTCGCAGACAGACTTATTCTCAGAATGACCTATTCTCAAAATGCCTCATTTTTCTCTAAGTGTTTGTTAGTGAAACTATGCCTGTATACAATGTGTCCCTCGATAAAGTGCAATCCTGAAAGGGGGTTAAAGTAGATTGGACACACTGTATTTTTTATAAAACCAGAAATTGAGTATTTCAGAGAGGTAAAATAATTAATATACCTACATATAAATAAATAAAAAACTTATTAATCGTCATTTATTATTTTTTTAATAAAAATCAACAATAGTAAGCTAGATTACTATACTTAAGGAAAGGTATGTAATAAAAATGAATTTTTACTCATCAATACATGATGATTACCAATAATTTGCTGTTAACGTTAAAGCTGGCAGGTATTAAAAAAAATATGTCCTTTTGAGAATAGTTCATTACGCGAATAAGGCATTATGCGAATGTGTCTTTTTGAGAATGAGGTATTATGCGAATAGTTCCTTTCGAGAACATTTCATTCCGAGAACGTGTCCTTTTTTTGGCCGTGTGGCATTTTGCGAATAGGTCCTTTTGCTACTAAGCCGAAAGTTTGGCTGTGGGTTTGGATGTTTGTTCCTCAATCACGAAAAAACTACTGAACGGATTTGGTTGAAATTGGCACACAGATAGTGGATAGCCTAGATTAAAACATAGGATACTTTTTATCCCGATATTCCCACGGGAACGGGTAGCACGCGGTTGACACCGCGGGCGGCCGCTAGTTATAAATATTAATGAAAGGCCAACATTAACTGCTTTTTATTTACATTTAAAATAAAAAAAATAATTTGTTTGTTATATTTATGAAATGCAAAAAAATCTGTATTTATTTTAATTTAAAATAAAATAATAAACTTTTATTTACATTTTAATTTATAAAAATAATATCCATAAATATAATAAAGTGTTTTGCTTGTGCTGTCATGCGTTGGTAAAAGTTGGCCAATTTGCGAATTAGTCCTTTTGAGAATTAGCCATTTCGCGAATTAGTCTTTTTAAGAATTAATCATTTCGCGAATTAGTCTTTTTAAGAATTAACCATTTCACGAATTAGTCCTTTTCAGAATGGAGAATGTCCGAAAAAAATCTAATTGGCTGAATTTTTTTTCATAGGTAGGAGGAATAAGCTCCCCTAGTAATAAAAAAAAATTTCAGAATTTTCGGTTGCGTTAAAAAATTTAAAAAAATTGAAGTCTTTTCGACTTCACAAATGTAGGAAAATTAAATTATTTAATTAGTATTAGTAGGTAAATTATTTTTTTCGGACATTCCCCATTAGCCATTTCGCGAATAAGTCTTTAAGAATTAGTCCATTCGCGAATTAGGCATTATGCGACTAAACGTTAAAAATTCTGTTCCATTTAAATTAAACCATAAGATAGATGTTATCTGGTTATCATTTCGTAATTTGCTTAAAAACTGTGCTTGCAAATAAAATAAAATAAATTATAAGTGTGTCTAGAGATTAATACAGCTAAAAAAAAGCTAATTTTACAATCAATAAAACTACATTTAAATAACCCACATGTCATTTAAATTGTTTAGCTTGTGTTTTGTCATTTTCCTTCAAACTCAATTCGTAATTTGAAAGAAAGTGACAAAAGACACTTTAAAATGGGGAAGGCAACTGTCAAAATGGCGCTGCGTACGCTTGTTCCACGAGAGCTATGAAAACAAAGGACTTTTACTTAAAAATATCGTATTTTGAGCTTTAAAATGATTAAATAGGCTTTAAAAATGTTGGCACTTACAAATTTTCGAAAAAACCTGGATATAGAAAAAAAAGATAAATTCTGTAAGAATGAAAACGTCTTAATTTGGTTTTCGATTCCGGCATTTGCATTGTAGAATAGTCTTTTATATCCATTTTGGGTCAATGGGTCTTTTTCGGTAATAAAATACCACAAAATAAATACCTATTTTCCCATACATTTTGTTCTGAACGTCTACTGTCTTAGGAACAAGCGTACGCAGCGACATCTACAATTAGCTTTGCGTTGCCAACCCCATTGCAAGTACATTTTATTTCTTCGAAATAAAACACCACTTTCATAGTCACTTCAAACTGTACATAAAATTGTTAAATCGAGATTTTACACATTCACAATGCTATTTTTATATTAAGATAAATTATATAATTTAATTAAGAAAACCTGGCCAAGTGCGAGATGGACTCGCGCACGAAGGGTTCCGTACCAAATAACGGCAAAAAATCACGTTTGTTGTATGGGAGCCCCACTCAAATATTTATTATATTCTGTTTTTAGTATTTGTTGTTATAGCGGCAACAACATTGTGAAAATTTCAACTGTCTAGCTATCACAGTTCATGAGATACAGCCTGGTGACAGACAGACAGACAGCGGAGTCTTAGTAATAGGGTCCCATTTTTACCCTTTGGGTATGGAACCTTAAAAATACTAGAAAAAATAAATCAAAAAGTACAGTAACGCTTAAAAATTTGTGTACAGTTTAGAACTTTGTCACTTTGTTGTAGTTATTATGTCATTGATTCTTGTTCAAAAAAGTAATGGCTTTAGTAAGAGTGATAAAGTTCTAAATTAAATATTTTCAATGCGACCGCATTTTGTATTTCAAATACCACCCACAGCACATGAGAAGATAAACGGAACAGAGTACAAGCTCTCAAAACTTATACCCATTCTTCAAGGGTTGACCTGTCGCAGGTTGAAAAGTAGAGAAAATAAAATAAGGCAAGTGAATACTAAAATGTGTATTTGAAATTATCTTACTGCACATGATTTCTTAGGTAGGTACGAAAAAAAGACCTTATCTTTTCGGGATTTGTTCATACATGGTGCAAGATTTTGGCATATTTAATTATCAAACAATGTTGTACCTTAAGAGGGCGCTTTTAAAAATTTTACGTGCGTTCGCTGCCCTTCGCCCGCTTATTTTACTCGCAACTGTCTCGCTCCCGCACGCTATCGCGCGGCTATCAGCGCGAGGGCTTTGTGTCCATCGTTCTGGCAGCGCCCCGGTTTCTGATTTTAACGTGCAAAAATTTTCAATCGATTTAAAAAATATATATTTTATATGATTGTTTTGTTTCTTTAAGATTTCGCCAAGCAAACAAGGCTTGATCTGTTCTAAAAACACTCATTAGAATTATAAAGTTAATAATCATAGATAAGTATTTATATTTTTGTGGTAAGCTATGTAGGTTATAAAGAAGAAAGAAAGAAATTAAAGAAAATGCTTTTTACTATTCCCCATTGTATGCGTAACCCCAGCAAAATGTTGAGTCTTAGAGAAATGAGAGTATTACAGATAATAGTTCATAGTTAGATGCAATTTGTTCAAGTATAGCAAAATTTTTTCAAGTTGTATTTTCGAAGTTATTCGAGAAAAACTGATTTTGCTAAGGTACCGTTTCCCCGGCAAAATGTTTTAACATTGAAAATATATTTTTTGAGGTATCTGTATAGGCCCGATTTTCGTAGATATTAAAGCTAAATTTTTTCAAAAATCTCAAAATCTTTTTTTTTTAAATCGCAAAAATGTGAAAAATGTGGTCGATTTTCGCCCAGTTTCGGCGAGAAAAAAATCATATCTCGTAAACAAAACGCGAAATCGGGTCGATTTAAAAACACCTCGAGTTATGACATTGGTCTACTTTAAAAAAAATATTTGAGGTAAATAACACAAAAGGATAATTATGTAGCTTAACCTTTATGAAGTAAAGTTTGCGCGGAGCGTGTGAGTGAGTGCTGAGCGCAGTAGTGTACTAGTACGTACCAGTCGTATCAACGCTAATGGTCTGAAAGACAAATGTTTGTTTATAGTTATATTTTGAGTTGTAAATGTAATAAAATGTTATTTTCTTATTATAAAAAAATCGGATAGGTACCTAATGAAAGTGTTTTTAAAAGCAAAACAAAAAAATATTTTATAATTTATTGATACTTCTGTAAAATTCTTAAATCAAGTAAAATTAGATTAAATGAGTTTATGTTTGTATTAAGTTTTGTTAATGTGATTTTTTAATAATTATATATTTATGACTTTTTAATGGTTAGGTGTCAAATCTAACGTAAAACAACTAAGTTAAAGAAACACCATTAGTATTACCCACACGAAGAACTAGATATCATTTATTTATTAACCCTATTTTGGTTAATAACGCGTTTCTATACTTATGCAAAAGGCCGGGCTTTGCCTTGCAATTGCACGTGAGCATCGAAAAAAACTATTTCGGCGCATCTGTTTCTATTGTTTTGTCTATATTTCCTGACCATTGCCTGCACCGTGGGATTTCATGATACACGGCACTTTTTTGTATAGGCAAACGAATAAACGAATCTTGAGCGAATGTTGAATAGAGGAGAGTTTGTAGTTTGAGCCTCCATACTTAGGAGTAGATACAGAAAAGCATTTGCACTAATTGGTTAGAATTTTTAAGATAAATTACACTCAAAACGTGTAAAAAGGAAATGAATAGGTACCTATGTTAATGTTAAAGATGTTGCTGTATATTCGTGGGTTGCTATTATTTCAATTTCGAGATTTAAAATTACTCGATAGGGCATGTCTCATGTTTTTCTTAGTACGCTACGATTCCAAATGAATTTTTACAACGGTCTCTAAATGAGAATGTGAAGATGATGCCTAGATAAACATTGTTATCGCACATATTATTATTCAAATGATGATGAAGTCAGCGCGAGACTGCATTTGATTTTGATTAGAATTTTTTATTAGGTATTTATTGGTAGAAATTCTAAGATGTTTTTGTTATAGTGTATACATAGGTATATTTAAAAATAATAAAAATGATTACGAATAAATTTTGGTTTAAGTAATTAATTAAATTCATTTTCAATGTACCAGAAGGTCGTGAAAGGCACGAGATCTGTGAATTTAAAAAAAAAGGCGTTTAGCCTGGAACCAAGGAGATTTTGATGAATTGTAAATGATTACCAATAGCAAAATTTGTTCAACTTATAGTTTTTGAGATATTCAATTTCAAATCCCAAAACATTATTTTGGGATTTCCCATATCTCGAAAACTGTTTGTCGCAGAAGTTTGAAAAAAATACCAGTTATAGGCCTTAATTTGTTCAAATTTGTTCAAATATGAGTATTTCGATTCATTGACAAATGTCGATATAATTAATTGTTTTTTATAAAACTGGAAAAAAAACTATTTACTCCTAAACTAGTGCATTTAAAAACAAATAAAAACAATTAAATATACCTATGATATACCCTTTTTAGGTGTACAAATCTGGATTAACAAACTTTACGCGATATGAAGATATAAAGAGATTTTCATTCAAATTTCAAGCTTCTTGTCAAATTTTCCACTTTGGCGATCGAATACGCAGCTCCTTCTGAATGGGAAACAATAAACTATAGTGAACAAATTTCTTCATTTTGTTAAAAAAACATCCCTGAAAGTTTCAGCTTCAAATCTCAGATGGATTAAAAGTTTTTCAAAAGACAATAAAGTGCCAGAAACTCTCCTATAAACCGACTAAATTAAAAAAAACGAAAAAATAAGATACGTTATTTCTGCATCCTTTTACTGCCTTCTTTGCATCTTTTACACCATTTGACTATAAAAGACGTCATTTCTAATAAACTCTCCCTTTATATCTTTTCTCTACAATATAAACTGTAATTTATTGAAAAGAACACTATCGTCAGTCACCGGGTGCGTGGCTGGCCCGACTAAAGCTGAGCGGGTTGTACTTTTTCGGCCCCATCGATTTTAGTTCACTGCTATGAACTAATTATCTGTAATACTCTCATTTCTCTAAAGAGTTCATTAGATCATCCTAAATATCGAATACGATATGAAGTCGCTCCTAAATTCAGAGAAGTGTAATTGCATTCAGGAAGGTAGTGTCCGATTTTTAAGTTGGCGAAATAAAAGCCACCGTTCGTCTAGACAGCTGTTGGCGCAACGACTAAAAATGTAAGGGCTGAGATAGTGTCGGTACACCCGCAAGCACTTGTGTTCAGAGACAGGAATACCGGTAAGTTTTTGGTAACGTTATACAAATAACGTTACTGATAATGGTAAAAAATAGCGATGATTCAAGCAATAGTTTTAGCTTATTAAGTGTTTTATACTTAAATCCAAGTTTTAGAAATGTATTGACATTTCGCAGAGTCGTACGTTTAAGTATACGGAAAGTCCGTATTATTAGCTTGTAAATTTTTCAGAATCGTGTCTAGTGTCGGAAGTTTTTTATTAGCATAAAATCTGTATACTGTTCGGACGCTCAGACCAAATAAAAAAGTAAAGACGGAGTCTTCCGACAAAGCGGTGAGGCATATAAAACTACGCCTTGGCTGTGTACATACATACACAATATATGCACACATAGGTAACGAAACTACGCCTTGGCTTTCGTTCGTCATTGGGCGTTCCATATCGAACCCTAAAAATACACATGTTTTACAAAACACCCGTATTTTTTTGTAGGTTCACTTAAAGTTTCATCTTGAGGCACTTAACTGTCCTCCCAAGGATGAAAAAATATTTTCAGTATACGTCGCAGAGTCAACAAACACAAGCTTTCACTACGGCGGCGCTTCGATGCAAACTGCCAAAATACAAATTGACTTGCGGGTGTACGCCGCACGCGGTATCCTTTGTTTATGCGGCGGCATCCTTTGACAAGAAGCGGCACGTGCAAAGGCGGCGCGATTAAAGGGCGACACTATCTAAGTGAATGCGCTTTACGTGATTTGCTTTTTTGAATTTCAAAAAAATAAAGATACATACATAATTGGGTATCTACTTGAAAATTATATTTCGATTTTGTTACCATGACAGGGGCTTAAAGTGTGCTAAGCACAATTTTGATGTTAGTTTTGGAATTCAAAATGGCGGCCGCATTTTATATGTATTTTTTGACAGTTGTCTAATTTAAAACGGCAATATCTCGGAAAGTACTCATCCTAAGATTGATGGTGACCTTGAAGAAATGATGGGTCTTAGTAAGATCTTCATTTTAAATGTCAAATTTAAATTTGACAGCTGTCACCTAAAATGAAGATCTCACCAAGACCCTTCATTTCTTCAAAGACACCACTAGTCTAGGATGATTACTTTTCGAGATATTGCTTTTAAGTTGGACAGTTGTCATCTGTTGGTATTTTTTTTTAAATTGATGTTAGGTATGATCTTAGATGAGTTATTCGCCAATTCACGCACTTACTAGTACCTACATCAATAAACCTAGTTCAGATTAGTGTTGAAAATGACAAGTACTTACTACCTACTTAGCTACATATACCTCCTAAAGTCTGTCTATCCTAAGGTTACCAACTTTTTTTTGCATAGAATATAGTATTGATAAGATTATTACAATTGTAAAAATATAGTAGATGGAGAAATAGTAAAACAAAATATTACGGTTGCCGTTTTATATGGAGGATATTAAAGACGTTGCATTTTTCATACTAACATTTTCATAATTTATTTAACAACCATAAACACAAGTGTTTAAACACAAAAATTATTACGCAATCACCTACTTATGTGCATATAAGTAATAAAATTTATAGAGTGTGGTCAGGTTCCAAGTATAAACATTTATGGAAAGAATCTACACGTAGGTAATTTTATAGTTACATATCATAATAACTAAACCTATTCCAATTATTCTCGAGATAACTATGGCCAAAAGATCTATTGTTTAGAATAATTAAAGATCGTTTCACATATTTTTGTAATAACCAATAAACAAAATACATAAAAGCAAAAATCGGAGACCGTGGCGCTGCCAGAAAGATGGACACGCGCACTTTGCTGTTTGTTACCCATACCAAGTTTTACAATCCATACAGTTGTTAAACGCCTTTGATGACATGACGGCCGACGCCGCGGGATAAATTTGATGATTAAATAATACATAATTTATTTACAAGTACCTATGTGCCTAATTACATGTACTTGTGTTGCACTGCCAGATGTTACGTGTCACTTTATTTTTGGGTTTTTTTCAGTTTTCTATCATTTTTAATTATGTAATGTATTTGCATTTAGATAAACAATCTTAATCATAAAAATTTGACCCCTACCTACCTACCCTTCGCGAAATCCCCTGCGTTGCTCTGCGCAAGTACATTCGTTTAACAACTGTATGGATTGTAAAACTGTGCCAAAATTCGATGCGCGAGCGGCACACGTCCTTCCTCGACAGCGCACTGCGCGGTACTAACGAAGGCAGCTCCCGTAGCGCGCTGGTATTATAATCTTTTTTTGGTAATAACAAAAGTAATAATTATTATATACGATTTTGGTGCCGTCAGTCACTGGAATATGTAATTTGCTAATGATTTACATTAATTTTGCTCAGAAACGATGTATAATTAAAGAGATATTTCAAAAATTCCCCTAAAAAGGACATGTTTTCAGAAAATAAAAGTATCGAGCCAAACTCAATAATTTCTGAAATCCTGCCGTCATCCACTTAATGAAGGTCCATAAAAGCATATATCTGAATTTGACATTCATTGAGATTGTAGAGACGTCACTATTTGAGTTCAAATATTGAGAAATTCTGGGAGCCCCCTCTTAATCGATTTTATATTCTTTTATTTTACACACTGAAATGGTAGAATGGAATCCCTAATTCGTCAACAAAATCATTCGAAAAACTCCCAGTACCTCGTCGAATGCACATGACTTATGTACTTGGATTTTTTCTTCGAGTCAGCAATTTGACGCTTAGAACTTTTTTGTTTATTGTTTTGTGTATTTATTCTTTAATTAAGTATTATCACTAATAAAATCTTTCTAGAATCTTATTTAAAAGTATGAAATCACAATTTTAATCTCCGTTGATATGACTGACAAAATAAATGACAAAAACAACTACACTGATATTGTCAAATTACTGACTCGAAGGAACAAATTTAAGAAATTGAAGTCTATCTCTTAGCGGCCCCACGTGGCGGCCCTGTCGGTTATACCATGACTGAGCCGGTGCAAACCAGTTTTTACCCCGGCTGACTACTTTTACACCCGTCGGTGAGAGGTTACGCACACATAACCGCGCTATGTATGAGTGCAACGACAGCGGACCGTTTGTAGGTTGGACTCTGTTCAGTTTACGTTTTTTTACTCATGTGACCCACAGTATAATTTTGTAAACCATTCGTTTATAACAATTTTTAAATGTTGCGTAGTTTAAAATTATGATCAAATAATTTTAACATACAGTACAGTAAGTACTTTGTAGATTTGTTGTAATCTCTATAAAATAGTCTTATTTATATAGATTTTTAGTTGATGTCAAAGCGACTAATTTGTAAGTTATTTACATTAAAATATAAATAAATGTTAGTTTAATAAAAAAAGTATATTTTAAATTTAAATGTAATATCTTTGTATTTAGGTAGTGAAGCCGATCGATTTCAAGAAATACACACATAAACTTTGTCTAGGGATACAGGTGTTATTTTCATACAAACGAGGTAGCTTTGAAGCCTTGGTTTCCTGCCAGGGATGTACTGTGCTGTGATCTGATGACGGCTATCCAGCGAGTGAATGGAGGAGATTCAGATTGCTATACACACCCAACTGATCTGACCAGCATTCTTAAAGATTAATGGACATGTTTAAAAAAATCGCGAAAATAGCATGAAAATGTATGGAAATGAAATAAAACAATTTTTAACGGGTACTAGCGCGGTTTTCCACCAGCTTGGAACCCCATCATTCACAAGCTTAAGCCCCTCACACACTGTAAGATCTAATGATACGGTTAGTTCCTTTTGCAAATAAATAAATTAATATAAAAGACGGAGGTCAGTTTTCCTCTCCAAGTTTTCTTTCGCCATTTCTTTCGGGGTCTCCCAAATTTTATGAAATGGTGGTAGTTTCAGTAGATTCTCTCTCTTTTTAGCACTAAATAATTTATAAATTAAATTATAAATCAACATTACAAATCTTACAGAATCTTACAAATCTTACAAAATTATAAATTAACAATTAAAAAATTTTGTTAAATTTTAATTTCTGAACAGCTAAAAAAAAATTCTTCGCTTGAGGGTAGACTCACGGGCAGCTTCAGTCCCCGTGACCACGGCAGCTGCAAAGTTGCCGAAACGTCGGGAAAACCAAAAATCAAACCAAATACCAACTAATTACCAAAGTACTTTCAATAAAACCGCGCTAGTATCCGTTAAAAATTGTTTTATTTCATGCCTAGTGAGCGCGTAAGCTTGAGAAGTGAAAATGTATGGAAATCCTAAAACTGAGAACTCTGACCCAATTTAATCTTTTAGAATGCTGGTCAGATCAGTTGGGTGTGTGTGTATAGTGATCTGAATCTCCTCCGTTCAGTCCCTGGATGTCCATCATCAGATCACAGCACGGTACATCCCTGGCAGAAAACCAAGGCTTCAAAGTTACCTCGTTTATATGAAAATAACACCTGTATCCCCAGACAAAGTTGATGAGTATAGTTATAGAATGGCAACATTTTTTTTTCTTTGTAACTAATCAATATTTGTTAGTCACGTCATGTCAGAAGTACAGCTGGCGCAATATAACTTAAACTGCCACTGTGGTCTAGTGGTTCGCTCACCTGTGTAAGACGCAGGGGTCCCGGGTTCGATTCCCAGGGGTACAATTTGTATTCGGTTTGGTTGGTAGTACGGTTTATTTACATCATCATATCAGCCGCACGACACCCACTGCTGGGTATAGGCCTCCCCCAAGGATCTCCACGACGATCGGTCCTGCACTTCCCACATCCAGTGGCTTCCGGTAACCTTCACCAGATCGTCGCTCCCCCTTGTCGGGGGCCTACCCACGGAGCGTCGTCCAGTGCGCGGTCGCCATTCAAGAACCGCCCCGCCCCAACGGCCATCGGTTCTTCTCGCTATGTGTCCAGCCCATTGCCACTTCAGCTGAGCAATCCTTCGAGCGATGTCGGTTACTTTAGTTCGCCTGCGGATCTCCTCATTTCTGATTCGATCACGCAGGGAAACGCCGAGCATGGCTCTCCATTGCACGCTGGGTGACCTTGAGCCTCCTTAGGAGACCCATAGTTAGCGACCACGTTTCACTGCGGTCTTATTTACACACATTACAAAAAACCGCATCAAAATCCGTTGCGTAGGTTCAAAGATCTCAGCATAGGTACATAGAGACAGACAGTGGGAAGCGACTTTGTGATTTGTTCCGTATTCGTCATGTTCCTGACTCGTCGTATTCCAGATTCGCCGATTTCCTGATTCGTCGTAATACGTACAATCGATAACACTGGCGCTTCACCATTTTTAAGTTTAAAATTTGTTGCGAGCCGCGCCATTACGTTGCGCATGTCAGAAAAGGTCTCACAAGAAAATAAACTTCTGAAATGGACAAATTATCAACAAAATAAGTGACAATTTTGTGTTTGTATTTTTTTTATTACGAACATGCTTAGATTAATTTATATTTGAACTAAAATGTAATGTATATTATCTCTTTTTGTACCTTATAATCTTGTACTTTGATTTATATTATTATTACACTTTGTACCTTATATCTTTATTATTTGTATACCTTACAATATAAGGTGGGAATGTAGTGATACTAACAAAATAATGACAACTTCCATCATTGTAATACTGACACCTGCATTTCACAAATTCTATTCTATTATTAAATAAATAAATTAAAAAATATGTCATTGACTGTATTCCGACGAATCTTGAATAGGACCAATTGGGAACATGACGAATCCGGAACAAATCGACTTTGCTTTATACCCTTTAAGCTCGGTGTACCTAATGCGTAGACAGACCAAGTGACGTTTTGCCTAATACTATGTAGTGATACCATTACTTGCCGAAGTTCCCGTTTGGGTGCCACTAGCAAATATTTTAGCCCGTGGAACATCCAAGTACCATAGGAAAATAATATGGCCCATGGCACCCCTAATCCTTTTTATGTCAAATTGAAATGTTTGAGATGGAGTACCACGGACAACAAAAATATATTTAATAAGGAGATTTTTATTCAGGGGGTTCTACGGGTAAAAATATTTTCTCGTGGTACCCCACCGGGAACTTAGACTGGGGACCACAGGCAACTAAACTAAAATACAACAAATAGTATTCCACACTTATATTATGAAATTAATTGTGACAATTTGATATTAAAAAAACATTTTTAAAAAACGATTAAAGTTACAAAGACATACCTATGACAACTGTCAAAAACTTTACTAAATATGACAAGTAAGGATAAACATACATACTTTAATGTCCTTTAAAAGAAACTAGCGATTTTGACGCAGATCGTCATTTTCTCAAATAGTCATCGCGAAAATTTTAGTCACTTTCGCAGAATGTCATTTCCGCAACTGGTCACTTTTGCGGAATGTCATTCACAATTTTTTCTCAAACTCTCAATTTTGGGTAAAAAAAGAAAAAACAGTGAATTTTGCGAAAGTGACCAGTTGCGAAAATGACATTCTGCGAAAGTGAACATTTGCGAAAATGAAATTCTGTGTCAAAACCAAACCAGCCTCAGAATTTTGGTTGTTTTTTAATGTTTAGCGTTGTGTGTATAGTAATATTGTGTACTAACTATGTAATCATTTAGATTTTAGATGTTAATCGAAGGATTATGAATTAAAATATTTATAGAAAATGTCAGTGAGTGTTTTATTAATAAATTTATTTTTGGTTCCCATTGAATAACACAATTGTTCCCAATAGTAGAGTTACTGACGTTTTCCGGACAAAATAATTTCGGACACTTTGTCCGAAGTGACACTTTTTAATTTTATTATTCTTTCACTGATGATTCTTACACTTTATAATTATAGTCTGATTGTACAAAACACAACTATAGATGTGTCTAAAAAATTTCAGTGAAAAAATAATAAAATTACTTAAAAAGTGTCATTTCAGACAGTGTCCAAAATTATTTTGACCGAAACCTCAGTAACTCAACTACTAACATTGAAAGTAACTAGTGGGATTATTTTATCCTATCACCTACATTAATTTTTAGATAGTTATGGTAACTTACCTCAAAATAACCCAGAAAGCCAGATTTCTGACCCGTGGAACACCAAAGTAGTTCACCTAGGTGTTCCTCGTTTAACTTTCTGCACCCCTGGTTCACCTAGATGTTCCACGAATAATAGCTGTGCCCCTGGTTCACCTAGGAATTCCATGAATAACTTTCTGTACCCCTAGTTCGCCTAGGTGTTCTAAGAATAACTTTCTGTACCCCTGGTTCACCTGAGTGTTCCATTTTTACAATGGATTTAGTGGATCAAGGCACAATAACTACCAGTCGCCCTGAGAGCTAAAGAGGTCGTAGGTTCAATTCCTGCCAGAGTAAACGCCTTAGAAAAGCAAAAATGGTAAACGCCTCGCATTATAAAACAGCACCATAGACTATAGACAATATTCCTACCTCCTCCTCCTACCTTAAAATAAACTAACCTCTGCCTTAAAAATAAACTAATATTTGAAAATGAAAAAAAGGTAGGTGTAGGTAACTTACAAACAAATGGTAAATACTTAAATGGTAAGTCATTCATTATAGCAGTAGGTATAGATCTTGAGACAAAAAACAGGATACCATTTATCCAGCCTTTCTATTGTCTAACTTCAAAATCTATCACAATCGCTTTCAGGATGTAATTCATTGAAGTTTTCTTTTTGGCACAAATAAAAACTTACCAAAGAAATGCAGCAGTGTTTCACATACATCCATCTGTCAAACGAAAGCGATTGCGATAGATTTTTAAAATTAGCCTCCTCCCTTAGGATTTTCTTGAATATCGTCGCGGCTGACGTCGTCACTGATAATTCCTATGTTTTCTATTTATAACGTAAAAAACGTTTAGTATCACAGATTTGAGATAACCTAAACAATTTTTGTTAAAACAACCTAAACATACAAAAAAAATGCTTAGTAGGAATTTTTGAGAGCTGGTGCTTCGATTATTCCTTGATTATTCCCTTTTTTACAACTAGCAACCCTGGCAACTGTCGTCGCCATCTTTGCTTGCATGACGTTTCGTGACACTCGTTCAGAATGGGATTGAAAATGGCGGCGTCTCTATTTGCCTCTCGCTTACACAACACCAAGATGCTCTCTTTTTTATTCACTTACTCTCATTAGAATACCTATCACATGCCGCCATTTTCAATCCCTTTATTTATTGACACTGACAACGCATGACACGTTTTTATTCAGTGTTGTTCAAGATTCGCTTCAAGCATATACGTCTGTCAATATCAGTAACATTATTTAGGTTATATAAGTTGTTTTTGCGTTTTGTTTATATCTTTTATAACGTTAAGTGTTAAGAATGAGCCAAACAAAACGAGGTGTTATTTTAGACCGAAGAGCTCGGGAAATAGTGGTCAGTGTTCATAAATATTTCGAGAATGAGAAAAAACAAGCAGCGTCTATACACAAACAAATGCAAAAGGCGGCTATACACTCAGGCTTAGATGATAATATTAGGGTTCCGCGGGAAGTTTTTGCACAGATGTTGCAGTATATAAACAACGCATTCAAACTGACTGAGCGTATATGTGAAGCCACAGGTGTCAGTAGACATACAGTTGTACGAATACGGCGCGAGAACGATTTAGCGGAGGCCACTTCCAGCGAAATAAAAGTACCGCAGCGGATTCAACGCAAAGGGAAGAGATATGTTATTGAAAATTATGAACTTTTAGCAGTCCACAACATTATTAATTCTATGTACACACGTAAGGAGGTCCCAACACTTAAAAATGTGTTTGCTGCTGCCCTAAACGAAATTAACTATCCAGGAGGTATTTCGTGTCTTAGAATAATAATTATTAGGACGCTTGGATATACATCAACATTAAAACAACTAAAACAAAAGCCAGATATTAGAGCTTGTCGCATCGGATACTTAAAGCGTATTCGTGAAAACGATGCTCTAGGAGATGTTAAAAAGCCTGTTGTTTATGTAGATGAGACGTGGATACATACTCAACACACAGCAAAAGAATTATGGCGTCCAAGTTTCATTAAAAAAACACACGTCACAAAAGAAAATGAAAGTCGCTGGATTGTTACACACGCAGGGGGGGAAGACGGTTTTTTCGACGGAGCTCTTATGTTATTCAAATCAAAAGGTAAGATAAACGAAGAAGTTCATGGCCAAATGAATATCAAAAATTTAACTACTTGGTTAAAGGAACAATTAGTACCCAACCTTCCCGAAAATGCCATCATCGTCATGGGGAACGCTTTTTACCAAACCATGACAGACACAAAGCCGCCCGTCATGAGCTCTGAAATACCTGAAATGCAAGCCTGGCTTAAAGAAAACAAGATAGATTTCTCAGAAAATCTTACCAAAGCAGAGCTTTATGAAATCATAAAGAAGAACAATCGTCCTACAAATTATGTGGACAACATTTTAACTTCGCATGGTTTCGAAGTTCTGAGGCTGCCTCCGCCAAACTGTGATTTGAATCCAATGGAATATATCTGGCATTCGGTAAAGCAAAAGGTGGCAGAATATAATGTCCACAAGCTAGAAAGCCAGGTAGAAGGGCTCACTCGTGGAGTAATCGCTTCTACCACGAAGGAAGAATGGGTGGAAGCCATCAACCATGTCAAAACTATTGAGCAGCAATACTGGGAAAGGGACATGCAAGAAGAAGACAATGCCGCAACAAGTTCTTTAAATGAAGGTAAGAATTTACTTACGACTTATTTTGAGATAAGTAATTTTATAGGATTACCTCATTCATATTTTAAGCTTCAAGCAAGCGGACGCTCGCTTTTAAAATCAGCACTACCTGAAGTGGTGCTGGATTGCCACTAAAATAATGTGCCCTGCACCTAAATGTACAAATTCCAGTGATTCCAGTGCATTTCACAATTATTTAGCGCTGCCGCTGGATTCGACGGCTGGACTGGAATGTTACTGGAATAGTGTGGGTAGGTCCACATCAGTATCATTGTGCCGTACCTATAGTATCATCGTATCCACGTTGCGTATCATTTATAGTCCACAGCAATGATTTAAATCGTTCTTTGGTCCACAGCACCGCAGCCACTGACGTCCATTATACAAAGTACGCTGGACGGGCTAATGTCATGAAATGACAGCAATTTTTTGTGCCGATTTGAAAATCGCCATATTGGCGTTGAGAGCAGTAGATTCTTTACTATGGCAGTAAGTAGTGAGTGTACTCGGAACTATAATTAGTTCCAACTCACTACTGCCATAGTAGCATTTACTGCTCTCAGCGCCAGTATGGCGATTTTCAAATCGGAACAAACGACTGGTGATGTTCGCTTGTCCAGCGTACTTGCATAATGGACGTTAGTGACCGCAGCTATGAGACTTACGTCCACAAAAGCGAATGACGAAATGATAATAAATAACTGTGTGTTCTACATAGAAGCTTCCGTCACTTTGTCGACCTATTTTGTGTACTGTGCAGCTGCAGCTGCTACTTGCTGCCAGTGCTAGGGTAAAAATCAATGTGACTTGTATTGTAGATTTAAAAAAGCAGCACTGTACTTTACACCATATGCCAAACTCGGTTGCCCACTTAAGTTGTACGAGTTACAAAGTAGGCCCACTGGCCGTATCCGAGTCTCGATGGCGAAAGTGTATTGTATTCAATACAATACACGTAATACATAATAAATAATAGTACGTAACGGAGTACTGACTGACTATAGCACGTATTGGCTTGAGATTGCCTGTACTATCATTACCGTGCCTGTACTATCATCACAGTGCCTGTACGTACCATGGGCAACAGCGTCGCTTAACCACTGCTAAGGTTAAAATCGCTTGCACGCCGCGCCCGCTGTCACATACGTTTAGTTCGTGCAGGGGCGATACGCGCGCACACGAATTTTGTTGCAAACTGGTTAAGCGACGCTGTTGCCCATAGTACATAATGAATGACTATGGGTACGCGATTCTGTCTACGCTATTCTGCCTACACGCCTATTTTGCGGTAAAATGATACGCGTCGGTGATACGATACGCCGCAATGATCCAGATGTAGACCCACCTTTAACATTTGCCTAAGTTTTGTTGAAGTTATTAGTTTAATTTGTAAACATTGTCTACTAATTATATCATTCTGATTTAGGTGACGGCATTGACGATAAAAGCGACTCTGAACAATCAGATGCAGATGAAAACGATTCCAGTATGAGTGGAGTTGAAGACATGGAGTAGCACTTTAATGTTATAAACTATAATCTGTTTTGATAATAAACGTGAACTAAAATAAAACAAAGTTGTTTTCTTATTATTTTCATAAAAAAGTAGGTATGAATTCTCCTTACCATTCCACTAGTATAATACTTAGGTTATTTAACTTATCAATGGTTCCCCTTGAACGTAAATTAATTGTAAGAAAATAAATTGTGACTGAATTTCCCTGTGAACTGTACCTGGGGCCGTACCGGCTAACGAATCGAACTTCGAAAAGTCTGCCGGGTTTCAAATTAAAACAGATAAATCGAGCCCCAATTGGGCCAAATGGCGAACTCTAATTCATGAGGTCACTCAAACATCCATATCTTCCAAATAATTTCCACAAATAGTACAATATGAAAGTCCCTACTTCAATTTATCTTTTTTAATTTGAAACTCGGCAAATTTTCCGAAGTTCGATTCGTTAGCCGGTGCGGCCCCTGTTTTGTCAGCGTACCCGACTTCAATAGATGTTCTATTAAAGTTAAATGACTGAATTTCCCTGTGAACTGTACCTGCTTTGTCAGCGTAGCCGACTTCAATAGATGTTCTATTGAAGTTAAATGACTGAAATTCCCTGTGAACTTGTCAGCGTACCCGACTTCAATAGACGTTCTATTAAAGTCGGGTACGCTGACAAAGCAGGTACAGTTCACAGGGAAATTCAGTCTCAATTTTTTTCGCATCCCGAATATTCACGATCAAAAAGCGTTCAAGATTATTTATAGGTAAGTAAATTTGATTTTACATACATTAAATTATAACCTACCAAATAAAAAAATCTCAATCAAAATAATGTGTAGGTAGGTTAGGTACTGAAAGAAAATAATTGCAACAATTAATTGCAAGTTATTATTATTATTTAATAATTACTTATGTGATACTGGTATTTAATACTTACTTATGTAAGTACTAAATCCTGCTAACTTTTACTTACAGTAAGTAAAATGCGATTAATTTGATAATGAGGTTGGTCCTCGGCAACTTCACTCGAGAAAGTATGGTACGCACAGATTAAAAAATCTTTTATAAAAACACGTTTTGAAAACGGACTAAATTATTACAAAAAAATCGCTACTTATTTATAAATATATACAGTCAGTTTTAAAAACGAGTTTCTCAAAAAGTTTTTTTTTGGTAAATTATTATTTTCTTCTTTTTAGTTAACGAGCTAAAACTAAAAATATACTATCTCCTATCGGAGCACTCGTCAAGACGATTCAAACGAGCCCAAACTCAATGGGGTTGCATGGTTTTATTACAGAGTCCCAGTGGCCTTCTTCCGGCTCCATCATCAGACCCTGGACACTTTCCCAACAAAGTACTCGTCAAGACGATTCAAACGAGCCTAATCTCGAGAAGATAGCGTGGTTTTATTAAAGAGTTCCTGTGTCCTTCTTCCGGCTCCATCATCAGACCCTGGAAACTATTTCCCTACAAAGTATCGTCAAGACAATTCAAACGAGTCCAAACTCGATGGGGTCGCATGGTTTTATTAAAGAGTTTCTATGGCTTTCCTCCGGCTCCATCATCAGATCCTCGGACACTATTTCCCATTAAAATACTCGTCAAGATGATTCAAACGAGCCCAATCTCGAAGGGGTAGCGTGGTTTTATTAAAGAGTTCCTATGGCCTTCTTCCGGCTCCATCATCAGACCGTTGAAACTATTTCCTAACAAAGAACTCGTCAAAACCGATTCAAACGAGCTCAAATTTGATGGTATTGCACGGTTTCAATATTGAATTCCTATGGCATGGCCTTCCAGCTTCATCATCAGACCCTGGAAACTATTTCCCTACAAAGTACTCGTCAAGACGATCTAAACGAGCCCAAACTCGTTGGGGTCGCATGGTTTTATTATAGACTTCCTATGGCTTTCCTCCGGCTCCATCATCAGATTCTCGGACACTATTTCCCACTAAAGTACTCGTCAAGATGATTCAAACGAGCCCAAACTCGATGGGGTAGCGTGGTTTTATTAAAGAGTTCATATGTCCTTCTTCCGGCTCCATCATCAGACCCCGGAAACTATTTCCCAACAAAGAACTCGTCAAGACGATTCAAACGAGCACAAATTTAATGGGTTTGCACGGTTTCAATATTGAGTTCCTATGGCATGACCTTCCAGCTTCATCATCAGACCCTGGACCTCGTCTCCCATTAGAGTACGTATCAAGACGATTCTAATGAGCCCAAACACGATGGGGTTGTATGGTTTCATCATAGAGTTTCTGTGGCCTTCTTCCGGCTTCATCATCAGATCAGCTCAGTGACACCATAATATTGCATTGCCTTCTAGTTCTGACCTATGTTCAAAGTTTCAAGTCTCTAGCTCATCGGGAAGCTAGTATAAAATCGTTCGCAAACTTTGTGGAGAAGCAAACGAACAAACCAACACAAACGAGAAAGCAACCAAATAAAAACGCGCCGTATTCTACCAAACAAACCACCAAAAGCGCTCTGAAGTAAGTATTTTAACATACTGTTGGGTGGGGGTGGGGCGCATATGGTAAAAAATTGGGAACTGCCCTAAACGATCAAAACTGCTTGTTAATCATTTACATTGCATTGGCTTGTCAATCACATTTTGACCGTCTTGGAAGCACCAAAAATAGATAGATTACCGTGACCAATCAAAAGTAGGCCACGCCCCCAATTGGTCAAAAGTCACGATGATGCCATTGATAATTCCTATTCTTAATCATGCTTATCGTAAATCATACCTTTAAATTACCTACCACTATATTTTTCTTACTAAGTAGGTAACTTACTTTCTAACTTATATATTTATCTAAGTAAAAAATTTAAATTTCAACTCTAATATTATGTAGTTTTAAGGTTCAAAATACTAAGTTAATCGGTCGATAAAAGCAACGGTTTTTGAAAGAATAATGCACTTACGTTAAAATTTAACAAAAAAATTTAGATACAATAGTACTTTACGTCAAATTAGTTTGTTATTTTATCTTAAATTGACGGGTGTAATAGACATGTAAACATTTTTTTTGACGTAAGGGGCATGCTATCTTGAAAACTAAAAGATATAGCTTAGTTCTTTGTATTTAGAGATAAAGAGTATCAAAATCCAAGAAACTTTGCTCTAGAAGTCATCAAAAAGATTCGTACTGGAAAAAAGTTACAGTTAGTTATTTGTCCATTTTTTTTGTTTTAGGCTCTCTTGTAAAGTAGACCATTGTCCCTTACGCTGTTTCATATTTCCACAATCGAAATAAGAAAAATTTAAATCATTTTTATATTTTTGTAGGAATTTACTTTTGAGAGCTGGTTGTTCAATCATTATTTTTTACAACTGGCAGCCCTGGCTGGCACCTGCCGCCATCTTTCCTGCATGACGTTTGACACTCGAGGTCAGAATATGATTGGAAATGGCGGCGTTTCTATTTACCTCTCGCTTACACAACACCAACACGCTGACTTTCTTACTCACTTGCACTCATTATAAAGCCTATGGCATGCCGCCATTTTCAGTCCCTTTATTACATTGACCGAGATAAACACGACAGGTTTTATTCAGTGTGCATCAAGATTTGCTTCAAGCACTTACGTTTGCTGTTATCAGTATCATTATTTAAATTATTTTTAGTAGATTTCGCTTTCTGTTTAGATCTATTCTATATTATAGTCGTTAAGTGTAAAGAATGAGTCAAACAAAAAAAGGTGTTATTTTAGATCGGAGAGCTCGAGAGATTGTCATCAGTGTCGATAAATATTTCGAGAATGAGAAAAACCAAGTGTCTTCTTTACACCAACAAATGCAAATGGCGGATGTTCTCTCTGGACTAGATGATAATATTAAAGTGCCTCGAGAACTTTTTGCACAGATGTTGCTATATATCAATAATGCATTCAAAGTGACTGAACGTACTTCTGCGGCTACTGGCGTCCATAAAAATACAATTTCACGAATTCGGCGCGAAAACAGTTTAGCGGAAGCCACTTCCAGCGAAACAATCGTACCGCAGCGGAATAAGCGCCAAGGGAAGAGATATGTTATTAAAAATTATGAACTTATAGCACTCCACAACATCATTAATTCTATGTACACACGTAAGGAGGTACCAACATTAATGAATGTGTTTGCTGCTGCCCAAAACGAGACTAAGTATCCAGGAGGTATTTCGTCTCTGAAAAAAATAATATTTGGTACATTTGGGTATAGATCAAAATTAAACCAGCTAAAACTAAGGCCAGATATTAGAGATTGTCGCATCGGATACCTAAGGCGTATTCGTGAAAACGACGCTCTAGGAGCTAAGAAAAAGCCTGTGGTTTATGTAGATGAGACGTGGATACACTCTCAACATACAGCAAAAGAGTTATGGCATGCAAGTTTCATTAAAAAATCCCACGTCACCAAAGAAAAAGAAAGTCGCTGGATTGTTACACACGCAGGGGGGGAAGACGGTTTTTTTGATGGAGCTCTTATGTTATTCACATCAAAAGGGAAAAAAAATGACGATATTGTTGGCCAGATGAATAAAAAAAAATTAACAACTTGGTTAAAGGAACAATTAGTACCCAACCTTCCCGAAAATGCCATCATCGTCATGGCGAACGCTTTTTACCAATCCATGACAGACACAAAGCCGCCCGTCATGAGCTCTGGAAAACCCGAAATGCAAGAAAACAAAATTGAAAATCTTACCAAACCAGAGCCTTATGAAATCATAAAGAAGAACAAGCGTCCTACAAATTATGTGGACAACATTTTAACCGCGCATGGTTTCGAAGTTCTGAGGCTGCCTCCGCCAAACTGTGATTTGAATCCAATGGAATATATCTGGCATTCGATGAAGCAAAAGGTGGCAGAATATAACGTCCAGAAGCTAGAAAGCCAGATAGAAGGGCTCACTCGTGGAGTAATCGCTTCTACCACGAAGGAGGAGTGGTTGGAAGCCATCAACCATGTCAAGTCTACTGAGCAGCAATACTGGGAGAGGGACATGCAAGAAGAAGACAAGGCCGCAACAAGTTCTTTAAATGCAGGTAAGAATTTTAGTGATAATTTTATTAGATTGTTGTCCGTTGTAAATCCCCCACGATATCATTAATTGTCCACACGTCACAGTAGCTATGGTGATACCCCTACAAAAACGAATAACAAAATAATAATAACTGTGTGTAACATAGAAGCGTCGCTCCGTGGCCCCGTAAGCTGTTAGTACATTGCTACTGCTGGCTCGCGAGTTCTGTCATCTCAAACTGCCGCGAAATTTTAAAAAGTTGATGCTTTATATACTTTAAATACTGCGAAATATCAATTTTATCATAAGTTCATATACCTACCTTGACAAAAGTCCAAGCAAAATTTCGCGGTGATTTGAGATGACACGACTCTCTGTCCGGACTAAAATCATTGTGTTGGAGACTCTCTTTAAATAAAAAGCAGCACTGTACTTACACCATAACATAATGCCAAACTTGGTTGCCCACTGAAGCTGTCCGAGTTAAAAATTGGCGCACTGGCCGTATGGGGAGGCACACTGTAGAACTAATGTGCGTCACAATCACAAGCGACTGTCCTAAAATCGTTTGATTTGTTCAACAATTGACATTGTCATTTTGACGTAATTTTAACCAGTCAAAACCGGTCCGCGGGCTGATTATCTAATTAGAAACCACCTAGCGACCGGTTGCAGTTCATAGATGATAGTGATCCATTGCTACTTCTTTTTGGATTAAAAAAAACATACCAAAGAAAAGTAGCAATGTATGTGGAATGAAACCGGTCGCTAAATAGTTACATTTTAGATAATCAGGGTGCCGGTTGCCGCTAGCGCCATCTGGCATATGCCTTGCGTGTGGAACCCCATTCGAAAACCCTTCCGCCATTTGTTTTCGTGGAGATGTTGTAACAGTACCATGGGAAAATGCGTCGCTTAGCCACTCCTAAATCGCTTGCACGCCGCGCCGTCACAACATACATTACCGTGCTTGTACTATAATTACCGTACATATACTTACTGTACACAATGTCTAAGTAGTGTTTTTTTTTATATCTAAAGTTCCACAGATTGTCACAAATTCCTTATAATTGTCTGGCAAACTACATTTATATTTAATATCTTTTCATTTTTGTTATGTTAATTTTTGGTAAACCTATTCACTTCTCAAGCTTACGCGCTCACTAGACATGAAATAAAACACTTTTTAACGGATACTAGCGCGGTTTTATTGAATGTGCTTTGGTATTTAGTTGGTATTTGGTTTGATTTTTGGTTTTTCCCGACGTTTCGGCACCTTTGCAGCTGCCGTGGTCACGGGGGACTGAAGCTACCCGTGAGCCTACCCTCAAGCGATGAATTTTTTTTTTATACGTTCAGAAATTAAAATTTAACAAAATTTTTAATTATTTTATGTTGATTTATAATTTAATTTTATGAATTATTTAATGCTAAAAAGAGAGAGAAATCTACTGAAACTACCACCATTTCATAAAATTGGGAGGCCCCTCCAAGAAAGAAATGGCGAAAGAAAACTTGGAGAGGGAGCCGACCTCCGTCTTTTGTATTAATTTATTTATTTGCAAAAGGAACTAACCGTATCATTAGATCTTACAGTGTGTGTGAGGGGCTTTAGCTTGTGAATGATGGGGTCCCAAGCTGGTGGAATTTTCCAACCATCATCTCTATTGAAATTAGGATATTTATTTATTTCAATAGCCTCGCGGAGCATTCTAGGGATAAATCTACGTTCCCTAGCAAGGATTTGGGGTTTGTCAAATCTAATATAATGGTTGGGCCCCTCAAAGGCGTGTTCACTCACTGCAGACTTGTTATCGCGCCTATGTTTCATGTCAGCTACATGCTCTTTGACGCGGGTCCCTATGCTTCTCTTTGTTTGCCCGATGTAGGAGAGTCCACAGTCACAATCTAGTTTGTAGACGCCTGCAGCTTGAAGGGGGATATTACACTTGACAGGTCGTAAGAATTGGTTGATCTTCTTCGGCGGCTTGAAGTAAGTTTTGATTGACGCTCGCTTCAGAATGTTTCCAATCTTGTCAGTGACACCCTTCAAGTATAGTAGAATGGCAGGTTGACGCTCTACTGTGGCTGGTTTGGCGCGTTTTCTGTGATTGAGGTGTGGTACTTGCAACTTGTTGTTACGCAGTACTTGTTGGACATGCTGAAGCTCAGCAGTCAGGTGTTGTTTGTCACAGATTCCGCGGGCTCTCTGAAACAAAGATTTCCCTACGGTAGCTAACTGTATAGGATGATGGTGAGAGTCACCATTAAGGTATCTGTCTGTATGGGTTGCTTTACGATACACTGTGTGGCTCAAGGTTTGGTTCGGATTCCTGATAATGAGAATGTCTAGGAAAGCTAGTTTATTGTCTGCCTCTAACTCCATAGTAAATTGTATGTTGGGGTTTATGGAGTTAAGATGGTTAAGAAATGCAGGGACACTGTCTCTAGGTAGTATTGTGAAAGTGTCATCTACGTACCGTTTGTAGAACCGGGGAGTCACTGGTGCTGTGGCTAGTGCTTTCTCCTCAAAATCCTCCATGAAAATGTCAGCAACGATGGGGGATACAGGAGAGCCCATTGCTACGCCGTCCACTTGCACGTAGAACTCCTCGTTCCATAACAGATAGCCAGATGTTAGGCATAATTCTAGTAGTTCTGCATGAGGGGCCCAACCATTATATTAGATTTGACAAACCCCAAATCCTTGCTAGGGAACGTAGATTTATCCCTAGAATGCTCCGCGAGGCTATTGAAATAAATAAATATCCTAATTTCAATAGAGATGATGGTTGGAAAATTCCACCAGCTTGGGACCCCATCATTCACAAGCTAAAGCCCCTCACACACACTGTAAGATCTAATGATACGGTTAGTTCCTTTTGCAAATAAATAAATTAATACAAAAGACGGAGGTCGGCTCCCTCTCCAAGTTTTCTTTCGCCATTTCTTTCTTGGAGGGGCCTCCCAATTTTATGAAATGGTGGTAGTTTCAGTAGATTTCTCTCTCTTTTTAGCATTAAATAATTCATAAAATTAAATTATAAATCAACATAAAATAATTAAAAATTTTGTTAAATTTTAATTTCTGAACGTATAAAAAAAAAAATTCATCGCTTGAGGGTAGGCTCACGGGTAGCTTCAGTCCCCCGTGACCACGGCAGCTGCAAAGGTGCCGAAACGTCGGGAAAAACCAAAAATCAAACCAAATACCAACTAAATACCAAAGCACATTCAATAAAACCGCGCTAGTATCCGTTAAAAAGTGTTTTATTTCATTTTGGTAAACCTTTTACGTTTGCTTGTAATACATCCTTAAATTGTTACCATGGGAGGAGAAGCTGCTGCCTGAGATACGGGTATATCCCAGTTTGGGTAGTAGTTTGTACTACCATGCTATTGATACAACTTTTATTATTTGTTTGATCGATTAGCAATAATAGTTACCTAGTTGTTTACGGTGGGTACCCACAGTATGGTTTATCAATTTATAATGTGGATAAGGTGGGTACTCCCACTCTTTGCTGCTTTTATATTTTAATTGTTAGTTGTAAGCAACCTTTTGATCATTTTTTAATGTATGGTTGTGCAAATAAACAATTTATTATTATTATTATTATTGCGTACCTATGCAATAATTACGTAGGCTACAGCCGGAGGATTTAAAAAAAACGAAAAATAAATTTAAAGTATTTAATATAGAGAATTACAATTTTAGTAATTGCTTAAAGTTAGTTACGAACTAAATTAGTTAGGGACTAAAATAAGTGTCTCGGTCCGATGTGAGAAACCAAGTGTTGATTTTGAGGTAAAATATGTAATGTTGAAATGTGCTGACGCCAGGTCACGTAGGCCGCTGCATATTGAACCGGCACGTTGCGCTGACGCTGCATCATGGGCTGTTGCGGTGATAGCTGGTAACGGGGTCGACGGCGAATATGACAATATAATTCCTCCCCCCTCAGATCAGCAATTATTTTCCGACTTTGAGTGAAAAAATTGCTGGTGTAGCTGTAGGTTTCGCGTAGACATGATTTTCCTGGATTTCAGAGGTTTCATCTTGACTGATGCTGGGCTTCTTCTTGGATTTCCAGAGATAATATCGTCGGATCAGTATTATAAGGGTAAGTACAGCTGAACAGGATAGCATAACGTAGAATGGTATGGTAGTATGGTATACTATATTAGGGGTCGTTTGCAGGTTCAACGGAGGCTGGAGGGCAATCTTGCTCTGGATATTATGTAAGCTTCTTAGGTTGATGGAACTTAGGTTAAGATGTAATGCTGCTGCGCTGTCCATTCTATCTGGATAGTTTATCTTCATAATCTTAAGTGGCTGTCCTTGTATGACGTCATCGGGGTTTATTATAGTGAGCTCGGGTGTACGTAGAGAACAGTGAATTGGTACTGTAACTAAAAAGCTTCCATTTAGCAAATTATAAGTTTGGGTGTTACAGATTAGTTGAACTTTCGTGGGTTTCGGGAACGAAATGACGTAGTTGCGATCATCGAGCTGCTCCATGGCTTCTGTTAAGAGATTTACAGTTGAAAAGCTGCAGGATGAGTTGATTATTTGACTTGAGATGATTTCTTGTATGCAGTCAAATTGTGTACGAAGCTTTTTGTGAGAGCTTTCGTCACAGAGAAACTGATTTTCAAACTTCGGGCATTCAGCCTCCATGTACGCAAATTCTTTTCCATTAGTTGCTATATAAGGACAGGGTGGAATAAGGACCTGATGGAATTTGTTGGGTGCTAAGGATAATTTGTAGAAACTGTAAGTATTCGGGGATACTATGGGTATTTTAAAAACTATAACTATTACTTTATTAGCAAAGTACGAACCCGATTTTATAATATTATAATAGTTCCTAAAGTCTAAATCTATTAACTGATTCCTACCGTAAAGTGTAATTAACTTATTTAACATATTTTTAAGGACGTTTGCACTAATCATAGAATGATGGGTGGTCCTAGTTCTAGTAAAAGCTAATATATTTTCTATGCGTAAAAGTTCATCTAATAAATCATTAATATTTTCTGTAATAATTGCCAATAGTTGAGCAAATTTACTATATTTAATAAGGCTACTTTCTGTATGTGCATTTTCATTAAACATTAACTGCAGTGTTGTATTAACTTTACTTTGGTTCTCGACTAATTGATTTATAACTTTGTTATGCTCTTCGATCCATTCACTATTTAAACTTGCACGGTTATTATATTCTAAAGCAATTTTGTTCTGGTTATCTTTAAGAATTTTAAGAGCATCATTGTATCTAATGGCATCCTGATAATCTAAATTCCCCGTTATACTTTTAATAATAGATCCTAGTCCATCTAGTAGACCTCTTTTTGTTCTACTCGGTTCTAAACTACTTAAATGATTTAAAATTATCCTAGTCTTATTATGTAAGTAACTAATCTGAAGTTCGTATAGTGAATAAGTATTATTACTAAGTCTATCCTTAAAATCCTGTAGGTCGTTTTGTAACGTAAGTATGTCTTTTTCTATTCGGTCAAGTTCTATATACTGTAAGAAAGTATGATAGTGTGTCGTTAGTCTGGTGTTTCCCAGTTTAAAAGGTAGTAGTCCTGGTCCATCGTCCAAGCTGTCAAGTCTTATGTCTTGGGCTCGTGTCAGGAGAGGGATCAGCGCCAGTAGTATCCTGTAACAATTTTATATTCTTAGGCGCTCGTTTTAAACGAGATTTTGCTACAGGGCCTCGTTTTTTAGATGTATAAATATGGATCGGAAGATCAGCAAGGACTTTGTCATGGGTGTACCGGGGTGCAACCTTCTGCCGACTGGCGAAAGGATTCTTTATGAATACTTGTTGCTGGGGTTGGTATTCAGCTTCGGGCTCTCTAGATTTATTTCGAGATTCTATGAGGGCGGTTCTATCGGCTAACGAAGTCTCATTTATCAAGTCATAGACTACTTTCATTTGGTCGCGATGAGTCACAACGTACTGTTGAAGTAGTTTTTCAGTCAGGTCAATGTCCACGGGGTCCCTAGGATCGAAATGTCCTTTAAGGATGTCATAAGGTCTGCACTTCGTGAAACTATGGATGGAACTGTTATAGGCTATTATAGCATAAGGCATAAGGTTAATAATGGGTTCATCTTTTTGTTTCAGCTTTAAGATACGGAGGTGCTCTAATAACGTCAGGTGAAATCGTTCTATATTACCATTATCATTAGGAGAATGTGGTAAGGTTTTATGATGTATTATTTTATGAAGCTTTAGAAATTCAGCAAATAACTGATTAGTGAACTCTGTGCCATTGTCAGTCACGATCGTTAAGGGTAGTCCGTGGTGAGTACAGAAAGTCAGAAGGGCTTGCAATATGCTTATTGCCGTGCCATCCTTGAGATGATAGGCTTGTCCATACTTCGTAAATACGTCTATGAAAGTTATAAATTTCTCAGATTGTACAGTAAATAAGTCAGCGTGTACTATTTCTAGAGGTTTAGTGGCTGGTGGTACAATGTTAAACTGTTGTCTAATTGGATTCCTATCGTACTTACATTGGCCACATATACTACAGACGTTTATGTATTTAGTGATGTCATCTCTCATTTTTGGCCAATAGTATTTCCTAGATAACGATAAGTAACATTCATTAATACCTCTATGGTTTGTCTTTCCGTCATGATAATGTCGAATTATGTCCTGCTGTCGTAAGTATTCTTTTACATTCTCAAGTTCAGTTTTCGTTAAAACAACCCAACAAGCAAAAACGTCATATAAGTTCTGACTTGTACGACTTTAAGTCGGATAGCAGTCTTACAATAGTAATGAGATGACTGCTAGGTCATATAGACGTCTTAAATCTAACTTTTTAGTCATGCGACAAATATGTCATAATAAACTGGTCATAGTAACGTCGGCACGACTTAAACTATACGACGTTATATTAAAGTTTTAGCCAAAACGTCTGTACGACTTGTAGTCGCATTGGAGTCAAGTTTCGACTATTAAACGACGTTAAACAAAATGGCGGCTTAACTTGGTCTTCAAATAACCTTAAAATGACTTTTTGTCTTTAAAACGTCATATAGAGATTAGTGTGTGACAAAATTAACATGGCTGACATTAAAAAAAAAAAAAAAATTTATTAATTAAAAATTTATGTTTCAAACGCAAAACTACGAAGGGGCATGAAAATATGAATTGTATTTACATAGGTATATTATCATAAAACTTTAATTCCCAGACGATCTAAACGGTTTAAGAGACAGACATAGTTAGCAAGATATTAAAGTAATGTAATACTCACCTTTTATTTCCTTGTAATCGATTTATTTTGCACTCAGATCTCGAAACATAACCACAAACACGAGTCACTGACTAACATTAAAAATCAGTCGTACAAGTGTTGTTACTCGACTCATATACAACGTTTTCGTCATTAAAAAACATCTGTATGACCACAATATAACGAAAGAGTCGTTGTAAAGTTTTGATGCGACTACTGTACGATGAAAGTGGTAATCTTGTGACTTTTGTATGACCATTAAACGACAATGTAGGTCGTATAAATGGGGCCCTTTTCGCGTTTAGCAAACGTTATTATAACGTAAGTGTGACCTATCTTTTGCGACCAGTGGTAATAAGATAACGTTTGTACGACCATTGTACGACGTAAAATTGTTAGTTGGGAAGGTTCATAGAAGAGCTCCTAAATTTTTCTTGGATAATAGGTATAATTTTGTACATAGCCAATGGAGGGTTAATTAACAGACCGGTTTTCACTTTAGGGTTAACATACTCTTTAATAGCGTTAATAACGTCATTTTCTAAGTTAGTTTCTGTCACTTGTACGGTCACTTTAGTATGTGTCTCAAATGGTTTTGTTACAACAGGTCGTCTGGTTATGTCGTCTACAATTGTCATAACTATCTGTCTATGAAATTTGTTGAGGGGCTCGTCTACAATAGGTACTTCTAGAATTGGGTTTTCGTTACTGGTATGAGCTGTTCCAGTAGCAGAATTGTCAATGGATGGTGGCCGTTCAGAAGGATTGGCTACCATCGAGCTGGTGTCCTCATTGTGTATCTCCACTCTAGAAAGTGCATCAGCATTTGTATTGCTTTTGCCTTTCTTATAGATAATAGTAAAGTCATATTCACTAAGCTTAAGTCGCCATCTAGTTAGACGAGAGTCAGGTTCTTTCAAATTCATAATCCATTGGAGTGGCTTATGGTCAGTCAAAATTTTAAATTTACGTCCGAAAAGGTATGGTCTAAAGTATTTCGTGGCCCACACTATTGCGAGACATTCTTTTTCTATGGTGCTATACTTTATCTCGCTCTCGTTGAGAGTACGAGATGCAAATGATACTGGTTTGTCTGATCCTATTGGGCCTTGTGATAGTACGGCTCCTAAAGCAAAATTAGAAGCGTCAGTCGTCAAAATAAATTCTTTGGTAAAGTCTGGGTATTGAAGTATTGGGTCGTTAGTCAGTAATTTTTTACACTTCTCAAAACAGTCAACATAGTTTTCGTCTAAAGTAATTTTCATGTTCTTTTTGAGGCACTGTGTCATTGGCTTAGTCATTCTAGCGAAGTCGGGAATGAATTTCCTGTAATATCCTAGTAGTCCAAGGAATTGTTTAATTTCCTTTCTAGTCTTCGGTAAAGGGTATTTTTCTATGGTGGAAATCTTATCAGGATTGGGTTTGACACCCTCTCTAGTTATTATATGGCCTAAGTAAGGTGTTTCGAGCTTTAAAAATTCAGACTTGTCCATTTGGATCTTAAAATTGGACTCTCTTAATCTGAGGAGCACTTTTTCAAGGTTAGTGATGTGCTCCTGGAGGCTAGTGCTGTAAACTATAATGTCATCTAAGTAAACTAGACATATCTGGTTTTGTAGGCCTCTGAGCACATTATCCATCACTCGTTGGAATGTTGATGGTGAGTTTTTTAATCCCATGGGCATACGGAGAAATTCAAAGTGCCCGTGCTCAACGTTAAATGCTGTTTTTTGGATATCCCTAGGGTCCATTTCTACCTGATAAAACCCACTGGCAAGGTCAAGGGTTGTAAAGTATTGACACTTCCCTAGTTTGTCTAGTACGTCACTAATATTGGGAATAGGATATTTGTCGTCTATGGTTTTTTCGTTTAACTTCCGAAAATCAACTACGAGGCGCCATTTTTGTTTGCCTGAGGCATCAGCCTTCTTGGGCACAACCCAAATAGGTGAGCTCCATGCAGACTCTGATGGTCGTATGATACCCTGAGATAACATTTTCTCGATCTGATCTTTGACTTCCTGTCGATGAATAAAAGGGTACCTATAACTTTTAGTATAGACCGGTAGTTCATCGGTGGTGTTAATCCGATGTTTTATTTTATTAGTAAAAGTCAAAGGTTCGTTTTCAATATAAAATACATCTGAATAACTAGAACACAAGGATATGAGATTAGCTTTTTCTTCCTCATTAAGATGGTCAGTCCGCAATCGGGATATTACATCCTGAGCGCGTGACGAAAGTGATTTTACTGCGTCACATTCCATATTAAATACATCTGCACTAACGGAGTGGTCTAGTGAGAGTATGACGTCATTATCGGTTGGGTTATAGACTTCTAACGTACCGCGGCTATTAACTACATTTGTTACGCAATCAACTATTAAACAGTTACAAATTATTTGTTCTGGAATAAATACATCACCATCCGGGGCGTTAATTGGTAATCTAACTAATTTGGAGCTTTTTGCAGGAATTATGTCCTCATATAAATTGACATTTCGGGAGTTATACATTTGAATCGGGTTAACCATAGATTGAGTAGTTAGAGTCCTGTCTTTCAAGTCAATTTTAGCTTCCCATTTGGTCAGCAAGTCTAGTCCTATAAGGCCGTCAAAGAAGTTGTGAAAGTTATAGACAAATAGGCGTATGTCGTCACTATCATTGAACTCTGGAAAGCAAGGTAACGTAATAGAGTAATTATTTCTAGTGGTCGCATGAACATTCGTCACTTCAAAGGGGTCAAAGTTAAGTGAAATTCCTGGATAATATTTTTCAACTGCCTTAGGGCTTAAGAAGGATTGGTTAGCGCCTGTGTCTATTAACAACTTTAAAGGCGGGTTTGCTATTTGTATAAACGGTAATTGTCTCTGAGTTTGTAAGTTAATCTCTATTTTGGCCTTTTTAATTTCTGACTTATCTGAAAATTTTGACGATCGTTGCTACGAGCGTCCTCGGTGTCATTACAGTTTGCAGATTCTACAGAGTCATCATAGCCAGGGTAAGTAATCGGAGTCGCGTCATAATTAGTATAGTCAGCGTAGTCAGTATATTCATAATAAGATTCGTCATTGTTCTGTAAATAGTAAGTATAGTCAGGGTCGTAGTTATAGTCTAAGTTATAGTCACTGTCGTAACACTCATTCATGTTCATTTCCCTAGATTTAAAATAATTACTAGGGGGTGGATTGCCCTGGACACGCCAATCATGACCACGTAGTCCGCCGGTTGGAGGGAGCGGTTTAGGGTTGAAAGATTGAACACCGCTCATGGGTCTTGGGACAAAAGAGTGACTAGGCTGGTTCCTAGGTGGCAAACGGAATACATTGCTCTGAGGGTTGTAGTAGGGAGGCCTAGCACTAAACATTTGTTGCGTACGAGATGGCATACGTACCTGTGGTTGATGCTGGCTCTGCATAGGGTTCATTCTGAAACCCTGCTGCTGCGGTGCAAACCTAAACGGCTGCGGTGCCTGTGGTGGCGGCCTTTGCATAGGCGGCGCAGACCACAACGGTGCTGGTAATGGTACATGTGAAGATTTTGGAATTTGTACAGGGGTCTGATAATTGACCTTAGGGGTCGAATGTGATTTACTAACGGAATCATTTCGTTGCTGTAAGTACAAAATGTTTAATTCCTCCTGCACATATTCTAAAGCCTTTTCAATAGTTTCGGGCCGCATACATCGGATACGTGACCCTAAAGGTTCCTGTAGTCCTCTCACAAACGCTTGCATAGTAAGCTTCCTATATAAGGCGCGCTTAGCTTCGATAGTAGTGGGTAAGTCCTCATGTAAAGTAATGTAAGTCATAATTGTACTAAATAATGTTTGGCAATGGTCGTAAAATTCCTGAGGCGATTTTTTACCTTGAGTAGCCAAAGAGAGGTCATTATAAAGGGCTGTCTCGTCCCTCTGGTCAGCAAAATTATTTATGAGCGTATTTCGAATATCTAACCAATTATCAGGTATACCATTCGCATTTATAATACTAGCGGCAGGTCCCGTAATTTTATTTAAAATTCCGTTTAATAAGCACAAATTCGATAATTCACTGCCCGCTTCCGCGCTGATATAAGTAATTACAATTTGGTCACAGATTTTAATAAAACGCGTGAGAACATTTGGGTTCCCGTCAAAATCAGGTACAGGGCGCAAGGCCTTAAAAATAGTGTCAGGATCGTGCGGCATTTTAGCGCTCACTATGCTTTGCTCAAACGAACTATCGGATTCGCTACACTCACACTCGAAACTAAATAAAGTATTTAAATCTATATTTAAATTATCTACTTCAATATCTCTATTACTATCTAACTGTCTATTCCGGCGAGACTGCCTGAGCGCAGACTCGCTGGTACCCGAATTACTGGGATGGAAAATTTTGGGAAGAATAAAAAGGACTACACGTACTAAAGGAAAGCAACACTAGAAAGAATCTGTGCAACTCACAATTTCATCTCGTTTCTCTGCGTATCGATTTCTGGATACTCTCCTCCTGGTGGCTGCAGCTCCCGTAGGTTCAGGATACTCGGTGACGTAGCTTGAAAGCCGCCCGGGCGTCCCGCGATCCCGAATCGATGTAAGAAAACGCGTCTCGCGAACCGGCCCGCGAGTATCCTACCGACTGCGCCAATTACGTAGGCTACAGCCGGAGGATTTAAAAAAAACGAAAAATAAATTTAAAGTATTTAATATAGAGAATTACAATTTTAGTAATTGCTTAAAGTTAGTTACGAACTAAATTAGTTAGGGACTAAAATAAGTGTCTCGGTCCGATGTGAGAAACCAAGTGTTGATTTTGAGGTAAAATATGTAATGTTGAAATGTGCTGACGCCAGGTCACGTAGGCCGCTGCACATTGAACCGGCACGTTGCGCTGACGCTGCATCATGGGCTGTTGCGGTGATAGCTGGTAACGGGGTCGACGGCGAATATGACAATATAATTCAATTCTGTCTACGCCATACCTATTTTGTTGTGAAATGATACGAGTCAGTAAACGACGATACGCCCTGCACTGCACCTTAACGTTTGGTTAATATATTAATAATAATAATAATAATAATAATAATAATAGCTTTATTGCACATGAAACACAAAAACAGAAAGAAACAGAAAAAAGTCAAAAGAAAACATACAAAAGGCAAAACAAAACATACAAATATTAGTTTAATTTGTAAACATGTCTACTAATTTATATTATTCTGATTTAGGTGACGGAACTGACAAGAGCGACTCTGAAGAATCAGATGCAGAGCCAGATGCCAACAATTCCAGTATGAGCGGAGTTGAAGAAATGGAATAGCAATTATAACAATAATCTGATTTGATAATAAACGTGAACGTATATTAATACATACAAATACAAAGTTGTTTTATTAACTTCAGAGCCTTAGTCACAGTCGGAAAGTTGCTTGTTTATCTGTTTTTTATAGAATACACTTTGGAGAGTGTGCGAGGGAACTGCACAACCTTGTTCCTCCAGCCCCTTTCCACCATCGGGGTACCAGACGCAGGTTAGCATATCACCCTTGCATAGTAGATACTCCAAGGGTCTGTATCAAGCGTTTTGCCAATACATTTCTAATGTGAACTGCTAAAGAATGAAATGCGCTGCCTGCTCATGTGTTCCCCGATAGTTCCAACCTTGGTCTCTTCAAGGCAAGAGTGAATAGGCATTTCCTGGGCAAGCGTGCTACACCTTACCACGTCCTGTTTACCAAGCAAGATGGTGGTCAAATGTCTGCCCAGTTACCAATAAAAAAATAACAATAGACGGTGATTCACTCTGCCATATTAGATCATTTTGCTAGACCACCGCAAATTCAGAGATTCGAGAATGTATGGCGACCGTACAACAAGTGCTCGTTGGTAGGTAACTTCTGTTGTTAAATTAATCGCATTTAGTTCAGGAAATAAACGCTCAAAAAACGGTATAGAGGGAAAGATGTGGAACACAATTTTTGACTTCGTAACTTTGTTTGGACCTGTTAGGAGGCGATATGTTCACCTCCTAACTGGTCCAAACAAAGTTACGAAGTCAATAATTGTGTTCCAATCATTTCCCTCTACACCTTTTCGTTTACTGGGCTAATTGTACAATCACACCTACAATAATAATAAACACTTTATTGCACACAAGACAGAAAAAAAAAACAAACAGACACAAAAACAGAAAGAAAGCACACAAAAGGCGGCCTTATTGCTAAAAAGCAATCTCTTCCAGTCAGGCTAAAATGCGAAAGTGTGTGTGTATGTCACGTCACAGCGCGCAGCATCTAACAACACAACTCCATCAGCGCCTTTTTAAATTGAATGGCAATTAGGTAGGTACTAGGATTTTTTCTGCAGAAAAAATAACGATAGATTGACGACCTGAGTGGTGCAGTGGTCAACATGCCGGTCTACCACGCAAGAGGTCCCGGGTTAAATTCCCGGCTGGATAGAAATTGAAATAATGAATTTTAATTTATGAGGCGGGTCTGGATGTTACTATGTCTAATAAGTACATATTTTAAGTATGGTAGGTATACAGGGTGCATTTGTAATCACTCTCCAAATTTGAAGGATGTGTTCAGTCCATGAAACTGAACAACTTTCTCCATGAAACGTGTCGAAATACGCCAAAAAATGTTGGTCATCCCATACTAAACTAATCACGTGATCTCTTTGTTTTGTATGAAAAGTGATATTTTTACATATTTGACCCTATGTTTCTTAGAGAAAGTTGATCAGTTTCATGGACTGAACACATCCTTAAAATTTGGAGAGTGATTTCAAATGCACCCTGTATATTTTTATGTAGGTATTTAAAAAGTATACAGGGTTATTTGTTAAACACCAACAACCTTTTAGCCTTAAGTAAATATGTTTATGGTTTTTAGACTAATAAATATCTTCTATTCTATTCTATTCTAACCTCGCAGGAGTAGATTACTAACATCAAAACAACAACATTTGTTCCACGACTTTTCCAAAAACAAACAAAAAAATCGTCTGTCCATACAAAGCTTGATCAGCTGTTCGGATATTTGTATGGAAAATCGATTTTCTTTTGTCTGTTTTCGTGAAAGTCGTAGAACAAAAATGTTGTTGTTTATGATGTTAATGTTAGTAATCTACTCCTGCGAGGTTGTTGGTGTTTTACAAATAACCCTGTATACTTTTTAAATACCTAAATAAACATATATACCTACCATACTTAAAATATAAGTAGTATTTCTGTTGTCTAGCACCCATATTACAAGCTTTGCTTAATTTGGGGCTAGTTGGCACAATGTGAAATTGTAAAAAAAAAATTGACTTACAAAAACAGCTTTGTAAGTCAAATGCATGAAATAATCAAAATCGGCATAATTACTTTAAAAAAACACACAGACAAACAGAAAACCTCCTCCTGTTTTGAAGTCAAATAACAAAAAGCATACCTACTAGGGGCCATCCATAAATTACGTCACACGAATTTCATGAATTTTGACCCCCTCCCCCGTCCTTGTCACAGCTGGTCTCATTTGTGATTGTGAGGACCCCCCTCCCTAGTGTGACGTCACATATTTTACAATTTTACATCTAGAAATAATGATTTAATTAAAACAGCGGTTCAAAAATTTGTTTTATTTCAATTTAAATGATTTTGAAATGTGACGTCACAAAATTTGGGACCCCTCCCACCCCCTTGTCACACAATGTCACACTTCGTCGACCCCCTCCCTCCCCCTTGACGTGTGATGTAATTTATGGATGGCCCCCTATTGGAATACCATTGAAAAACAATTTTTCAGAATCGTCCAATAAAAAAATGCTACCTAACTAATTAACACATTCACAGCCCATTACACGGCGCCGCCGGAGGCGGGGTGCCTTACCCACGACGCCGTGGGTTGCGCGGTGCGCCTACATTATTTTCTAAGCTCCAATACAATACAACGCGGGCACTCGCGGCACGGGGGTACGGTTCGCACGTGGTACAATATTCATGTAAAAATAACAAATACATAAAAAATTAACCCATATTTATGTGAAAGTTGACCAAATGCGAAATGGACGTTCCGCGAAACCAGTGGTCTCGAACGTCAAAATGCGAAATCGGTAGAGTTGCCAATAATTATCGGTAGATTCGTACCCAAAATTATGATTAAAATTATAAATACCTTATACTAAGGACCACCATAGGGTTTTCTATACAAACGAGCTAAGTTCTGAATGGTTTTTTATCGGTAGAAATACCGAAAAATCGGTAGGTTCGAGACCACTGCGCGAAACGGACCAAATTAGAAATGGAGGTTTTTCCGGTAAGTGGACCAAATGAGAAGTGGACCAAATGCGCCTAAACGTAATTAAGAGCCAAATCGCACTGTTGACCGGTCGACGAGCAACTTGGTCTCCCTGCGACGAAAAACATGGGCGACTAGGCCTGCGACCAACGAGCGACTTGATGGGTAGTGTTTCTTGTACATTCGTGCATGGAAGTTGCAATATTATCGTTACCAATAATAGAGAAACAAACTTCGATCAAGAATATCCTAGATAACCTTTCAAGAACTAAAATAGTATGCAAAAAACCGGCCAAGTGCGAGTCGGACTCGCGCACGAAGGGTTCCGTACCAAAAAACGGCAACAAAATCACGTTTGTTGTATGGGAGCCCCCCTTAAATATTTATTTTATTCTGATTTTAGTATTTATTATTATAGCGGCATTAGAAATACATCATCTGTGAAAATTTCAACTGTCTTCCTGTTGTCGTTATTAATATCGAGCAAAAAATGGCAAACAAAAACACGTTTGTTGTATGGGAGCCCCCCTTAAATATTTATTTTATTCTGTTTTTAGTATTTGTTGTTGTAGCGGCAACAGAAATACATCATCTGTGAAAATTTCAGCTGTCTAGCTATCACGGTTCATGAGATACAACCTGGTGACAGACAGACAGGCAGACAGACAGACGGACTTAAAATGGCACCTCAAATAGCGTCCCACTTACAAACTTGACGCTTATTTTGTACAGAATCACTTCTTATTTTGTACAAACTCACATTTTATATCACTTATTTTGTACTAACTAAAAAAGCTTATTTTGTACAAAAACATTTTTTTTATCACTTAGGTACTTTGTGCAAAATAAGCGCCCAGTTTGTAAGTAGGACGCTCTTTGAGGTGCCATTTTAAAGACTCTGACCGGACAGCTAGGGTATTCTTGATCGAAGGATACAAACGAGGAAAAATAAAGGAACGTCCTTTGTTGCAAAAACAAATAAATGAATAAGTTTTTTTATTTGGTCTGAGCCTGTCTGTGAGTCGCCGCTGCGTGGCTAGTCGCACGGCTCTCCAGCCGCCTACGCACCGACAGGTGCTTAGATTAGTGCCTAGCTAGAGCCTTTTTTTTTGTCCCGGGGAAAATGCCTTCGCATACCACCCCCGCGCGGGGAACACGGGGGCGGGTATGTGGTGCATCCACTAATAACCCCGGGGTGTTCCTTCCACTCATTGGACGAGGACAGGCGGGATCGGTGTGGCAGTCACCGTGTCCCCGCCCTGCGCCGGTCCCTTCGGACTCCCTCTCCTTGAGGACAAGCATCTCCTACGGTGTGGCACTCGGGAACAGACGAGTGCTCTTCCACATCCAGGGCCTAAGTGGACGACAGAATTCCCCGTTCTGCCGCCCTGACCCTGAACTACTACTAGGGAGGGATGAGATGCGCATAGCGTCTTCTCCTTCCCCCCGGTCTCCGCCGACGTATCGGGTCTGCACCCGTATCCGCCTCGCGGACCCTCTCGGCGATCTCCTTCTGTGACATAATGTCTTCACAGAAGGAGGTCACCGCCTCCCACTCTCTGTCACCTCTCAGCATGGCAGCTGCCACGCTGGGAAGCGAGAGGGCCTAGCTAGAGCCTAGATAAGTATCCAAGTAAAACGAACGTTCACGAATGTTCGCAACCGGCCAAACTGCGCACTAGGTGCCTCAATATATCCAGGTGACTAGGATGTATCGTGGGCACGAGGCTTACAACAAAGGCTGAAATCAAGGCGACTATACTAGCGACTCACCTACCTGTGCTACCAAGTAACCTAGGCACCAGCGAACTAGGCACCTATCAGGCACCTAAGTAAAAAATAAATTTAAAAAAATTAAAAATAACCCTCCTGCAAAAAAAAACAAGTCAACTGAAAAGATGGAAACAAGATTAAATATTAAAGGCAACATTATAACATGCAGTCGGAGGCATGCATAAAGAAGTGACATTATGAATGATTTGAGTTATATGCCTCCGACTGCATGTTTAATATTTAATCCTGTTTCTATCTTTTCAGTTGACTTGTCTTTTTATGCAGGAGGGTTTTTAATTTTTTTAATTTATTTCTTTATTTATTTCTTTTTAGTTATTATTTATTACAATCACGATATACCTTTTTGAAATCCTTTTAATGAGACCTTTAATTTGACACCCATATTGCAGTATTCTAAAAAAAAAAAATTTTTTTCCACTACGTATAATAGCACCGTGCAACCGCCATGTTGGTTTTTTTATAACGCCACTTTCTTAAGAACACTTGGGCTGGCAAGACAAATCTAACGATATGTTAATCATGGAAATCCGTTCAGCCGTTTAAAAGATATGAGGTAATAAAGAATATTACATACAAACAAACATACTTACATACTTACAAGATACGCGCGAAAAACATAACCCTCTTGCAGTCGGGTAAAATTACAATCGCTGTCGGTCGACTAGTCACTCGGCGACCGGTCGAAAGTGCGTTTTGTCTCAAAATGCGTTTTAGGACGCATTGCTTGCCGTGGAAATTCCGTTTTGTAAGAATCGCTAAGGTCGGTCAAGGTCACGGGATGAGTGACCAAAAAATTTATTATCTTGAGTTTTCCGTGCTTCGACGTAACGTTAAGCCGTTGGTCCCGCTGCGTCAGTTGTTAACACCCACCAATCCGCATTGAGATCGCATGGTTGTCCATCCTCCTTATCCACCCACAAGGAACACCTGTTTCCCAGCAGTGGGATGGCATAAATGGCTGGATCAACGACTTTTTTTACTGTAAATAAAGTAACCTACTTATTCTATTTGTGCTCAGATATGCTCGTTCATTGGATCGGAACCTGTGGTCTGTTGTGTAGAGACTGTGTCGACCACTACCACTACCACGACCACACCACGACCTCCTGTCATAACCACCAGCACGAGGTATGACCATATCAGCTCATCATCAGCCATTTTTAATGGCCCCACAGTTGGACACAGGATTTCCTTATTTTTTAAATAATCAACGGGATGGTGCTTGGCCTTCGCCTCACCTGATGTTAAGTGACGATAAGGCCGAAGGTGGAAGCGCACTACACCCGAAATCCTCACCACTGAGGAACTGACTATTTTACCTCTAACTGCCGTAACAATTGTTGTTATGGCGTCAGACTTAGGTAAGATGGTGATAGCTAGCCAGGCGGACATTCCCCATTTGTCGTGAATTTGTAGTTATAGTCTAAGCGGTCATGGGATTTTTGGTAACGATCAAGGAAAAGGTTAGATTCATTTTCATGGGTTGTAGAATGGTCCCCTAATGTGAATGATCTCGGTCTGCCTGCTCTCAGTGGTTGCAACTTCGAATTATAGCGCTTACAAGAGGCTTCATTGTGACGAAAAAAAAACGATCAGAGAAATGGGTAGTTTTAGTACCTATTCAAAGTATGTCGTCTCTGCAGATGAAACAAGTTGGTCTGCCTGCTCATAGTGGTTGCATTTCTGAGTTATGACGTGCGCAAGTCACGTCATTGTTACGAAAAAAAAACGATAAGGGAAATGGTCAGTTTTAGTACCTATTCAAAGTATAGTATCTCCACGTGTGAAACAAGTTGGTCTGCCGGCTCTCAGTGGTTGTATTTAAGAACTATCATTGTGTACGCAATACGCTTATTTGTAGAGAAAGCCTAAAAAAACTTTGAAAAACGGGACAATAGGCGAATTTTTAAGTGCACGCCGGCCGCTTGCGTATCTGTGACTGTATGAGTCCCCTCCCCACCTTAAGGCATCTCTACACTCGCGCGCGAAAAGCCCCAAACCTTCCGCGAAGCAGTGTGCGTAGTGTGGAACCGATTTGAATCGAATCCACACACCCGCGCGTGAGTATGGTGAGGTTTTTATGCCTGTGCCACCGCGCACCCCCCATCCCCCCCTCCCCCACTTCCGGTTTTAGCGTCAATAGAGATGTTCGATCCGGGTGCCTTGTATCAATATTCCGGATCGCCATGGATCGTAATTCACTGTATTGATCCAGATTATAGAATCTGTATTGATAGGCATCGGCTACACGCTCGGTAAATAGTAAATACTGTGGCCCAGCGCCATAGAGTAAATTTTAACCATGGAAAGTAAAATATTGAACATTCCATACAAATTACTTTCCATGGTTAAAGTTTACTCTATGGCGATGGATCACAGTTAGTCTAAGCGGTCACGGGATTTTTGGTAACGATCAAGGAAAAGGTTAGATGCATTTTCATGGGTTATAGAGTGGTCCCCTAATGTGAATGATGTCGGTCTGCCTGCTCTCAGTAGTTACAACTTCGAGTTACAGCGATTATAAGAGGCTTCATTGTTATGAAAAAAAAAACGATCAGAGAAATGGTCAGTTTTAGTACCTATTCAAAGTATGGCGTCTCCGTAACTGAAATGATGTGGTCTGCCGGCTCTCAGTGGTTGCATTTCAGAGCTATGACGCGCGCAAGTTATAACAAAATATTTTTTTTGTGAAATTGTATTTTTAAAAATACTAATTGATAGAACTTTTTGACTAAAATGAATAGATTGGTCGGAAAAAATACTTTATGTTTTTTTTGTATGGAGTGAGATATTCAATGTGCTCTTTTGGCCAATTCCTAATTGTTTCTGCCTCAAAACTACTTCTGCGTCACTATTTCAAACGTTTAAAATAATCATACACTATCAACGCGCGCCCAAAATTGTACATTCACACAGCTTGGATTTTTAAACAGTATGAAATTGTATTTTTTAGTAAAAACTATTTTTGCCATTCTTTTATTTTCATCAATTTTAACACTAGAAAAGCCAACAAAACGTTCAGTTAAGATCTATTATACAATTGTTTTTACCATAATTACAACGCAACTAAAATATAAAGCTAAAATGTTCTCAACAAAAAACCATAAATATCTGAGTTGTAATTGTTTCATTAATAGTTTTGACCTGACCAAATTCCTAACGAACTCTTAAGAGGTATTGCGGAAGAGATGGGGCCAATACTGGCTAAAGTTTTCAACGAAATACTACGCACGGTTATTATACCTAGACAATGGGCAGAGTCACACATAATACTCTTACATAAGAAAGGATCAAGGAAGGAAATAGGAAGGAAATAGGAACATACAAGCCCATTTCACTGATTTCAAACACATACAAAGTCTTTGCAAAGGCATTACTAGATATAATATTTATTTTTATTTATTTATGGTATCTGGTAATCTTGATGAAAATCAACCAATCAAACAGGCTGGGCTCAGGAAAAACTACAATACAATATATCACATCACCATTAAACAACTCATCCAAAAACACAACGAATATAATAAGCTAATTTACAAAGCTAATTTCAATACCATTATCTGATGTCCTTACATTTATTTTAATGAAACAAAGAAGACCTAAAATTTTAAGTGATTTGCTTAATAAAAAAACTGTATCAATTTATTTAAAGAAAATTAACTTTTTAGTACCACACGTAACATGACTTAAATAATATTAAAGAATAGACTACCTAATACAATTAAAATTAAATAAAGATTACCAAAATTTACAGGGCTTAGCTTCTTAACTAGAGACATACAATAAGACCCAATGTATAATGTTAAATATGTATATGGATAATTAGAAAAACAATTTAATTTTCATACAAACAAAGTAACTTTGATGCGTTGATCGTTTCGCTCGCTAACAGCGACCGGAAAACCCCTTTTTTAGTTAACCCAATTGATAGGGAAACCCTAATAAAAAACTTACCAAATGATAGGATTTCCCTTTCGATAGGGTTAGTCGACGTTATGCTTACCGTATTGATAGGGTTTTTGAAAACAAGTCTATGAAATACCCAATCAAAAACCCTTTTAACGGTAAGTGGTTCATGAAATACCCAATCAAAACCCCTTTAACGGTAAGCGGTTCTGGGGCCCTATCTTTGAATCGCTCGGCTGGCGTCGAGCGTTCGTTTCTACTGATTTTCGTTCGACATTTAACTCAACCTCCATACATTTGAGTCGCGATTCAAGAGCGATTCAACAATAGGCCCCCTGGTCCTTCGGCCCAGGTGGAACTAGGTATAAATTGCTTGAACTCGTTTTAAAACCCCTTCATAAAGCCTTCACAGGGTTTCCCCGATAGGGTTTTCGTATTCGGTAAGTGCTTACTTGGGTTACCCTTTCGATAGGGTTACCGTATTGATAGGGTTTTTGAAAACAAGTCCATGAAATACCCAATCAAAAACCCCTTTAACGGAAAGCGATTCCGGTCCTTGCTCGTAAGTTCGACGACTTCCAACCTCCCAAACAAGTCGGGTTCCGAAAAGGCATTAGTACCATAGACCACATCCATTAAATCTGCTATTATGCTTGGCGTTCGTGGACTATGAGAAAGCCTTTGATTTGATTGAAACCTGGGCGCTGCTGCAGTCTCTCCAAAGTTTCCAAGTAGACTACAGGTATATCGAGGTGATGTGGTACGAAAATGCCACCATGTTGATCCGAGTACAGAACCAGAGCACAAATCGTATCCAACTGCAGCGAGATGTGGGACAGAGATACTATTTGAAAATGAAAAAATGAAAAAATGAAAAATTATTTATTTCAGTACCAATAAACTTTAACAACATGGTGATTGACTCCCTCTTTTAAGTGCATAGTGCACCTGTGCCAGATGAAGTCGCTCTTCCATAAGAAGCAACTAATATTAATAGTGGTACAATGTACTTAAGTGCTAATGCTATTTATGATTGTGCCAACTAAAACACAAGAAACTTAATAATAAAATATAACTTATAAATTACTTATAAATGTGTGTGTGTGTGTGTGTTTGTGTGTGTGTGTGAGTGTGCGCGCGTGCGTGCGTGCGTGCGTGTGTGTGTGTGTGTATGAGAGTATAGGTATTAGGTGTCGATTTTCAGGAGTTTTTCAGTCTCATCATAAGTTAAAGGTTTTAGCCACGCTGATAATCTTTGTCTGCATTCACGGAAGGTTAATGTATATATTTCCAACTTCTTATTTATAATGTTGTACAAATAGGATGACAAATAACCATATTGACACTGTGCAAATTTAGTATGGGTTTGTTTAGTGATAACAACTATGTCCTTCCTTCGCTTCTTTAGAATAGCGACATCGTAGTGCAATGTTTTATGTTTTTTTAAAATAGTATGCAAAATGTATAGTTTTCTCACTGTTAACAAGTCTGTTATTGTGTAAAGGCTGTGGGTTGAAAATTGGCGCTTTTTAAAATACATGAGCTTAAGTAGTGCTCTTTGTGCTTTTTCAATTTTTCAATTTTTTCAATTTCCCCGAAACTATTCACAGCTGCGTGGGATGATATCTTTAAACTCTTAGCCTGGAAAGGACTCAGAATCAAGATGAATGGCCAGTACCTAACACGTTCGTTTTGTCGATGATATAGTTCTTATGGCGAAAACCTTGGAAGACCTGAACACAGTGCTCGAAGATTTCCGTTAGTGCTTCCCAAAGAGTGGATCTCAAGATGAACATTTATAAGACGAAAATCATATCGAATGCCCATGTTGTGCCCACTCCAGTTCATATTGGGAACACTAGGAGTTGTTGTCCATTACGTAGAAGTACCTAGGACAGGCAGTCCAGTTAGATAAGTCCAACTGCGGGAAAGAGATCTCTCGTCGAATCAAACTCAGATTGGTAGCATTCGGGCAGCTTCGAAAACATCTTTCCGTCCGATTTACCTCAGTGTCTCAAGACGAAAGTCTATGACCAGTGTGTGTTGTCAGTGATGACTTCGGCAGTGAAACGTAGCCGCAAACTATGGGTCTCATAAGGAGGCTCAAGGTCACCCAGCGGGCAAAGGAGAGAGTCATAATTGGCGTTTTTCTGCGTGATCCAATCAGAAAAGAGGAGATCCGCAGGAAAACTAAAGTAATCAACATCGCTCGAAGGATTGCGCAGTTGAAGTGGCAGTAGGCTGGACACATAGCGAGAAGAACCGATGGCCGTTGGGGGGGAAAGTTTCTGGAATGGCGACCGCGGACCGGACGACGCTCCGTGGGTAGACCCCCACGGTCCACCTTGACGGTGGACCGACGATCTGGTGAAGGTCGCGGGAAACCGCTGGATGCGAGCAGTGCAGGACCGTTCGTCGTGGAGATCCTTGGAGGTGGCCTATACCCAGCAGTGGGTGTCGTGCGGCTGATATGATGATACATTCAAGTGATCTGAACGGCATTTTAAGAGCTGTATGTACCAAAGTTCTCAGTTTCAGGATTTCCATTCCATATAAAGGTTTTTAAAAATCATAATAAAATTTAGTTTCTATCGTTAATATTTTAAAAACTTCATTTATTTGAATATGATATTAATCATTGATCTGAATTAACCTTTTCTCTTTTTTTTCTTTTTCCTTGTAAAATAATAATACTTTTTAGTTTGTAATAACCCGCCTGGGCCTTACTTAACATACCGCTGCATTATGTTATTTTGGTTTTATTTGATTTATTATGGTAAAAAAGTCATCCATAGTAATAATAGTGACCGAAAGTTTTGTTGGTTTTTATTGAATTTTAATTGATGAGAAAGTAATAAATAATGACAAAACAATCAGTTTTTACTTAAAAATTACGATTCGATACTGTTTTGAAATCCAATATGTATTAAACGGACAATTTTGGGCGCGCGTTGGTTGATAGTGTAGGATTATTTAAATGTTTAAAATAACAATAAAATATTGACGCAGAAGTAGTTTTGAGGCAGAAACAATTAGGAATTGGCCAAAAGAGCACATTGAATATCTCATTCCATACAAAAAAAAACCAAGTATTTTTTTCCGACCAATCTATTCATTTTAGACAAAAATGGCTTAAGACATTTTTTTCATCATAATAAAGTGTTCTATCGATAAGTATTTTAAAAAATACAATTTGACGAAAAAAAAATTTTGTTGTAACTTGCGCGCGTCATAGCTCTGAAATGCAACCACTGAGAGCCAGCAGACCACATCATTTCAGCTACGGAGACGCCATACTTTGAATAGGTACTAAAACTGACCATTTCTCTGATCGTTTTTTTTCGTAACAATGAAGCCTCTTATAATCACTGTAACTCGAAGTTGCAACTACTGAGAGCAGGCAGACCGACATCATTCACATTAGGGGACCACTCTTTAACCCATGAAAATGCATCTAACCTTTTCCTTGATCGTTACCAAAAATCCCGTTACCGCTTAGACTAACTGTGATCCATCGCCATAGAGTAAACTTTAACCATGGAAAGTAATTTGTATGGAATGTTCAATATTTTACTTTCCATGGTTAAAATTTACTCTATGGCGCTGGGCCACAGTATTTACTATTTACCGAGCGTGTAGCCGTGCCTATCAATCCAGATTCTATAATCTGGATCAATACAGTGAATTACGATCCATGGCGATCCGGAATATCGATATAAGGGTGGGTACCCACTTAGGTTCGCGAACCTCCGCGCTCCGCGAACCTGCACCGAAAATATCGTTTATCCTCTGCTGAAACAGGGCGCCGAGGTGTGTACGTGAAGGAACTCGTATGCGAAGCTGGTTCGCACAGGCACACACTGTAGCCAAAGTAAAAATATTTGTTTTTGCTATGGATCACTGTTCTAGGTTCGCGGAGCGCGGAGGTTCGCGAACCTAAGTGAGTACCCACCCTAAGGCACCCGGATTGAACATCTCTATTGACGCTAAAGCCGGAAGTGGGGGGGGGATGGGGGGTGCGCGGTGGCACAGGCATAAAGACCTCTCCATACTCACGCGCGGGTGTGTGGATTCGATTCAAATCGGTTCTACACTACGCACACTGCTTCGCGGGAGGTTTGGGGCTTTTCGCGCGCGAGTGTAGAGATGCCTTAAGGTGGGGGAGGGGACTCATATAGTCACAGATACGCAAGCGGCCGGCGTGCACTTAAAAATTCGCCTATTGTCCCGTTTTTCAAAGTTTTTTTAGGCTTTCTCTACAAATAAGCGTATTGCGTACACAATGATAGTTCTCAAATACAACCTTTGAGAGCCGGCAGACCAACTTGTTTCACACGTGGAGATACTATACTTTGAATAGGTACTAAAACTGACCGTTTCCCTTATCGTTTTTTTTTCGTTACAATGACGTGACTTGCGCACGTCATAGCTCAGAAATGCAACCACTATGAGCAGGCAGACCAACTTGTTTCATCTACAGAGACGACATACTTTGAATAGGTACTAAAACTACCCATTTCTCTGATCGTTTTTTTTTTCGTCACAATGAAGCCTCTTGTAAGCGCCATAATTCGAAGTTGCAACCACTGAGAGCAGGCAGACCGAGATCATTCACATTAGGGGACCACTCTACAACCCATGAAAATGAATCTAACCTTTTCCTTGATCGTTACCAAAAATCCCGCGACCGCTCAGTCTATTAGTCTTGCTATAGAATTTAACTGTCGGGTCTGAAATACTAGCGCCAATTTGTGCTTTATGAAGTACGCTAGGACTTACGAGGCTAGGGTAGGGGCTACATAAGTAATTGTTCTAAAATAAATTGGTTTAATATAAAGGTACTGCTTGGATACGGTGACCAACTGGATAGCGTGCAGTGGTCGTGCGCGGGATCTCTCGTCAGCGACACTTTCGTGCTCACTGCGGGCCATTGCACAGTCAGCAGCAGCAGGAATTTGTGAGTATTTTTTATTTTTTTTTTAAATTAAAAAAATCTTATTCTAGGCTCAGATCAAATAAAAAAGGAAGATGGAGCGTTGCGCAGTGGTTGCGAACAACTAAGTGAAGCCGGTTTTTGATGGTACATGTGTGCGTACTAGAGGGCGGGCGGGGGCCGGGCGACAGGGTTCGTCCAATGACGAACGAAAGCCAAGGCATAGTTTCGTTACATATGTGTGCGTAAACTGTGTATGTACACAGCCAAGGCGTAGTTTTTCTGGCTTCACCGCTTTGTCGGAAGACTCCGTCTTTACTTTTTTATTTGGTCTGAGATTCTAGGTACAAGTTGTTGTTCGCCTTAAAACCTTTTTTATAACTTTGCCACAAATATGGATTTTAAGGCTGCATGATGTGATGATACACCCTCAGACCAAATAAAAAAACCGGCCAAGTGCGAGTCGGACTCGCGCACGAAGGGTTCCGTATCAAAAAACGGAAAAAAATACGTTTGTTGTATGGCCCCCTTAAATATTAATTTTATTCTGTTTTTAGTATTTGTTGTTATAGCGGCAACAGAAATACATCATCTGTGAAAATTTCAACTTTCTAGCTATCACGGTTCATGAGATACAGCCTGGTGACAGACAGACAGACAGACAGACGGACAGCGGAGTCTTAGTAATATAATAGGGTCCGCTTTTTTTATTAGGGTTCCGTACCCGAAGGGTAAAAACGGGACCCTATTACTAAGACTTCGCTGTCCGTCTGTCTGTCTGTCTGGCTGTCACCAGACTGTATCTCGTGAACCGTGATAGCTAGACAGCTGAAATTTTCACAGATGATGTATTTCTGTTGCCGCTATAACAACAAATACTAAAAATAGCATAAAATAAATATTTAAGGGGGGCTCCCATACAACAAACGTGATTTTTTGCCGTTTTTTGCTTTATATTAATAATGACAACAGGTAGACAGTTGAAATTTTCACAAATGATGTATTTTTGTTGCCGCTATAATAAAAAATACTAAAAACAGAATAAAATAAATATTTAAGGGGGGCTCCCATACAACAAACGTGATTTTTTTGCCGTTTTTTGGTACGGAACCGAGTCCGACTCGCACCTGGCCGGTTTTTACCCTTTGGGTACGGAACCCTAAAAAGGCTTTTTTATTTGGTCTGAAGATACACCATAGAGGTTTCCTAAAATGAGCCACTAAATTAAAATATTTTGTTTTTAAGCACGCTCGACATTTATTAAATTTTGTTGAGTCGACATTACACGTCACTTCGATATAATGTATTGTAATTTTTTTCAGGCGTACAATAAACGTCATACACGGCACGGTGAAGGCCAGTTTATAATAATTAATTTTATAATTGTGTCTGCTGGCATGGTTACTGCACAAGTCTAGGTAGTTGAGTAGCTTTAACTAAGCTTTGAGAAGAAAAGTGCTACAGTATGGGCAGAATAACTTGGCGGAAGTTAACTGCAAGTGACATTTCGCGCAGGGTACTTGTCGAGTTCCATAGTTCCGAGTGCTTCCACCCGCGCACTGTCTCCCCGAGCACGCCTGTATTCGTCTACTTCGCAGCTTTCTGCTCGAAGTGCAGTCAGAACCTTAGAGCATACAGAACTAAAGAACGGGAGTAAGCAAGAGCGCTCTCCTACACTAGATTTTGTTCACCGATTTTGGGGGGAGACGAGGTACACACGCACAGCACAAACTTCATATTCACGCACACTTTTGAAGCTTAAAGTCATATTGTTACACACGCACACAAAAACAGAATGACCACAAGTTATATTGGCAGATGGTCAAATTCGGAACTAACCATCTTAGTACAAATTCTGACAGATCACGTAGACGGCAGCGCCAAACTTACCGACATAAATAAGTTTGCCCTTGCGTTAAGGTTAGTCATGGGACATAAAAAGACCGATGAAATTGAATGATTAGAAGCTTTGATTTGAAGATGAGTGATTGATTGATTATGATTACGAACAAAAAAAGTCGTTATTTGATTTTGTGATTTGCACCAACAATCACTAAAATAGCTTACAAATAAATGTTTAATAACTAACATACATAAAACATCGTTCTGCACTTTTATCTTCAAATAATGTACAGAAATAAAATTCTGATAGTGAGTTGGCGCAAGATGCAAATGTAAAGGTTGTCAAAAAAGAAAATAAATGTGATTAATAATGTAATCATTTATTTACAAGTATCTGTGTACAGTCAGCAGCACATCAAGCTATACAAAACTGTCAAAAATCTCCAATGAATTTTGAACCTTAAATTGCTTGTTAGGGTTCCGTAGCCTAAATGGCAAAAATCTAAACCCTTATAGATTGGTTATGTCTGTATGTCTGTCCGTTCGTCCGTCCGTCCGTATGTCACAACCACTCAAAGTCAAAGTCAAATAAGCTTTATTCAAATAAACTTAATTATTAAATACTTTTGAATCGTCTATATTTTCCTACCACCCGTTCCAGACTTTTTTAGCTGACAAGAAGAACGGGCGCAAGAAACTTATCAGCTGTAACAGCCATAAGTAACTATATTTACAAACTTTAATATATCGTTACCAGTGGCCCTACCATGAGCTGACGCAAACTGTCCACGTTACAGTAAACTATCGGATATATTGCTCACAGTGAATGTGTGTGATCTTTCACAAAAAAACGTCAGTTTACGATAACGCAAACAGCCCGCAACAACCCATGGTAGGGCAACAGATAATTACAACAGGGTGACAGGATTATTGGCAACAACATAGACTTATTGTTATATTATTTCAACAAAGTACTTATAGTAGCAAGTTATGTGTTACATCATTTCCACAAGATAATCGTCTACTTTATAATAACCTTTACCCATGAGCGAATTTTTAACATGGTTTTTAAATTCATGCAAAGAAAGATCAATCACTTGTTGTGGAACTTAATTAATAAAGGCTATGCCTTTCCCCATAAATGAACCTCTAGTTTTTGCAAGCCTAAATCTTGGAATGGCAAGTTTATCTTTATTTCTTGTATTAAACTGGTGAATATTGCTGTTCTTAGCAAATGTATCATATTATTCCGAAAGTTTTAGGACTACACAGTTGAAATTTGATATAAGTAAGTAGATGTATTCTGTAAACCGCCTTACGAATTACGATTTTTACACAAAAATAAAAATAAAACAAAAGATTAAAGGGGAGCTCCCTATACATGGATAAGTCTATGGCACCCATTACACGGTAGGTTTTGCTGTCAGTTCAACCACAGTCACAAGCTGTGACTGACGATTAACCTACCGTGTAATGTAGTGACTGATGGTTGCATGATGTGATTTGTTCTTTCCATCAGTCAATCAGTCAAACGTAATTCATGACTGAACTGACTGACTGATAACAGAGTCAAAAATCTAAAAAAAAATATGCTATAGATCTTAATTAACACTTTCAACGAAAATTGGTTTCAACGAGAGTTAGTTAGCAGTTTTAGAAACTGCGTAGGTGCTGACTGCTGACTCATGTACATCCTAAACACTCTATCATATTGAGAGAAGGACCTTGAGATAACTCTTGCAGTAATTTTCAACAGCTCTCTATCTATTACGTTGTGAGTGTAGATAAAATCATATTCTTTGGTATTACTTTACGTTTTTTTACTCATGTGGTATTACTGTCCAACAAAATAGAAATATAAATAATCTTAAGAAATACTATACTAAAATAATAAAACAGTTATAAATTTCTAATACTTATGACTTTATTTATAGCTTAAGACTTTTATCAAAGATTGAGCGAGACAAAAACATTTAAAATCATTTCACTGAAGCATTGACACTCTTTGAAATTACATTACACATTCAATTCTTATTCAATTATATTGATTAAATTATATTTTTAATTCATTATATTTATTTAATTATAGAGTTCTTACATGTACAGTTAACTCATTAAAACATTTCATACCATAACTACATTTGTATGGTAAAACGTAAACTTGTAGCCACCAAAAAATTATAAGACAAGCTAAAGAGTTTCTCTAGCTGCTGCAATCATTAAATTGTGTATAAACCTTAAAGATGATTGTAAAAAAAAACAGAATACCATCAAAAGCGCTTTTTTATATAGAAAACGTAAACTTGTAGCCACCAAAAAATTATTAGACAAGCTAAAGAGTTTCTCTAGCTGCTGCAATCATTAAATTGTGTATAAACCTTAAATATGATTGTAAAAAAAAAACAGAATACCATCAGAAGCGCTTTTCCCGGGTCATATTTTTGGCGTAAATAATAGCGGAAACGTATTGAATTCTACATCAAAATACACTTTAACGTATTGTGTAGTTGCTCCAATAACTTTTTTCAATAAAGATAATGGGGAATGTCCGAAAAAAATCAATTTGGCTGAATACTTTTTATAGGTAAGAATTAGGTAGGTTTGATAGGAATTAAGCTCCCTTATAAACCATGCTGTTGAAAGAGTGAACGAGGATCTTGCAAGAATATCAAAGTGGTCGCTTTCCAACTGCCTTGCTCTGAACCCACTAAAATCTAAACTGCTCTTGGTGGGCAGCAAGAAAAACATTAAAAAGTTCAATGGTACAACACTACAAATCCACATAGATGGAACTACCATTGAGCGGGTCGACAGAGCCTAAAGTCTGGGGCTCACACTAGATAGCAACCTTAACTTCGAAACACACATCGCTGAAGTCGCACGTAACTGTTTTTACAGGCTGAAAATGCTTTACAAGATCAGGCCATACCTATCCGAAAAGCTTAGAATAACACTTTGTGAGTCTTTAATTCTATCCAAGTTTAACTACTGTGCCACTGTATATGGCCCCTGTCTTCTCGCAAGGTCAGACCGGCTCATATTATAGAGAGTGCAAAACGCATGCGCGCGTTTTTGTTTCCACATCCCGCCACGAACACACGTCACCCCTTTTCTAAACTCAGCAAACATGCTTAAAATGAACGCACGTAGGAAGGTCCTTCTGGCTTCCTTATTGTTCGGGATAGTCAACACAGGCAAGCCAAATTACCTTTATGCTAAGCTGGAGCTAGCATTTACCCACAGTAGGTTCTTAAAAAAATCGTGCACTCATGTCTTCTCTATCCCTAAACACCACTCTTCAGCCTTTCGTGGATCTTTCAGATTTGCCGCCTCGAAGTGCTGGAATGACATTCCTCCTCCATACCGAGATCTGAGAACAAAGCAAATGTTAAAAAACTGCCTGAAACGACACCTTATCACATTACAACAACAAAATCACTTGTAGGCATACTTCACCACCCACCTTTGCTTATTCTCGTCAGACTCGACAAAATATGTCTGTCTAATACTGGCACTCGAGGCGGCCGACGGCATTTCCTTTCCCTTCCTTTCTCATATCATAATAAATCATGTTGTTCTCACATTTTCATATCAGTATTAATAGCAATGGCCAAGCCAGCTAAGCCATAAAAAACATAGTACGCACTTGGTACCTCACATGTTTCTGTAGACAAATAGTTGTTTTTTGTAAAATATTGTTTATTCATTGCTTATCTTTGTTTGTTATGAATACTTTTTCATAAGTTCTTTAATTTCTGTTAATGTACCTTATTTTGTGATTTGTCAAACAAATCGTAGATTTTTTCATTTGACAGCTCGAATCTGACAGCTGACTCAGAGCCACAGATCAAAAACTTCGGTTCGGTTACCACAGGCAATAATAATAATCACTAGCATATATTACATTTTTAATTTACTTTTGTTGTAATGTAACACTAATTTTCGTTTATGGTATTTTATTAATTTGTGATTGTTTAGCTTTATCTTGTATAGTTTTTTCTAAGCATTTTATCTTGGGCGTGTCCGTGCGCACTAGTAGGCCCTGCCAGAATACCAGCGTTGCCGCAAGGCAACACTATGCTGAGGCAGGGACCTTTTTGACCCAAGGGCCACAAATGTATATTTTTTTTCCTTTTTATTGTTCTGAGCTATCTGTGTACCGACTTACTTTATCATCACTGTTTTGTTACTCATTGTGTTGTGTGGTCTTTGGTAAAAATAAATACTTTCTCTCTCTCTCTCTCTCTCTCTTATTAATAGAAAAAAGTTGCAGAATTTTCGGATGCGTAGGGCTTGCAATTCGAATATTCGAATTATTCGAATATTCGCCTTATTTTGCTATTCGAATTATTCGAATATTCGCCTTATTTTGCTATTCGAATACTCAAGTCGGTGATATTCGAATATTAGAATATTTTCCACTTTTTGGATTTAGGCAAAAGTTATTCATTCAATACCCGAATAGCTTTTGCGAGCATAGAATAAAGCTATCCTTAACGTTCGCACTTTCTCGTTTATTTATTTGTTTACCTATGTTGTTTGTTTTTCCACAAATTGTAAACGATTTTAATCTAGCTTCCCAATGAGTCAAAGACTTGAAACTTAAAACATAGGTCAGAACAGGAAGACAATGACATCTTATAGTGTCATTGAGCTGATCTGATGATAGAACCAAAAGGCCTCAGGAAATCTGTCATAAAACTATACAAACCCATCGAGTTTGTGCTCGTTTGATTCGTCTTGACAAGTACAAGTGTGTGATTGTCTCAAATAAATATTTTTTCTTTCTTTTGTTCATTTTATTCCTTTTTGGCTTTAGTGATCAGCGTGTCTTGCGACACGTAGGCCTTTTTCAGCTGTTTCCATTCTGTTCTGTCTTGATTTTCGCGATCAAAGTGTTCCTCCAGTTTTCACAATATCATCTGCCAATCTTTTGGTTTGTCTTCCTCTTTTCCATTTTCTGTCCCATGGTTGCCACTCTGTAATAATTTTGGTCCATTTTTCCTTGCTTTCTCTTGCCATTTAACCCGTCCATTGCCATTTTAACAATCTTATTTTCCTTATTATGTCTTCTACTTTCGTTTTTTCTACTTATTTCCTCTGATTTTGGTGTTACGCTAAAAGACCGTCTTTCAGCGTAACACCTATTAAGCTTCTTTTGATTTACTTTGGCATATTCTTAGATTCAAATAGAGCTTTTGAGCTTTTGTTTGACACTCTGTACTAAAACCACAAAAATTCATCGAGTTTTGGCTCGTTTGATTCGTCTTGACTAGTACTCTGTTGGGAAATATTGTCTAGGGTCTGATGATGGAGCCGGGAGAAAACTACAGGAACTCTCTAATCAATCGAGTTTGGGCTCGTTTGATTCGTCTTGGCAATAACTCTGTTTAGAAAAAGTGTCTATGGTATAATGATGGAACCGGAAGAAAACCACGGGAAATCTGTAATAAAATAATACAAATCCATCGAGTTTGGGCTCGTTTGATTAGTCTCAACAAGTACTCTGTTGGGAAAATAAATAGTGTCCAGGGTCTGATTATGAAGCTGGAAGAAAACCACAAAACTATGTAATAAAACCATGTAACTCCATTTAGTTTGGGCTCGTTTGATTCGTCTTGACTAGTACTCTGTTGGGAAATAGTGTCCAGAGTCTGATGATGGAGCCGGACGAAAACTACAGGAACTCTGCAATGAAACCATACAAATCCATCGAGTTTGAGCTTGTTTGATCCGTCTTGGCAATCACTCTGTCGAGAAATAATATCCAAGGTCTGATGATGGAGCCGGAAGAAAATCATAGGAACTCTGTAATAAAACCATACATATCCATCGAGGGCTCATTTGATTCGTCTCGACAAGTTCTCTGTTGGGAAAATAGTGTCCAGGGTCTGATAATGATGCCGGAAGTAAACCACAAAAACTAAGTAATAAAACCATGCAACTCCATTTAGTTTGGGCTTGTTTGATTCGTCTTGACTAGTACTCTGTTGGGAAATATTGTCCAGGGTCTGATGATGGAGCCGGAAGAAAACTACAGGAACTCTGCAATGAAACCATAAAAATCAATCGAGTTTGGGCCTGTTTGATTCGTCTTGGCAATAACTCTGTTGAGAAATAGTGTCCAAGGTATGATGATGGAGCCGGTAGAAAATCACAGGAACTCTGTAATAAAATCATACATATCCATCGAGGGCTTGTTTGATTCGTCTTGACAAGCATTCTGTTGGGAAAATAGTGTCCAGTGTCTGATAATAAAGCCGGAAGAAAATCACGAAAAATATGTAATAAAACCATGCAGCTCCATTTATTTTGGGCTCGTTTGATTTGTCTTGACTAGTACTTTGACGGAAGATGATTTCCAGGGTCTGGTAATTGAGTCAGAAGAAGGCCACAGGAACTCCCTAATAAAATCATACAACTCTATAGAGATTGGGCTCGTTTGATTTGTCTTGACAAGTAATCTGTTGGGATATAGTGTCCAGGATCTGGTGATGGAGCTGAAAGAAGGGTACAGGATCTCTATAATAATACCATATAACCAACTCCATCAAGTTTGGGCTCGTTTGAGTCGTTTTGACATGTTTTCTGATGAGAGATAGTACTAGACAATGGTCTAATAATGAAGCCGGAAAAAAACCCGAGAAAAAACAGAAAAGACTTAAAAACCAAAAATAAACATTTACTGACAATCAAACCAAAAACATACGTTTTAAAAATGAACTAAAAAATAATCAAAATCGAACTCAAAACATGTCTATAACTAGAAAAACGGACTAATAAATCTAAAATAATTTCCCCTTTAAAGATTTATAACTCTACAAAGAAGTTTTCAAACTAAAAATGTGGGGCGAAGGCAAAAAAAGTCAATTGAGGATTATTTTAACACGATGCGTCCCATTAAGCGAAGTATTTAACTTTGGTTTAACTTGAAAAAATAAGTAATATCTAATAATTTCGACCATCTGTCTTATTTTACAGAATTATTCGAATAATATTCGAATATATTCGAATACCTCCTCCAAAATTTTCGAATATTGGATTTCATCGAATATTTGCAAGCCCTAGATGCGTATAAATAAAAAAAGTCACTTGGACTTCACAAATATACGAAAGTAACAGCAGAATGGAGATTATACCTTTGCCACCACCTGTCATAACCACAACTTGCTATTAAAAAAAAGTTTCAACACAAAATGTCAAAACTTTTTTTTTAATACTTGCTGTGGTTGTGGCAGGTGGTGGCAAAGGTATAATCGCCATTCTGCTGTTACTTTCGTAGATTTATGACGTCGAAGAGACTTTAATTTATTAAATATTTTGACGCAACCGAAAATTCTGAAACTTTTTTCTAAAAATAAGGGAGCTTATTCCTACCTATAAAAAAATATTCAGACATTTTTATTTTTTTCGGACATTCCCCATTGTGCTAAAAATTATGATTAAAAAACCACGAAAAACGTCGAAAAAGTGCTGAAGGGAGGTTATTTTCCATACTCTTTACACGTAAAGAAAAAGACAGAGACAAATAATTTCGCGAAACGGAGTAAAACATTAAAGTAAAACATTTCGTACAATAACTAATTTGCATGGTTACTCTCCTGTATGAATTCTCTGTCTAACTAAATTACAGTTTTTAGTAAGTAAAACATTTTATACAATAACTACATTTGTATGGTTTCTCTCCTGTATGAATTCTTACATGTGTGACCAAATGACCGTATTTAGTAAAACATTTTATACAATACAAAAACTACATTTGTGTGGTTTCTTGCCTGTATGAATTCTTTCATGATTAGCTAAAGCACTGCTTTCTGTAAAACATTTTATACAATGACTACATTTGTATGGATTCTCTCCTGTATGAATTCTTACATGTGTAGCCAAATGACCGTAAGTAGTAAAACATTTTATACAATAACTACATTTGTATGGTTTACCACCTGTATGAATTCTTTCATGATTAGCTTAAACACCGCTGGTAGTAAAACATTTCATACAATTACTACATTTGTATGGTTTTCTCCTGTATGAATTCTTTCATGTGAATCCAAATTAGGACGTCGACTAAAACATTTCGTACAATAACTACATTTGTATGGTTGCTCTCCTGTATGAATTCTTACATGTGTAGCTAAATGACTGCTGGTGGTAAAACATTTCGGACAAAAACTACATTTGTATGGTTGCTCTCCTGTATGAATTCTTACATGTGTAGCTAAATTACCGCTATCAGAAAAATATTTCATACAATAACTACATTTGTATGGTTTCTCTCCTGTATGAATTCTTCTATGTATAGCCAATTTACTGTTAGTAGTAAAACATTTCGTACAATAACTACATTTGTATGGTTTCTCTCCTGTATGAATTCTTACATGTTTAGCTAAATTACCGCTGTCAGAAAAATATTTCATACAATAACTACATTTGTATGGTTTCTCTCCTGTATGGATTCTTACATGTGTAGCTAAATTACCGCTAGTAGTAAAACATTTCATACAATAACTACATTTGTATGGTTTCTCTCCTGTATGAATTCTTACATGTGTAGCTAAATTACCGCTGTCAGAAAAACATTTCCCACAATAACTACATTTGTATGGATTCTTACCTGAATGAGTTCTTACATGTGTAGCCAATTCACCCTTAGAAGTAAAACATTTCATACAATAATTACATTTGTATGGTTGCTCTCCTGTATGAATTCTTACATGTGTAGCTAAATGACTGCTGGTAGTAAAACATTTCGGACAATGACTACATTTGTATGGTTTCTCTCCTGTATGAATTCTTACATGTATAGCCAATTTACTATTAGTAATAAAACATTTCGTACAATAACTACATTTGTATGGTTTCTCTCCTGTATGAATTTTTACATGTCCAGCTAACGCACTTTTTTGAGTAAAACATTTCATACAATAACTACATTTGTATGGTTTATCTCCTGTATGAATTTTTACATGTGTATCCAAATGATAGCGGCGAGTAAAACATTTCGTACAATAACTACATTTGTATAGTTGCTTGTATGGTTTCTCTCCTGTATGAATTCTTACATGTGTAGCTAAATTACCGCTAGTAGTAAAACATTTCGGACAATAACTACATTTGTATGGTTGCTCTCCTGTATGAATTCTCACATGCGTATCCAAATTGGCACGTCGAGTAAAACATTTTGTACAATAGCTACATTTGTATGGTTTCTTCCCTGTATGAATTTTTACATGTCTTGCAAGATGTGCGCCATCGTTAAAACTTTTCGAACAATAGCTGCATTTGTATTTCGTCTCATCGCTAAAAATACTATGCTTCGGTTTGTTCTTATATTTTTTGCTAAGTTTATTTTCTGTCACAATGTTATTTTTCTGTACATACTTTCCTTTTAAAATATTAATTTTTTGACAATTTTGATAGTTTGTATTTGAATCAGTAAGGGAATTTGGTCTACTATCAATTTTAATTACGTGCCATTTCTTAACATGTTTTTCTAAGAGGATTTTGCAGAGATATTCTTTTTTGCATACATCGCATATGAAAATATTTTTTGGAGTTGTTTCCTGTTCGTTTTTATTTGCTTCAACTTCAGAATTCTTTATGTCACTGTTAATATGTGAAGTGGTTGTTTCATTGTTCGCTATTATTGTTTTAATAGGAGTATTTTTTTTACTGCGTATTTTTAAGTCAGGTATTTTGCTATTATCTTCGTTTAATGCTTTATTTTTCTTACCTTTGTCGATTTTTTTAAAGAGTGCTTGACTTTTGAGTCTTTTCTTTTCGGTTCCATTATCTGATTTACGTTTCTCGAGTAAATGCAGCCCCTGTGAAGTATTGTTTTAACGATATATATAAACAAAAACTTGTTGTGAAAGGGACATTAAGCCCGGTACAGATTATCTGCAACGCAACATGCAATGCAACACTAGTATAATGTGGGCGGCCACCGCGCTTCAACTGCAAAGGTATGCTCCCGGCAGTCTACGCGCGCACGCCATTGAGCCGCTCCAGTACATTACAACACAGATTACATAATACTGTAGTACAGATCCCTCATCACATACTAAAGAGCACTACTTGCGAGAATACTTTGCGAATGACACTGCACACACTTTAATTGTTCGTCGCAATAACTGATAATCGGCGGGAACAAAGAACGTGCTGTTCTATGGAAAATATTGCATTGCATGTTGCATCGCATGCATATAATCATGGGCGTAGGAGGGGTAGGGGGGCCGGTGGGCCGTGGGCACGTACTTATATCTTCATACCTTAAGTGCTGAGTGCGCCTGGCCTGCTACTACCATATTAGCAGTGAACAACGGGAAGAAACGGGAAATCGACACAATCAACCGAGGGGATGGCAATGAAGAAGACGACTCCATCGAATGGGGAAGAAAAGCACTACACGGGACCAACAACCTCGACTGCAATGAGTCATTCATTCGACAGACCTTCGAGCGATCGCAAGTACTGGAAGAGATAAAACCGGTACGGAAGTGGAAGGAAGAAGAGAAGATACTTCGCAACATCATAGCCAGCCACAAGATGCGCAATATGCACGACATTATTGGCACATCACAACACAAGGGCACCTCATCACAGCCTTCGCAAGAGTCCTTGGAAATGGTTAAGTTTATAACAAGGAGGAGTCGACTGTAGACGACATATTTCTAAATCTAAGCGGTGGGGACATAAGTCAAGACTTGACTTGGACGTATTATTCGAACAACTCAGTTCAGGGGCCCTATTTTTGAATCGCTCGCGCTCTTTTCGACTGATTTTCGTTCGACATATGACTCAAAACAATGAGATGTCGAACGAAAATCAGTAGAAACGAGCGCTCGACGCCAGTCGAGTGATTCAAAAATAGGGCCCCAGAATATCTAAGCATTATCTATTGCCCGTAGTGCTACTTCTAGGCAAAAAAAACGCAAATCGATGTACAGCAAAGCCGTTTAGTTTTGGTACACTTATACTCGAGGTGAAAACAAAATTTTAGACCCGCAGATCTTAAAAAATCTTTCCTTAGCAAAGAAGTTATGGTGTCATCATTTTCTTACGGGAAATTTTTTTCTTAAACCTTTCGTGTATAGCATCGAATAAAAGGGCTTGCTGAGCCAGTTCCAAAAATATATCACAGCTTCATATTTCAGCCACTTGTTTTAAATGAAATCAAAAAACATTTTCACAGCCTTCGCAAGAGTCCTTGGAAATTGTTCAATTTATATAACAAAGGAGTCGACTGTAGACGACCGCTCTACCATCTACCATATTATCTATAGTATATCTAAATCTAAGCAGTGTGCTGTGGACATAACACTTGAACGCATTACTCGAACGGCTCAGCACAGATGTGAAAGCATTACACACGGCTCTTGCCTGGTGCAACACCTGTCTAGGGGCAATAAAGGGCGGCCGTTAAGTACTTGAGAAATTTTCTCACAACAAAAAAATTGTGTGGTAGTGTTGAAGGTACAAGTGCGAGACGGAGCGGAAACAAAGACGGCGACTAACAAAACTTAAATGATTTTTAATAGTAATACGTGAGTGGTTGTTGCATACAAAAGAAGTTAAGTGTTGCCATACAAAAACATTAATTTATGAACAAGGAAAGTGGCTCCAACATTAAATTCATGAGTTTTTTGACATACTGTCGGGTGAATTCAGAAACGTCTCTCAAATATCGCGGCTACATACGGCTACTTAATTGTTTGAGTATACGGCCGTCAATGTTATAATGTTTGTGCATAGCTGGGCAGAAAACCGTTAATCCGTTAACAGTTAATTAACGAAGTTAACAAAGTGCTTAACGATTTAACTTTTAAGTTAACTCAAAAAATCGTTAACGTTCTTCTTAACTTCCGTTACTTTTACCTTCCGTTAACTTAAGACCGTTACATAGCTTATTTTGACGTTATTTTGTTTTTGATTTGCGCGCCATGCCGCTGTCCGCCCACACCAGAGGCCATATTAAGAGCTAGCTATTGAAAAACGTTTGCAATGTATAGGTTACGATAGAGCAACGAAATCCCTTTAGTTAGCTCGGCGATAGATTTTTCATAACCTAACTTTTACGATAAAGTGGCAATTTTTGTGGTTAGTGCTGTTGACTGACTATTAATTTATGGTTGGTGAAATTAATAATAACAAATAAAATTATCATTACATCATGCATGGACACTTAAGATCAAGAATGCATTGAATCTGTTAGTGTTAGTTTAGTAAAAGCAGCAATACCAGCAACAGTAATGTTAGACCTGCTGTTTTTTACAGGAGACGACTCAAAATCCTTGGCCATGTTTCATTTAAATCAAGATTCGCAGAAATGTTGATTTATGAACGCAAACTGTGTCTGCCTAAACTTTTGGTTTGGTTTGGTTAACTTTTAACGGATAACTTTAACTTGCGTTAAATCCTCAAAAAGTTAACGCTTTAACGAGTATCGAAGTTGACTTTTTGAGTAGCGGATTAACGATTAACGAAGTTGACTCTTTTAGATTAACTGTGCCCACCTATGTATCTGTGACAGTTTTTAAAACTATGTCTGTATAAATTGTGTATTTTAATTATTGTAATCTGTCTTGTGTGCTAAATAAATACAAAAATAAATACATGTACAGCTAACTCACATCAAGACACCATAAAGTACACCATTTTGTACAATAAATACATTTGTATGGTTACTCTACTGTATGAATTCTTACATGTTTAGCTAAATCACGGTTGGTAATAAAACATTTAATACAATAACTACATTTGTATGGTTTCTCTCTTGTATGAATCCTTACATGTCTAGCTAAAGCACTGCTTTGAGTAAAACATTTCATACAATAACTACATTTGTATGGTTGCTCTCCCGTATGAATTCTTACATGTTGAGCTAAATTACTGCTACAAGTAAAGCATTTTGTACAAAAACTGCATTTCTATGGTTTCTCTCTTGTATGAATCCTTACAGGTTTAGCTAAAGCACTGCTTTGAGTAAAACATTTCATACAATGACTACATTTGTATGGTTGCTCTCCTGTATGACTTCTTACATGTGTATCCAAATGGCCACGTTGAGTAAAATATTTCATACAATAACTACATTTGTATGGTTTCTCTCCTGTATGAATTCTTACATGTCTAGTTAAAGCATTACTATGTCTAAAACATTTCATACAATAACTACATTTGTATGGTTGCTCTCCCGTATGAATTCTTACATGTTGAGCTAAATTACTGCTACAAGTAAAGCATTTCATACAATGACTACATTTGTATGGTTGCTCTCCTGTATGAATTCTTACATGTTGAGCTAAATTACTGCTACAAGTAAAGCATTTTGTACAAAAACTACATTTGTATGGTTGCTCTCCTGTATGAATTCTTACATGTTGAGCTAAATTACTGCTAAAAGAAAAACATTTCGTACAAAAACTACATTTGTATGGTTTCTCTTTTGTATGAATCCTTACATGTCTAGCTAAATCACTGCTTTGAGTAAAACATTTCATACAATGACTACATTTGTATGGTTGCTTTCCTGTATGACTTCTTACATGTGTATCCAAATGGCCACGTTGAGTAAAATATTTCATACAATAACTACATTTGTATGGTTTCTCTCCTGTATGATTTCTTACATGTCTAGTTAAAGCATTACTATGTCTAAAACATTTCATGCAATAACTACATTTGTATGGTTGCTCTCCCGTATGAATTCTTACATGTTGAGCTAAATTACTGCTACAAGTAAAGCATTTCATACAATGACTACATTTGTATGGTTGCTCTCCTGTATGACTTCTTACGTGTGTAGCCAGATGACTTCGTCGAGTAAAACATTTCGTACAATAACTACATTTGTATTGCAACTCGCCGCTTCCCTTTGATTTGTTCTTATTTTTACTAAGTTTATTTTCTTTCACAATCATATTTTTCTGTTCATAATTTCTTTTTAAAAGATTAGTATTTTTGCAATTTTGATTGTTTGTATTTGAATCAGTAAGCGAGTTTGGTTTACTATCAATTTTAATTACGTGCCATTTCTTAATATGTTTTACTAACAGACTTTTGCAGAGATATTCTTGTTTGCATACATCGCATATGAATATATTATTTTTTGGAGCTGTAAGTGCTGTAACCTGTTCTTTGCTATTTGCTTCAACTTCAGAATTCTTTATGTCACTGTTAATATTAGAAGTGGTTGCTTCATTGTTCGGTAGTGGTTGCTTCATGGTTTTAATAGCAGTTTTAAATTTTTTACTTTTTATTAAATTTGGTTTTTTGCTATTATCTTTATTTTTCTTACCCTTATCGATTTTTGTAAAGAGTGCTTGACTTTTCAGTATTTCCTTTTCAGTTTCATTAACCGATTTACGTTTCTTGAGTAAGTGCAGCCCCTGTGAAGTATTGTTGTAACGATAGATTAACAATAGCTTGTGTTGAAATGTGCCTACATTAAGGGTGCATCGCGCGTTTACTAGCGCCACCAATAAAGAAAAAATCATTACAACGAAATAACTATGTAAAAAAAAATAAGAAAAAGTTTGAAAACTAGTATTAGCTATTAATTATTTTTGTATGCGTCAAATGCTTGGACGAATTAACCACTGGACACGTAACGTAAGAAAATTGTATGAAATCACGATCGACCAATTTTTGCGGGTGAAGGGGGAGTACACTTGTCAAATAATGACAATTTTATACCTACTTTGTTTACATACAAAATTTTATTTATTTTACATAAAATAGCTACTTTAATAGGTTGAAATTGTGCTTACGCGTGAAAAGAAACATTTCGTGATTGCCTGCTATTTTTTTTACTGAACAATACGGATCATTTTTCCAATTTTTGTACCAATATTTCGCCACGAGCTCTAGCATCACACTGACAACGCGATATCGTTTACTGAGGCTATCGGTCACAGTAAGTGGCAGAGGGATAAAGGCGAATATGGTTGTCATTTCGCGTCCAGTGGTTAATTCGTCCAAGGTCAAATGTGACCGCGTAGTTAAAATCTGGATTAACGCCCAGTGGCCACGTTAGGCGTTAATCCAGTGCACAGACACGCTTAAACCAGGTATATTTTCAGATTTCATTAAACAGTTATTTCGTTGTAATCGTTGTAATTATTTTTTCTTGATGGCGGCGCTAGTAGAGGCTCGGAGGGCCCTGAAGCCCGGTACCGATTATCTGCAACGCAACATGCAATGCAACACTAGTACAATGTGGACGGCCACCGCGCTTCAAATTTTTCGCGATGACCATTTGCGAAAATGACGATCTGCGTTAAAACTGACGTTTTGAGAAAGTGACCTTTTGCGAAAGTGACCAGTTGCGAAAATGACATTCTGCGAAAGTGACCAAATTTTTCGCGATGACCATTTGCGAAAATGACGATCTGCGTCAAAACCATCATGGGCATAGGAGGGGCAGGGGGCGGGTGGACCGTGGGCACGTACTTATAGCTTCATACCTTAAGTACAGAGTGCGCCTGGCCTGCTACTACTGACATAATTATTACCAGTGAACAACGGGAAGAAACGGGAGAAGACATCGACCCAAGCAACCGAGAGGATGGCAATGAAGAAAAAGACGACTTCATTGAATGGGGACAGAAAAGCACTACACCGGACCAATAATTTCGACAAAAATGAGCCAATTCGACAGCCCGTCGAGCGATCGCAACTACTGGAAGAGGGAGAACCGGAACGGAAGTGAAAGTAAAAAGAAAAGAGACTTCGCAACATCATAGGCACCCACAGGTTGCACAATGTGCACGAGATTATTGGCACATCACACACAAGGACACCTCATCGCAGCCTTCGCAAGAGTGCTTGATTTCCAAGGACACTTGCGAAGTTTAGCTTAAGTTTATGACAAGGAGGAGTCGACTGTAGACGACATATTATACACGGTGTTTGGTAAAAGCCTTATAAAGCCAAATATGGTAGATAGGGACCATCAAATTGAACAACTTTTGCTATACGACCAACTCTGAAATCGCAAAATAAACAGCTGTTTCATACAAAAATTATTAATGAAAATATAAAAATATATGAAACAGCCGCTTTTTTTTCGAATTTTCAGAGTTGATCTTTTTTTATTTTATTAACATTGGCATACACGACAGGTAACAATCACTGAGCACACAAAGTAGAAGTTTTAGTTATTATAGATACTAGATTGAGACCCAAAAATGTATATGCACAGCATAACATGCGGAGAACACATAAACAAGGTTACACATGCAAGTAACATAACTTACACAAAAGATTAAAACATTACAAAACGTTTATCTAATTAATTAAGAGGAGGAAATAAAGTTTATACCTTTAAGCAAAGAACGAGAAGTGGCACATTACAATACGTAAGTATACTTAGGTAGCTCAGTCGAGGATCTTCTTAATAACAAATTTGAAGGCAGTATGTTTTTTAACAAATACATCTAGTTGATCGTGGTTTTGTAGCAACTCATTGTATAAACGACACATGCGAACAATGGGGTTATAATATGAGCTATTGTTTTTGTATATTTGTAAAGAAAACACCCTCTTCCGTTGCCGAGATAGCATTCTAGTGTTAAAATTGAGTAAGGAAAGCAATTCGGGCGAGTCAAATTCCGAGTGGATGATCTTATGGAGATGGAGTAAATCTTGTTGCTTTCGACGCGTCTCCAGGGATGTAACTTTAAAGTGCTTGAGCCTATCTGTGTAAGAAACGAGTTTACGATTTAACCCAGCTCTAAATGCAGCAATTCTAAGACATTTTTTTTGCACACGTTCGATCTTATCAGAATGTACCTGATAGTTTGGTGACCAGATGACACATGCATATTCAAGGCAACTTCTGACTAGGCTATTAAACAGAAATAAGAGGCTGCTCTGGCTGCTAGACTTCTTGAAATGTAATGTAGACCGAGCTACGAAACCCATGGTTTTGAGAGACCTCGTCGTTATACTGTCATAATGTTCTCTAAATGATAATTGTTCATCAAATATAACGTATAGATCTTTCACAGTTGTGACTCTGGTTAGGTTTTGTCCATCAAGTTTGTAGTCGAAAAATATTTTATGTTTCTTTTTTTTGGTGAATGATATGACTTGACATTTTTTTGCATTTAAGTGCATCTTATTATCTACACACCACTGTGAAAGTGAATCAAGATCCCGTTGTAAAGCTTGACATTCGATATTGTCCTGAATCCTACAGAATATTTTCAAATCATCCGCATATAAAAGACAAGGACATTTCAAACGATTGGTAAGATCATTGATAAAGATCAAAAAGAGAAGAGGTCCCAGATGCGACCCCTGCGGTACTCCAGAGGTCACAATGGTAGGCGTTGACTTGTATCCCTTAAGAGCAACCAGTTGACTCCGTCTACACAGATAGGATGTAAACCATCTTAGCATATTGCCATGGACTCCGTACAATTTACTAAGCTTCTGACAAAGCAGGTAGTGGTTAACCTTATCGAAGGCTTTCGTGAAATCTGTGTAGACGGAGTCCACCTGTCCACCGTTAGCAAAGGTTGCACAAAGGTAGTTCTTATATTCTAGCAGGTTAGTAACAGTGGATTTACGTTTCATAAATCCATGTTGACTCTCACACAGATATGGTGCAACATGACTATACAAATAATCGTAAATGATACTCTCGAAAAGTTTAGCCATACCAGATAAAATGCTGATAGGCCTATAATTGGTACAATCAGATCTATCTCCTGACTTAAAAACCGGTACTATATGTGCAGTTTTCCAGCATGTAGAAAAAACACCCTGCTCCAACGACAAATTAAAAATAGTTGTTAAGGGAAGACTCAGCTCATCAGCACATTCTTTGAGAAACTTAGGTGGTATGCTGTCCGGTCCAGCACCCTTTTTAATGTCTAACGCCTTTAGTTTCTTAGATACCTCATCCTGCCCTATAGTGAGACTAGAGAACGAATTGCTATAAATTGAAATATTCTCATTTATAAAAGTTGGACAGCTGCTGTCAGATTCAAACACTGAAGTGAAGTATCTCGAGAAAAGTTCGCATATTTCCGCACCCTCAGACGCTGTACTATCACCATATCTTACAGACTCTGGTATACCATTCGAACCCTTTCTATTATCAATAAACTTCCAGAAAGTATTTACATCATTCTTAAGACCAGCCTCCACACATGTGATATGCACCTCGTAACATGTCTTGATCAGGTGTTTGCACCTAGTTCGAATGGAAGCAAATCTGTCGTAATCCCTTGGGTTACCAAATTTCTTATATCTTTTGTGAAATTTAAATTTTTCTTGTATATCTTTAATTAATTGTGGCGAGTACCATATTGGATATGAATTATGTACTTTATTTTTAAGTGGAGTGAATTTTTCTATGATAGTATTTAACTCAAAATAAAACTTTTCGACGATGATATCAATATCATCTGTCCGTTGTAGTACCGTGGACCAATCTATCGATGCCAGCGCTTTTCTGACCTCACTATAATTGCACTTATTGAAGTTAAATTGTTTAGACTGACGTTTCATAATTGTTTTTTGCAATATAATTTTCCCAAGTTCTATTAGCAAGGGTGGATGATGTTTGTCAATGCGTGAAAGGGGATCTGCTTCAAGTACTGTTACATTAGATGAGTTGCTTAGCACTAAATCTAGAAGCCTACCATTCTGGTTAGGAATTCCGTTGAATTGAGAAAGTTCACAGAGTGCCATAGTACCCAGTAGAAGTGACGATTTCACATCACATGATGTGCCAGGAGTCATAAATGAATCCGGCAAATCACGAGACCATGATAAATTGGGGATATTGAAATCACCAATCATCATGTTAAACGAGTCATCTGATGTATTTGTTAATATTCTTTGACAATTAAGATAAAAATCTCTTTGATAAGGGGTAGCCAAATCAGGTTGCAAATAACAAGCACATATATTAATATTGTATGCAAGATCATCGTTCGACTTAATACTCACCCAAATATCCTCGACCTCGCTCTCCCAAGTTGCCTGCCGAATCACATTATATTTCTTTTTTATCGCTAAAAGAACGCCACCACCATCTTTTTTACATAAGCTAGCACTTTCGCGGTCTCTTCGAAAAACGTTATACCTACCATCAAACAACTCAGAATCGAAAAAACCTGAACTGATCCCATAGTAAAAATTCTCGATATATATCTGTGGTAAAAATTGTTTAGTTTGATGGTCCCTATCTACCATATCGGCTTTATAAAGCTTTTACCAAACACCTTGTATCTAAATCTAAGCAGTGGGGACATGACACTTGAACGCATTACTCGAACAGCTGACAGACGTGAAAGCATTACACGCGTCTCTTGCCTGGGCAATATAGGGCGGCTGAAAAGTACTTGTGAATTTTCTCACAAGAGCGCGTTTCATAGTTTTGAAGGTACAAGTGAGAGCGGGAGCGGAAACGAAGACGGCAGCTTACATTACAATACAAAGCAATAAACGAGTGTGAGGCAGCGACGCATGGATCAAGCAACTGCAAACCGATACAATGCTTCTTGCAGATGGAAAGTGCTCACTTTCTCTATCATTACTTAATAAAACATTTTGTACAATAAGTACATTTGTATGGTTTCTCTCCTGTATGAATTCTTACATCTGTATCTAGATGATAACGTCGACTAAAACATTTCATACAATAACTACATTTGTATGGTTTCTCTCTTGTCTGAATTCTTACATGTCATGTGCTTCTAAATTGCCGCTTTTAATAAAACATTTCAAACAATAACTACATTTGTATGGTTTCTCTCCTGTATGAATTCTTACATGTCATGTGCTTCTAAATTGCCGCTTTTAATAAAACATTTCGAACAATAACTACATTTATATGGTTTCTTCCCTGTATGATTTTTTACATGTCACAAAAATGAGGCAGTCACAATTTTGTAACCCGGCCGAGGACGCGCGGCAGCCCTCTGACTATAACCCGCGGGCTGATTATCTAATTAGAAACCACCTAGCGACCGGTTGCAGTTCACAGATGATAGTGATCCATTGCTACTTCTTTTTGGATTAAAAAAAACATACCAAAGAAAAGTAGCAATGTATGTGGAATGAAACCGGTCGCTAAATAGTATCTTTTTAGATAATCAGGGTGCCGGTTAAACGGGCCCGGCACGTACCAAAGTGCGGAGTGCATCTGGCCTGCTACTACTACCATTTATAATAAGTAGTGCGAGTGGAGTGGACAAGTGGCTGCAGCAGAACAATGGCATCACCACCAGACCCAGTACCAGTGAACAACGGGAAGAAACGGGAGAAGACATCGACCAAAGTAACCGAGAGGATGGCAATGAAGAAGAAGAAGACGACTTCAAAGCTCTGCACGGGACCAACAACTTCGACAGCAATGAGCCAATTCAACAGCCCGTCGAGCGATCGCAATTACTGGAAGAGGAAGAACCGGAACGGAAGTGGGAGGAGGGAGAAGGGAAGAGACTTCGCATCGTCATAGCCAGCTACAGGATGCACAATATGCACGAGGTTATTGGCACATCACAAGGGCACCTCATCACAGCCTTCGCAAGAGTCCTTGGAAATTGTTTAGTTTATAATGAAGGAGTCGACTGTAGACGACGGCGTTACCATATTATCCATATATCTAAATCTAAGCAGTGAGAACACAACTCAACACTTGAACGAATTATATATGTTACCGGCAATGTGTATAATCCGGCATTGTATACAATGCCTAGGCATTGTATACAATGCCTGAAACGATCAGGCAATGTATGAAATATAATTCATTTTATACTTTGCCTAGGCATTGTATACAATGCCTGCTGGTCCACCGGCAATGTGTAAAATAAGTATATTTCGTATGTCTGTTATAAAAAAAAAAACCTCGAAATTTAAGGATCTCGCTCCACTGCGCTTCGCGCTCGCCTTAAATTTCTAACCTATACGCGGGACCTACAGGAGTGAAGCAGGTTCGATTACAAACTCAAATTTCTGTTGTCTGTTATAAAAAAATAACCTCGAAATTTAAGGCTCACGCTCCGCTGCGCTCCGCGCTCGCCTTAAATTTCTAACCTATACGCGGGACCTACAGGAGTAAAACAGGTTCGATTCCAAAGAGCCCCCCTCGAGCCCCCCATCGAACCCTCCTCGAGCTTTCCCCGAGCCCCCCCCCACTCGAGCTTTCCTCAAGCCCCCCCCCCCCCTCGAGCTTTCCCCAAGCCCCCCTCGATCCCCCCTGGAATCTATTCTCGAAAATCTTTTTATTATACACATTGCCGGTGGACCAGCAGGCATTCTATACAATGCCTAGTCATTGTATACACTGCCTAGGTAATGTGTGAAATAGATATCAATATTCATTATATTTCATACATTGCCTAAAAGGGCCAGGCATTGTATACAATGCCTAGGCATTGTATATGTCACGGCTAATACCCGAAGTGCGGCTAAACTTAGTTTTAGCCGACTAAAGCTAGGTGTAGCCGATAGCTGTTGGCTAAAACTAGGTGAAACGATTTGCTTTACCCCTGTAGGTCCCGAATATAGGTTAGAAATTTAAGGCGAGCGCGAAGCGCAGCGTAGCGTGAGCCTTAAATTTCGAGGTTATTTTTTTTAACAAACAACAGAAATAACTTTTTTAAGAGTAAATCGGCTACACCTAGTTTTAGCCAACAGCTATCGGCTACACCTAGCTTTAGCCGGCTAAAACTAGGTTTAGCCGCACTTCGGGTATTAGCCGTAACATATACAATGCCTGCATTTCATACATTGCCGGTAACATATATACTATCAGGGGCATACATTTTAAACTTCAGTGGGTGCCTTCTCACATAGGTATCAAAGGTAACGAGGAGGCGGACAGTTTGGCTAAACATGCTATACAAGACAGCTTAGAATTTTAAATTAAACTGTCGCTCTGATAATACCTAAATTTAAAAATAAATGTTTTGATTTATGGAAAGAAGACTTTGATAAAACACCATTAGAAAAAGGTATTTGGTATAAAACTATGCAAAGTAGAACCTTCTCTTATACCCCCTGGTGCCTAAACGTAGATTTAAGTAGAAATAATATTGTGCTGCTGCAAAGACTTTGTTCTGGTCACTTTACGCAAGTTTGCTTTCATAATGAAAAAGTCAGATGCTCCAAACTGTAAGGTATGCAATAAACTGGATGATGTACAACATTACGAAACTTGCAAATACGCGTTTCATAGTGTGGGAGGTACAAGTGCGAGCCGGAGCGGAGACGAAGACGGTGAAAATTTTAGTACCCAAGGGAGAGATCGAACACTTACAATACAAAGCAATGAACGAGTGTGGGGCAGCGACGAATGGATCAAGCAACTGTGCAAACCGATACAATGCTACCTGCAGATGGAAGTCGGCGAGCGGATCATGAACAGGGCCACGTTGAACTTGGAGAGGAACGGGCGGAGGGCGCGAGAGGAACCAGCAACTATGGCGCCGGGACAGGCGCAACTACTCGCAAGTTCACCAATGAAAGTGTTGTACTGCTATTTTGTATAAATCTAGTTAATAATAGAGAGACTTACCTCATCATGTTTTTCTTGATGGTTTTCAAAAGCCTCTGTGTCCACAAATCCTTTGTAGCACAAATCACATTTATATGGTGAGTTTTGATAATTTGGTGACTTCGATTGCTCCAGCATTTGTTGTAATTGTTCCTCTTTAGATTGAATTATCTCTCGTGCGTCTGGTTTCAAATCTACAAGTAAAATTACATCAAAAATGTTGTGTAGATTTTATTTTATGAGAAAAACTTCTACCAACTCTTAAGCGGGGATTACATTTGGCACATGTGGGCCACGTACGCTAAACTGGGCATATCGGTACCCATACATTTTACAGAGGGGCAAGTTGTTCAGAGCTTCATTACATCCACGTGTATCCACGCCTTGCGACACGATGCCCTGTTACGTGACGCAACGAAAAGTATGTCTACACGCCCATAGAGTACATTATTGGACGAGCCTTAGGTGTACGTGGACCACGTGTGCCTAATGTGAACTACATTTACCGCTTTGCGCCATTTGTCTACTGCAGGCTGTCATAGACGTATAGACAATCAACTTAAAACCTATTTAGCAAAGTTATTTCACAACAAATGTTTTTAAAACCACACTATTTACAAGAAAATACTGTATAATTTAGACGTAAAATACTCACTTTTAGACGTTTTAATTTCAGATGCTTTGATTCGGTCTGCTTTCCACTGTTGACTAAAGTTTTGTAAAGGTACATTGTCTTCAGAATCCGATGATGAATCCTGGTTGAATTCTTCTTCTAGCAGAATGCCATCTAAATCATCTAAAAAGTTAATTATGTTAAAAGGCGTCCATGTGACGCCATAGGGCCGCCAATACATTATGAGCACTTTCACAATAGGTAAGCGTTTTAGTAGTACGTCTGCAGCGTGACTTTACTTACTAAACTGTAAATCGGTTTGTTATTTTGGACTTCCACTTAATAGACAAAACCTGCTCAAATATCAAATCATTTTGGTCTTATGTTTGTATGGGAAGCTAACTGTTCAAGGGACTTTTAGGCTTGTATTAAAGAATCAAACTCAAACCTCTGCTTGAGTACACTTAGAAAGGGACGGCACTATATGCGATGAATAGCACCATCCCTTCCTAACTGTACTCAAGCAGAGATTTGAGTTTGATTCTGTAATACAAGTCTTAAATTAAAGTAATGAATAAATAATACCATCATTCTGATCCCCCATGTCCGTTTCAGAATTCACATATTCGGTTTTAATTGGAGTTTCCACATTGACCTCTTCTTCAGTTGCAGATATGACTCTAACCGTCGGAGTCTTGCGCAAGTTCCAAAGGATTCCAGTTTGTTGTTTACAAAAAAAATCCAGTGAATTTACTGACAGCTAAAAGCAACATTTATGAATGATGATAATCTTGAGGTCTGATAAAAAAGTAGATACCAACCTACTCAGTGTGATACAAACTGAGACAGTTTGAGAATTTCTCAGTTTGTTTCACCAAGTGATTATCACCTTATTATTTAAATATCATTGTTATGTTAGTGATATGAATGTACCAATAACTTTTGTACTTTTTCAATGAATGATGTAGGTATTTGATGACACAACTGTCACATGTTTTAAAGTAGGTATGTAGGCAATGTATTTTTATACTAACTGTATACTACTATTTGACTGTCAACTATATTTAACTTACCTCCAAACCAGAATCTATTATCTGTTCCAGTAGCCGATTTGATTTTCTTGATTTCTCTATAAACTTATGAAACTTTTTCAACAAACTGAAGCAAATGTAACAGACACATGTTGGCTTCGTATCACCTGTTTCAAGCTGGAAAAAAAACACTCATTTTGTAAAATATTTGCAGTGAACGGAATGAAGCGGTCATTTGGAGCCAGAGCCTGATTTTTCCCACTCATTTAGTTCAAGTTCAAAATTTTTTTTGCACGTTTCATGTTGTAGGTACATAGATGTTATTTATATCCACAACAAGGCTAGGGCCTAGGGCGCAAAGGCCGAGGGGGCGCTGAGCTCGACTATTTTTTTAGAATAAAATTTGATGATTCAAGTATGCATGCTGAAATAAGTACTTACTTACTCCTACCCATCCAGCAGGTAGGGGTCATAGCTCGCCTAGGGCTGTCAGTGCTCTACATCAGGCACTGTCTGGGGCCAAGGAGCAAGGAAGGGAGATGATGATAACACTAACATGGTCTACATTTGAACTTTTGCGGATTTGAGGTTTTAGAACAGTCCAAATGTTACTATTTAGGGAACGACATAAGAACAGATGTAACTCGTATAATAACTTACCGGTGTTTCAGTGAATTTCTCGTAAATATCTCGAAGCTGGCAACCAGATATTGAATGCAAGCGGATGTCGTACGCCAAGCATATTCTGCACGCCCTTAGGTGGTTCATTTTCAGCTTTTTCAGCAGATTATTTAGATATAAGTTTAAATAATTATGTTTTCAATAAATCCTCGATGTTGTTTGCAGTTTACTTAATTGACTTTCGAGTTTTTTTTTTTTTTTTTTTTACTTTATGGCCTGTTCCGTTTTTCACAGAAATTCCGCCAACGTCCCGTAATGAGAGATACACGATGATATGGATAAATTGCTCGGTAATTTGGAGATTTCCTTCCTTGAGAGTTCTCTTTCTGTATCTAACCTAGGGAAAGGACAAAGACAAACACAAAACGTCACAATTACGATAGATACATTATAATAATATAAATAATAATATACTAAAATACGAAACTATTTCAAGATACATAAAAGGATTATTATTATTACCTATATTATTAAAGTTTAATATTATGCCGTTTTACATGTTTACATAAGCACAAAAAAGCCAGTTTATCAGAAATTGAGAGAAGGGTATTAAGGTTAGTAGGGCGGGGAGTGGAAGCTGGGAGTTGGTCGTACAGCGAGGGATATTTCTGGCAATTAAAGATAATGTGGTCGGGACTACCTTCCTCAAGACCGCATTCGCATATAGAGCTATCCAGTATATGAATTTTGAAAAGAAATACTGGGGTGGTTACATGTCCAAGGCGAAGGCGGCTTATAGTTGACACAACATATCTGGGTAATTCACGGAATTTCCAAAACCAAGGCTTACGCGGAACACCAGCCTGTAGGCTACGATAGTGGCGACCTATAATCCTAGAATTACGCAGCCATCTCTCTTCCCATTCAGACTCAAGATTAGGTTTAGCTAGCTGGAGGATATCTGACGAATAATTTTGCAATCTAGATGGGTTGCCAGTCAGTGTAGCCTCTTTGGCCCACCCGTCCACTACCTCATTATCATGTATACCGCTGTGTCCCGGTATCCAGGCCAAAGCTACGTCTATGTTTTGAAGGTGACACTTCTGAAGCAAACCTTTAATTTGTAGTATAACTGGAGCAGGGGATTTAGATCTAAACTGGTTTGCCGAAAGGGCTTCTAAGCTACTTTTGGAGTCGGTGAAGATAATACTTCGGTTCAGCTGGTGGGATAGTATGAAGGAAACCGCTTCTAGGATGGCAACAGCTTCACCCGTGAAAACTGATGCTTCTTTTGGACATATAAAATTAAGAACAATGTTGTGTTTTGGTATCCAAACTGCCGCACCAACGTTACCCTGCGGGTCAGTCTTAGAGGCATCGGTGTAGACTGGCAGCCATTGCTGCCATTCTTCACCGAAACGCTCCAGAAACTTATTGTTTGCTGCGGGATCATTTTTTCCGATACCGAAATTCAAAATTATATTTGGGCTGAAGGTAAGGGCTTCATAATTAGTTTCAAATAAGGGGTGAATATCAAATTTTACTATAGGGTGAGATAGGGACGATAGTTTCCTGTAGCTGCTGACCATCCTAGGAGGGGTTTTGTGGGTCCAATATGAGGAGCGAGGTATAAGGTTGGATAGTGACTGAAGGAGCAAACAAAGAGGGTGAGACTTATATTGAGCAATTTTAAATACGAATCTGTCCGAAAGATATTGACGTCTAAGGTCTAAGGGAGGGTCAACGCATTCGACTTGGAGGGCGATGCCAGGAGAAGATCTCATGGCGCCTAAAATTATTCTGAGACATTTAAGTTGTATTTTGTCCAGTTTGTTGAGACCCTCTTTGTTGCATGGTTCCAGCAGGAAGGTTCCATAGTCCATAAGGCTACGGATAAGAGCATTGTAGAGGAGTTTCAGGGTGTATTGATGAGAGCCCCACCACACCCCGGAAAGTGATTTGAGTATATTGACCCCCATTTCGCACCTTTGAGCTATGTCTTTACAGTGAGAGGTTCCTGAAAGTTTGGAGTCTAGGGTTAGACCCAGAAACTTGACCCTGTCCGAAACAGGGATTAGTTGGTCGTCAACTTTAAGATCAATATTCGGAACCTGTCTTTTCCTGGTAAATATTACCGTGTTACTTTTGGGAACTGAAAGAGTGAGACCATGATCAACCAGCCATTGATTCAAATAGTATAAAGCAGAGTTAAGCCTTTCTGAAATATCGTCAAGGTCTTTTCCGTGAGCGTATATGCATAAGTCATCCGCATATTGGAGGAGGTTAGAAAAGCTCATCACGCTTTCTTCCAGATCGTATGTATATAGGCTGTACAGCAAAGGGCTGATGACAGAGCCTTGTGGCAAACCCTGCCATACAGTCCTAGGGGGAATACAGTGACTCCGGTACCGAATATTTACCGTCCTATTCATAAAGAGGTTATAAATTAGTTGAACAAGCCTCGCTGGAAAACTCAATCGAAGAAGCTTCTCTCTGAGCACCGGAAGCTGGACGTTATCATAGGCGGCAGAAATATCTAAGAATGTACCCACTAGGAATTCACCATTCGTGAAAGCGAGTCTGATGTCTGTTGTAAGTATGGAAAGGCTATCAAGGGTACCCTTGCCCTTGCGGAAACCGAATTGGCTTTTAGCTGAAATACCCTGAGACTCCGCCAACCATTCAAATCTATTCTTAATCATATGCTCCAGGATTTTAGACATAGTAGAAGATAACGCTATAGGTCTGTAAGATGATTCAAGTTTCGGGTTCTTACCTGGTTTCAATAGCGGAATAACGACTTGGGATTTCCAGGAGTATGGAATATCGCCAGTTTCAACCACTCTATTAAATAGGTTGAGGAGGTGAGAAAGAGCAGTGGGACCGAGATGGGAGATGAAGGAATATGGTATGCCATCTTCTCCTGGAGACGAGTCACTCAAGTTCCGAATAGCACATTTGAGTTCGTCTAAGGAGAATAGGGACTCAAATTTGTTGGAGGTGGAGTTGAATGATTGTGGAGGGAGTGTTTGAGAAATTTCGGGGGGAGCAAAGGGGGGGGCTAGTCTGTCTGCAAAAGATTCTAACCAAGGGGATGGGTCATTTGAAGAAGGAGAGGGTCCAGCAAGAGAACCTCGGAAACGTCTAATGTTCTGCCAAACTTTGGAAGGGGGGGAGCGGGGGGATAAGCTTTCGCAAAAACTTATCCATCCGCCTCTCTTCCTTCTTTTAAAGAGGCGTTTCGCTTTGGCGGCTATCTGTTGGTAGGCCATAAAATTTTCGCTGTTCATGTTCAAGCTGTAATTGATTTCCGCTTCTTTCCTTAGTCTTATGGCTTCCGAACATTCCGAATCCCACCATGGAGGGGAGATTAGGTTATGTTTCGTTCGACGAATTGGGGGGATGTGTAGATCGGCTGATGTGATCAGAGCGTCTGTAAAGTGGGTGTATTGAGATTCAATGGAGATTGTTTGAGGGAGAGCAGTATGGCTCAAACAAGTGTCAACCTCTGCAGAAAACTTTTCCCAGTCCGCTTTATTGGTGTTATACTTCCGTAAGGATGAATGAGAATAAGCGGGGAGGGATGAGTTAGGTTTAGATACGATAATGGGAAAATGGTCGCTACCAAAAGTTTCTGTTAAGGTCTTCCAAGTTAACGCAGAGGCCAAGCTAGGAGAACAGGCAGTAAGGTCCACTGCAGACCTCTCATCCTGGTTGGGGTATACGCGTCTTGTTGGACTACCATCGTTCAAAATACAGAGGTGGAACTCGTCAAACAGATCAATCAAGTGGGTGGAAAACGAATCACAGGAGTGACATCCCCATGAGGTGTGGTGGGTGTTGAAGTCTCCAAGGACTATAGCGGGTTGTGGGATTGCTGAAAGAACTGCTTGGAGGTCCGGTATGAGGGATGGTGATGGATCAGGTAAATAAATGGAAACAAATGAAATGTCTAAGATTTTAGCCGCAACAACGTTAAATGCGTCGCTGTGCGGGGGAATTGGGATCTTGGTATAAGTAAGGCTCCCTTTGATTAAGAGAGCGCAACCAGCACAGCCATCAACTCTGTCATCCCTGAGACAGGCAAAGCCCGACACTCGAAACCTAGTGTCCGGCTTGAGCCAGGTCTCAGAGATGGCAGCGACAGCCACCGAATGTTTGTTTAATAAAAATTTTAATTCGTGCGTTTTAGGGTTAACACTTCTACAGTTCCATTGTAGAAACTGAGGAGTGCTCCTCGTTGATTGGGTTGGGGGCGCCATTGGGAATGAGTTTACTAAGAAGACTTAGTTTGTGTGCTACGTTGGGCGGTAATGCATCATTAAATCTACAAAGTATGTCAGTTAAGAGAGAAATTATGTGTTCAAGAAGGTTGTCATCTTTTGAAGTCGAGTAGGGATTGTTGAGGTTAGACCCATTGGGTAGTGTGGGAGGGACTTCCGAGATTATATTGTTATAAGCTACTCTGTCATAGCTCTGGGGAGGAGGGGCTCTAGGTTTTTGCGTTGTAAACACAGTCTTCCGGTATGACGTTGATGGTGAGGCTGGAGTGGATCGAATGTTGTTTGTGTTCGGTTGGTGTTGGGAGGAAACTGGGGACACAGGGGTCCTGGACATGTCTGAGTATGGGCGACGGACAGGTGCAAACCGAGCGGATGCCTCGAGGTAAGAAATACTTTCCTGTGACATTACTAGCTTAATGTTGTGTTGTCTTACTGTTTCGGGACAGCCCCTGCTAGTAGCAAAGTGTTCCCCCGAACAGTGTAGGCATGTTGATTTACTCTCAGGAATGTTACAACTGTCGCCCGGGTGTTCTTGGGCACAGCGGTAATATCTCGGCTTAGACCGGCATTGAGCCTTTATATGGCCATACCTGCAGCAGTTGTGGCATTGAATTGTAGGGAGTTGGTAAGTTTCCACTGGCAGGGACGTAAAATAGCAGAATATTCTTTTTGGTAATACTTGACCTTCGAATGTCAACACTACAGTTTGGGTGGGGGTCCAAGTGGTATTACCATTTGTAGAAACCTTCCTATTGAGACGTCTGGCCTTCAGGACAGTACCGCATCCTTCAGGTAATTCAATGGAACCGATAAATTCGTCAAGTGACCAATCGACAGGGACATTCCTAACTATGCCCATGCGGGTGACATTGTAAGATGGAATTATAGCTTTGAATTTATGTAACGAACCGAAGTCTGATACAATAAAACTATTTGCATCTGAACCCGTTTTAAATTCGATTTCAATTCTATTTCTACCTACATTTTTAATGCCGCCTTTTACGATATTTTTTATATTATGTTTGTGTATAAGCTGTCCAAATTTAATGGGTCTAATAGTGGTACCAGCTGCTGGATCAGGCACTTCCCTACTCACGTGGACGATGAAGGGGCCTTGATCAAGAGGACTGTACTTACGAGACTCCTGGGAGAGTTTTGGGTGCAAGTATAATGATTGGATAGAAGCCGAGGTGTCAATGTCGTTCGAGGACCTTGTCCGTTTGTCGGGATTGGGTGTTGTACATGATTCCGATGGGAGTTTATGCTTACGGGGGGGTTCTGATTTCTCCTGCGTAAACATTGGTTGTGAAGTTTCCATATCGGGGGGATCAGGGGGATCAGGAGGCTCCGGATCCATGGCGTCTAACCAGAGATGGCGAGACGCCGCGTGTTATAAACCGGTATTAGTAATCTAAATACACTGAATTCTTGTTAAAACACTTAAAACCACTCACCAACAGACTGTTAGACGAGAAAACTCAATTTAGAAAAGAACGGTTGAGGGAAAAGTATGAAAAACACTAAATCAAATTCGCGAACACGTGTATCACACAACTCCGAAACACGGAATGTCCGACTTTCGAGTTTCGAGAGAAAAAAACGATAACAATGACAATGACATTGACAGGCAAGACTAACGAGGGCTGCGGTCCGCATGGCGATTACATCGATTACGGCATTTACAACGCTCACACGAGGTCCGCATTCGATATCGCGCTCAAATCGCTAAAATCGACAAATGACAGTGGCGAATGCGAACCGCTCGTAAGCGCGCTAACGTTTTATTCTAACCTCAAATACAAGATGGAATAATTGCTAGATACTATTTTTGCTCTCTAAAGCGATGATAATGATGAAGAACGTTTGATTATTGAGTGAGTGATACGTGTGATTCTAGAGGGCGCACCTCGCACGTAAACAATTAGCTCCGCGTATTTTATCTTAAAAAAATACATTCAGTCGTGTTTTCGTAGTGAAAGAATGAAATTTCGTATTAAAGTGTGATAAAAAACCTGTGAAAGTGTTATCTCAACAAAAAAACAAAGCATACCTAGGTAAAATATTGAACTAAAACTGATATGAAACAAAGTGTATAAAGTTATAAATACCCATTGAAAGAGTATAAATTACGTACAGAAGTTAGTGAAAAATAAACTTATGATTTTTATGATTGATACAAGTGACATTTCTATGTGATATATAAAGGTTTTCTGAATTCTCCAAATTAACTTCGTTACAATTTCGAATTTTATAAACAAAACAAAAGTTTATGTACTAACTAGTGACACCTATAAAAACCTCTTTGGTGGAATGGCATACTTCTACAAAAGCATGCCTTCACTAATAAAAGCATTAAATAAACAGTGCTATAGACTCAATGTTACATAGTGTAAGCTTCTGGACATAGATGGCGCTTATACAGTAAAAGTATTATGAATGTATGAAAAGTTCGAAGTTTGAAAATAAAAATACAAAAATGTCATTTAAATGCGCAGGTTGTAACCAAAAGCTCCCAAAAAATGAGTTTTTAGCCTGCTCGCTCTGTAATGAGAATTTTGACTTGAATGCGCAAATGTATCCACTCAGCGTTTTTACAATACTTTAACAGGCGATCATAGAAGCAATGGAAATGCAATCATGTTATTGTAAAATTTCAAAAATTGGTAACGAAAATACACCGGTGCGCCCAAGAGAAAATAATTATAAAATTCAAGAGAAAGCGTCACTGTCTGATATCGACAATGTTACATTAAGAAAAAGGCCAACGCAGTCCATAGATGCTTCATCATCCTCTCAAGATATAAGTTTCTTAGGACAAACTCTTGATAACAGCATTGTGGACAAAATTGAAATAAATAAAAAATAATTTACAATGGAGCAACTCAGCGATATGATAACGTTAAGACTAAAAGAGAACAATAAATCTATCGTATCTGAACTACAGAGCGCAATTCAATTTGAGGTAAATAAAGCTATCTCAAAATTGAAAGAAGATATAAAAGTAGAATTTAACTTGCAAACGAAAGAAAACAACCAACGAAAATTAGACATTCAAAATATAATAATAGAGATAGATAAATTAAAAGAAGAAAATGAAAAATTGAAGAAGGAAATTATTGACATAGCAAAAAAATTCGAAAGTACTGAAAGACAATTTACACCAGAAAATGCCAACAGAAAAATAGTTATATATGGTCTTCCTGAATATCAAAATGAACCAGAGTTTAACTTGCACAACAGATTAATTGATATGTTTCGTGAGATCTTAGGTATAGATCTTGCTGGGGCAATAGAAGATACATACCGAGTTGGCAGATTCCATAACAACAAAAGCCGGCCTCTTATAATGGAATTAATCAGCAAGAGAATGATAAAATATATCATAGAGAACAGTTCTTACTTTCAAGAGACATATATAAATATATCTGAATTTTTTAGATAAAAATGCAAGAAGAAATAGAAAAAAAATGAGAGATGAAATGCTTGTAGCACGAAACAAGGGCTTGTATGCAGTAATAAGAAATAACCAGAAGGCAAAAGAGTAAATGTAGAAGATTACCAGCATGATTCAAGTGTAACAGTAGAAGATAAAAACATGCAGAAAAGCAACCGACAAACTATTAACCATAGTCAAAACGAAAGACAGAATACTTTTCGCAAACATTAATAATATTCAATTTCAAACTGAACCATCATGTATTAATAAAGAACAAAAGACGGGATTGTTTATCACTTGCCAAAACATTCAAAGCATTGGTAACAAATTAGATTTTCTGGAACAGTTACTAGAAGAACACAACATCGACGTATTATCAGTGTCAGAGTTATGGAAAGACCAAAACTACTGCGACTCAGTAATACTTCCCGGATATAAAGTTGCATCCAGTTTTTGTCGTAAAAATTATGAAGGTGGAGGAGTGTGCATATTTGTGAAAAATAATATAGACTGTGTTGAAAGAAAAGATATTGTTGATTTTTCTAGAGAATTTATAATAGAGATAAGTGCAATTGAAATACCAAAAATAAATACGATTATTGTAAGCTTATATAGGCCCGATCGTCATATCGATATTTTCTATGATCAAATGAACAAAATGTTAAAAACAATAATTTTAAAAAATAGCGACAAAAATTTAATCGTTCTTGGAGATTTTAATATAAATGTTCTAAGTAAAGATAAACAAACTGAAAATTTACTAAATTTCATGCATTCTTTCAACTTAAAACAGTTAATTAGCGAACCAACTAGAGTAACAAAAACCTCTTCTACTTGTATTGACTTGATTTTTATAAATTGTACACAATATTTTTAAATTTGAGATTTTTGCATTTACAATGCTATTTTTAAACAATACTAAATAATATACTAGAAAAAATACGACTCGCACCAGATCAATACTCAGACGGGAATCGAACCCGCGACCTTTGGATATCCGGTCCAATGCTCTGACCGCTGAGCTACCGAGTCACTAGTGACATCGTCGAATTTTTCCTAGTATATCCTAAACTCTTACGCTGTAAGCCAGCGTTATTTCACCAATGTGAGAATTTTCCTCGACATTCAATTGAAATATCTTTCCAGATATTTTAACAATTGATTAAGATGAAATAGCTATATAATTTTTAAATTTGAGATTTTTGCATTTACAATGCTATTTTTAAACAATACTAAATAATATACTAGAAAAAATACGACTCGCACCAGATCAATACTCAGACGGGAATCGAACCCGCGACCTTTGGATATCCGGTCCAATGCTCTGACCGCTGAGCTACCGAGTCACTAGTGACATCGTCGAATTTTTCCTAGTATATCCTAAACTCTTACGCTGTAAGCCAGCGTTATTTCACCAATGTGAGGATTTACCTCGACATTCAATTGAAATATCTTTCCAGATATTTTAAACAATTGATTAAGATGAAATAGCTATATAATTTTTAAATTTGAGATTTTTGCATTTACAATGCTATTTTTAAACAATACTAAATAATATACTAGAAAAAATACGACTCGCACCAGATCAATACTCAGACGGGAATCGAACCCGCGACCTTTGGATATCCGGTCCAATGCTCTGACCGCTGAGCTACCGAGTCACTAGTGACATCGTCGAATTTTTCCTAGTATATCCTAAACTCTTACGCTGTAAGCCAGCGTTATTTCACCAATGTGAGGATTTACCTCGACATTCAATTGAAATATCTTTCCAGATATTTTAACAATTGATTAAGATGAAATAGCTATATAATTTTTAAATTTGAGATTTTTGCATTTACAATGCTATTTTTAAACAATACTAAATAATATACTAGAAAAAATACGACTCGCACCAGATCAATACTCAGACGGGAATCGAACCCGCGACCTTTGGATATCCGGTCCAATGCTCTGACCGCTGAGCTACCGAGTCACTAGTGACATCGTCGAATTTTTCCTAGTATATCCTAAACTCTTACGCTGTAAGCCAGCGTTATTTCACCAATGTGAGGATTTACCTCGACATTCAATTGAAATATCTTTCCAGATATTTTAACAATTGATTAAGATGAAATAGCTATATAATTTTTAAATTTGAGATTTTTGCATTTACAATGCTATTTTTAAACAATACTAAATAATATACTAGAAAAAATACGACTCGCACCAGATCAATACTCAGACGGGATATTTTTTCTAGTATATTATTTAGTATTGTTTAAAAATAGCATTGTAAATGCAAAAATCTCAAATTTAAAAATTATATAGCTATTTCATCTTAATCAATTGTTAAAATATCTGGAAAGATATTTCAATTGAATGTCGAGGTAAATCCTCACATTGGTGAAATAACGCTGGCTTACAACGTAAGAGTTTAGGATATACTAGGAAAAATTCGACGATGTCACTAGTGACTCGGTAGCTCAGCGGTCAGAGCATTGGACCGGATATCCAAAGGTCGCGGGTTCGATTCCCGTCTGAGTATTGATCTGGTGCGAGTCGTATTTTTTCTAGTATATTATTTAGTTTTGTTTAAAAATAGCATTGTAAATGCAAAAATCTCAAATTTAAAAATTATATAGCTATTTCATCTTAATCAATTGTTAAAATATCTGGAAAGATATTTCAATTGAATGTCGAGGTAAATCCTCACATTGGTGAAATAACGCTGGCTTACAGCGTAAGAGTTTAGGATATACTAGGAAAAATTCGACGATGTCACTAGTGACTCGGTAGCTCAGCGGTCAGAGCATTGGACCGGATATCCAAAGGTCGCGGGTTCGATTCCCGTCTGAGTATTGATCTGGTGCGAGTCGTATTTTTTCTAGTATATTATTTAGTATTGTTTAAAAATAGCATTGTAAATGCAAAAATCTCAAATTTAAAAATTATATAGCTATTTCATCTTAATCAATTGTTAAAATATCTGGAAAGATATTTCAATTGAATGTCGAGGTAAATCCTCACATTGGTGAAATAACGCTGGCTTACAGCGTAAGAGTTTAGGATATACTAGGAAAAATTCGACGATGTCACTAGTGACTCGGTAGCTCAGCGGTCAGAGCATTGGACCGGATATCCAAAGGTCGCGGGTTCGATTCCCGTCTGAGTATTGATCTGGTGCGAGTCGTATTTTTTCTAGTATATTATTTAGTATTGTTTAAAAATAGCATTGTAAATGCAAAAATCTCAAATTTAAAAATTATATAGCTATTTCATCTTAATCAATTGTTAAAATATCTGGAAAGATATTTCAATTGAATGTCGAGGTAAATCCTCACATTGGTGAAATAACGCTGGCTTACAGCGTAAGAGTTTAGGATATACTAGGAAAAATTCGACGATGTCACTAGTGACTCGGTAGCTCAGCGGTCAGAGCATTGGACCGGATATCCAAAGGTCGCGGGTTCGATTCCCGTCTGAGTATTGATCTGGTGCGAGTCGTATTTTTTCTAGTATATTATTTAGTATTGTTTAAAAATAGCATTGTAAATGCAAAAATCTCAAATTTAAAAATTATATAGCTATTTCATCTTAATCAATTGTTAAAATATCTGGAAAGATATTTCAATTGAATGTCGAGGTAAATCCTCACATTGGTGAAATAACGCTGGCTTACAGCGTAAGAGTTTAGGATATACTAGGAAAAATTCGACGATGTCACTAGTGACTCGGTAGCTCAGCGGTCAGAGCATTGGACCGGATATCCAAAGGTCGCGGGTTCGATTCCCGTCTGAGTATTGATCTGGTGCGAGTCGTATTTTTTCTAGTATATTATTTAGTATTGTTTAAAAATAGCATTGTAAATGCAAAAATCTCAAATTTAAAAATTATATAGCTATTTCATCTTAATCAATTGTTAAAATATCTGGAAAGATATTTCAATTGAATGTCGAGGTAAATCCTCACATTGGTGAAATAACGCTGGCTTACAGCGTAAGAGTTTAGGATATACTAGGAAAAATTCGACGATGTCACTAGTGACTCGGTAGCTCAGCGGTCAGAGCATTGGACCGGATATCCAAAGGTCGCGGGTTCGATTCCCGTCTGAGTATTGATCTGGTGCGAGTCGTATTTTTTCTAGTATATTATTTAGTATTGTTTAAAAATAGCATTGTAAATGCAAAAATCTCAAATTTAAAAATTATATAGCTATTTCATCTTAATCAATTGTTAAAATATCTGGAAAGATATTTCAATTGAATGTCGAGGTAAATCCTCACATTGGTGAAATAACGCTGGCTTACAGCGTAAGAGTTTAGGATATACTAGGAAAAATTCGACGATGTCACTAGTGACTCGGTAGCTCAGCGGTCAGAGCATTGGACCGGATATCCAAAGGTCGCGGGTTCGATTCCCGTCTGAGTATTGATCTGGTGCGAGTCGTATTTTTTCTAGTATATTATTTAGTATTGTACACAATACTTACAGGAATCATTTGTGCACGATTATGGTCTATCTGACCATAAAGCTGTCAATATCAGATTAAAACAAATTATAAATAAAAATAAAACTTGGTATAAAAAGAAACGATTATTTACAAAAAAAAATATAGAAAAAAACAGCTTGGCTAAAATAAATTGGACTGAAATAATTGATGTAAGCAAAAACATTAACCAAAATTACAATGCATTTCTAGAAACTATAAAAACATGTTTAAATAACTTTATACCTGTAATTAATATTAAAATAAAGAATAAACAAAAAAAAAGTTGGTTAACAACCGGCTTAAAAAAATCTTGCAAACACAAAAGAATGCTAAAAATAATTTTAAATGATACAAATGACGTAATAATAAGAAAATACTTCAATACATTTTCTCAGATACTAAAACGAAGTATTAAAATATCTAAAAAAACAGAATACATTAGGCAATTAAACAAATCTGATAATAAATACAAAACAATGTGGCTCATAATTAATGAAAAAACGGGTAAATACAAAAATAATGACCACAAAAATATTGTACTGGAAGAAAATAACGTCTGTATCAAATGCCCATTCAAAATATCGAACATATTTAATCAACATTTTTCAGATGTAGGGAAACCTTTAAATAATGTCAACAAAACTGGACGCCCCGTCATAAATCCCCCTACCTCTTCAATGTACTTACGTCCAGTAACCTATGAAGAAGTTCTTAAACTTATCAGAACAATAAAAAATAAACATAGTTGTGGCATAGATGACATACCTCCCATACTTTTGAAACAATGTGCTAATGAATTAGTTAAACCTTTAACAAATTTAATAAATCAGAGTTTCTGTGAAGGTTGTTTCCCAGACGCTCTAAAAACTGCAATTATAATACCTATTCATAAAAAAGATAACACAAAAGTGCCCAATAATTATAGACCAATAGCACTATTGTCAACTTTTTCAAAAATATTCGAGAAAGCAATGTACAATCAATTAATAGCATTTTTAGAAAAATTCAACATCCTAGATGACAGTCAAAATGGCTTTAGAAAATAGAGATCTACAACAATGGCAGTATACAATTATATTCAAACAGCTTTACAGTATATTAACGACAAAAAAATTGCTTTAGGTATACTTCTTGATATGACAAAAGCATACGATAAAGTTTCTTACAATATCCTATTAAAAAAATTATATGGCTCTGGAATCCGTGGATATACCTACGAATGGTTTAAGTCATATTTAACCAATAGAAAACAACTTGTACAAATTGAACATCACGAAAATAAGTCTAGTGAAATCTAAATAATCCGTTCTGAAGTAACAACTCTGAATTGGTCTATTCCACAGGGTAGCGTTTTAGGCTGTATATTATTTTTACTGTACATTAACGACCTTCCCAAAATTTTTAAAAATAGTATAGCATTACCAATTTTGTTCGCCGATGATCTATCTGTCCTTCTGAAATGTGAAAAAAATAGTGATCCCTACCTGTCTCTAAACAAAACCTTAAAAGATATAACTAGTTGGCTTGAAGACCACAACTTAGAAGTAAATTTTCACAAAACAAAACTAATGCAATTTAAATCCTACAAAACACCTTCTCTAAACATCAACTTTAATTTTCAAAATGTCCACATAGAAACTGTTAATGCATTTAATCTTCTTAGAATAAAAATTGACACAAATATAAATTGGACAAAGCATATAGCACATGTTAAAGCGAAACTGGCCAAATTTAGCTACGCTTTATTTCAAATTAAAGTCACCACAAATACAGAGACCGCAATTTCCACATACTATGCATACGCCTACGCTTGGTTGCGGTACGGTGTGATGCTGTGGGGGAATAGTGTAGATGCTCAAGAACTATTCATAATGCAAAAAAGATGTATAAGAATTATTGCGCATATAGATAATACTGAAAGTTGCAAACCATATTTTCAAAAATTTAGAATCCTCACTTTACCATCCATTTATATCTATGACATATGTATATTTGTATTTAAAAATAGTAAGAAATTTATAAAAGTTAGTGATACCCACCCAATAAATACACGACACAAAAATAGATTGTACTTACCTTATTCTAGAATCAAAATGTTAAACTGCAGCCCATACTATATGGCAATTAAAATATTTAATAAATTACCACCTGAAATAAAGAATCAACCAACCCTTAATTCTTTCCAAAACCAACTAAGAGATTTCCTAATTGCAAACTGTTTTTATTCCGTGAACGATTATTTATCTTTTAATAAATACCCTTTTTAATGTAGTTTTCCCTTTTAAAATTATACCTATAGCGAATTCAATACTGTGTAAGTAAAACAAAAAGATGGGTGATGTTTAGATTAGTATCTAATCTAGTATGGTAGTTGACTATTTTTTATAAATAAAAACATGTGAAAGCTAGGATCTCAAAAAAAAAATACCTATTTTATGTAGATTTAAGTTTTAGGTTTAAGTTACTTAAGTTTTTCTGAGTGGTTAAGTTTTTTGAAACTTTTCCTTTAAATTGCTGTGTCCGAAAAGGGCGATTAAGTATTTAAGTTCTTATTATTTATAACACCTATGTACCTACACTTAATTCGCAATAAAGAATTTGTATTTGTATTTATTTGTATTTGTCGTGTGTACCCAACATCTTTTTTTTCAACTTTTTACATCAACCACCTTTTTGGATAAGCTCCAAATTAATATTAACAAAATATTAACCAATATAATGCTCTATCCTTTTGTTGTGAAGTGAGGAAAAGATCCTTCTATAACGAACTCTCTCATTTTTTGATTTTTTGACGAAATAAAATTCTGACACCTGTTTCGTTTGACAGTCACTTATAACTTTTGACAGGACGTTCACAGTGATTACGCTCCGAGGCATGGTCGCTGTAAGCCCAAGATGGCGCTGGTAATGACGTCATGAGTGACGTCACGCTAGATATTGTAAACGCGCAAACGTGCATGCGGACCGGCTGTTATCGCGATAATATCGATATTATCGCTTTGGGGATCGCAGCCCAGTACAGTACATTCTCAGCGAAAATGATGTCTATGAGTACATTAATCAGGGGCCGGGGGGCACACTTAGGGGTCGTTCACATCAGTCTCATTCAGGAATAGGGTACAGCTTGACCATAAAGAGTTGAAATTAAATAAAATGGAACTAAAAATTTTCAGTACTAAATGTAGTCAGTGTTGCCAAATTATTCGTGATTTTGACGTATTTACATAGAAAGTGGCGCCCTCAATTTATGTCAACTCTTTATGGTCAAGCTATATTTGATAACATTGAAAATATACTACAAATTGTGGTCATCCTAACAAATATTGGCGTAAAAAAAACATATTTAACTATAATATAGACTAAATTAAGTCTTTAAATTGATTAATTTCACCTAGAAAAATGCAATAATTTTTGATTTTTTTCTGTGGCGAAAACGCTCTAAGTTGACTGACGTCACTTGCCTGTAAATAAATATGGCTTCAGGCGTATGACACGACCATAGACTAAGGATCCGCGATTGATGGCTGTCAAATGGCTAAGGGTATTACAATGTTTACAGGCTAGTGACGTCAACAAGCCACGTATCCAGCGCCATAGTGTTTTTAGCGCGGTTTTAAATTTTTAAACTTTAACTCTGTTTTTTTAAATGAAATACATTGATTTTTCCTAAATTATCAATGTGGTGCGCTTATTATGTAATAAGGATTAATTTATAATGGTTTTCCAAAATTAGTCACATAGCCTATTGTGTAGTAATCGGCAGGCTGTCCACACAAGGAATTTGTAATATTATAATAATATAATAACAATATATTGAATATTAACGTGGCCTTACTATGAGCTTATAAGCTCATAGTAAGGCCACAGAATAGATATAAGTACTACCGTGTAATACATTGGTACTTTTCTTTGGTAAGTTTTTATTTGTACCAAAAAGAAGTATCTCATCCATCTGTCAAATAAAGCCGACGGCGAAGTCGACGAGACTTGGGCGGTAGCTACGAACAGCGGCTCTATCGCGTAATTACTCTTAACTTAAGGTAACTCGGGGGCTAATTGTCTGACTCAAAAAATCTATCGCAATCGCTTTCGTTTGACAGATGGATGTGACACATTGCTGCATTTCTTTGGTAAGTTTTTATTAGTCCCAAGAAGAAGCTTCAATGTGTTACATCCTGAAAGGGATTGCGATAGATTTTTAAATTAGACAATAGAATGGCTGACTTCAGTCAAGCCAATGTCTTGGTCTTGCCTTCAAATTTTTGGTATCGCGTAAAATTCATCTTGGACTTGAAGCCCAATATTCCACTGGAATAGAGGAACAGAGTTCGCTTGGCTGCGACACCAAAAGTGACATGAGCCAGTGTGTGAAAATTTGTAAACGTGTGCGTGAACTTTAGAGATGCCCTGAAGTCCATTTTAGATTGTCGATAACCATAATGTATTATTGCTCTAATAAATAAAACACAAACAAGATTTTGAACAATTTTATTTAAATAATTTCTTAAAGTCTCCTTGAGGCTCCCAGCCTATTCTATATATGACATTTATCCAGTAACTTAATCACTGGATTTACAGGAAACCTGGAAATATTGTTAAATTAGTACTTAAGTAGGCATAATTTAATATTTGAAAACTGTCGGTTAAAAGCAGCTTTAGATAAAACTATCAGTGTTCACAAAGACAAACAAGGCTATACTGGAAATCATCGACATGAGTATCGATAATATAATAATATTTGATCAATCTCTACGCCTTATTTTCTCAAGTTCACGGACATAATATCTTTTTAACTAACACATAATGTTTAGAAATCAGCCTTTATTTAGAAAATAGGCGGTTAATAGCATGATATTAGTGTATTACTTAGTGTGTTTGGGAATATATTCAACTAAAATATGAAATATGAAAATGGTACTTGTACAATCTTATTTACCTGTGAAATGAGTGTTTATTTGGGTTTTTGTCGTAAATAACATTACAATTCAGTACAGAACACGACACCATTATTGATTTATATAGCTTTATGAGCCAAACGGATCAAATCGCGGTCAAAATTACAAAATAATCGTGTGGACGCTTTTCACCAAGATGATAACAGACGATAAATGAAGTCAAACTAGGTTCTGCTGTCATTTTCTTTTAACTCTTTCTCGCACATCGCATAAGCCGTAAGAATCGGTTTCTCACTCGCACCATTGTCCGTCTACTTGAGCGTAGCGAAATTTTTCTATGTCTATGTCTCTCATTGACTTCAAATACAAGGTTGCGTTCCGAACGTACGCTCCGAGTGCAACCGGAAGCTCTAACGCCGTTCCAAACATTAGAGCGTGACGTTCGCTTGTTACAACTTTCCCGTTCCAAACGTCAGAGCGTTGCAACCAAACAACCATCAAAATTGATGGTTGTAAAACGCTCTGACGTTTGTCTATAGAAAAAATGTCAATGTCATTTGACATTATTTTGTATTTTGATGTTTTATCTAATTTTCAAATAAATCATGGTAGCTTCGCAAAAAAAACAGTTTTTATTTGATTTTGAATAAAGGAAAGTTTATATTATTCGTATTCCAAATAGAAAATAAAGACTTTGTATTGACATTTAAAGTTCTTGGTCGTTCCTAACCTTAGAGTGAGTAAAAAAACAACCAAACAACCGCACGCACACTAAGCCTCTGAACGCAACCCGACACCGACAGGCTGATTGTCTTACTTTGTTGCAATCAACTTTGACAGAAATCGCAGTGACATTGCTGCTTTAGTAAGAACCAATGTGACAACTATCTTACTTAAAGGAGCAATGCAACTGCGATTTCAATCGATTTCAATCGAGAATTGTTAGCAACAGCCTTACGTAATCAAGGTACGAATTACGTAACTCTGTTGCTAACAATTCTCGATTGAAATCCATTGAAATCGCAGTTGCATTGCTGCTTTAAGTAAGATAGTTGTCACAATGGTTCTCACTAAAGCAGCAAAGTTACTGCGATTTCTGTCAGTGTTGATTGCAACAAAGTTACGTAATTAGGGGGCGTGTCCAACGATGACACAGCTTAAGGGTGGACACAATGAAACAGTGTTTCCACTATTACTACCTAATATTTGAGATTTTCAGAATCATTAATTTTAAGTATGAATAATTATTATTTTACTTAAGACATTAATGCCTATTATGAGTAACTGTTGATTTTAAGTCGTTTTTGCCTATAAAAGGTAACTATAACTACGATTTAAAAAAAATTGAGACTAGTTAATCTTTAGCCACTAAATAATTGTACCTGAGACAAATCTAGAGGTACTTTTAAAGTCTGAATATCTGTGAAATACTCTGAAAAAACTTTCATTGATTGTAATTCAACAGATTTTATAACTTGCTTGTTCCACTTAATATGAAAAAGTCAAAATTAATAACAGTGTTTCATTGTTGGACACAGGGTGTGTCATTGTGTACACCTAGGTGGACACTATGAAACAATTCCCATTTTCTTTTAAAAGTCTTCTTATTGGTTAAGTATCTATTTATTCATGAAACTATAAATGCCATATTATACCGAATTAAGTAGACTCCGTTCCTGTAAAAAACTGAATTCATATCTACAAAAATTAGAGAAATATGAGACTCAAAACTTTTGGTGTTTCATTGTACCACACTGCACCCTACTTGTTAATTTTAATTTAAAATAATGTTTGCATGCTATCATTAATGGTTGAATAGGCATATCCTTTAAAGACCTCCAGTGAACGCTAATCAAATGCAAATAAATGATATTCTATTCTATTCCATGGGTCCATTTACCCCTAAGGGGTTAATTATCGGAAATTCACAAAATATATGTTGGCTTTTAAAAGTTGTTAGTTTTTAAAAGTACTCCTGTGAAGATTCACGTTAAAATGTCTATTTAATATTATTTTTTCATACAAAGCATGAACACCATTTTACCCCTTTAGGGGTTGAAACATAGCCACTATTTAAACTGTAACTGTGCCACTGTGTTGGACTTAAAAATAAATGCCATTTTCGCAATCAACATCCCATAAAACCTCAATAACGACATCCATATCGATTTTGGGCTTATTACCCTATTTACCCCTTAAGGGGTTGATTTTCAGAGATTTACGAAATACATGTTTGATCATTTGTTTATAAAAGTACTCCTACGAAGTTTCAAGTCGTAATGTCTTTTATATTATTTCCATACAAATTTTGAACCCCAATTGGCCCCTTTAGGGGTTGAATAATATCTACCACCTAAAATTAAATGCCATTTTCGTATTCAACATCCCATAAAACCTCGATAACGACACCCATATCGAGGGTGACCTTTTTTTACCCCATTTACCCTCTAAAGGGTTGAGTTTCGGAATACCACGAAACACATGTTTGCTTATTTGTTTTTAGAAGTACTCCTACGAAATTTCAAGTTGAAATGTCTATTTAATATTTTTTCCCATACAAACTTTGTACCCCCATTTCAACCCTTTAGGGGTAGAATTTCCAAAAATCCCTTTTTAGTGGGTGTTTACACTGTATAAAGAATCTATGTACAAAATTTCAAGTCTCTAGGTTTAGTGGTTTGGATTGGGCAATAGTCTGTCAGTCACCCCTTCACTTTTATATAAGAGATAATTATTTGACCATGTGTTCCTTAGAGAAAGTTGTTCAGATTCGTGGACTGAACACATCCTCAAAATTTGGATGGTGAATACAAAATGACACCTTGTATAAGTGTGAACCTAGTGCATATGTTACGGCTAATGCCCGAAGTGCGGCTAAACCTAGTTTTAGCCGGCTAAAGCTAGGTGTAGCCGATAGCTGTTGGCTAAACCTAAGTGTAGCCGATTTACTCTTAAAAAAGTTATTTCTGTTGTTTGTTAAAAAAAAAATAACCTCGAAATTTCTAACCTATATTCGGGACTTACAGGGGTAAAGCAAATCGTTTCACCTACTTTAGCCAACAGCTATCGGCTACACCTAGCTTTAGCCGGCTAAAACTAAGTTTAGCCGCACTTCGGGCATTAGCCGTGACACATACATTAAGGTCAGCCACACATAGACGGAATCCCGTTACGGAATTCCGTACATACGTGATTCCGAACGCAGCAAATTCTTACACAATGGGATTTTTCCGTACGGCATCTTCATACATTGTCGAAATTCTGTTCGGAATTCCGTAACGGGATTACTTCGGGCTTAAAAGCCGGGCCAGACTGTTGCAAACAAGCCCTCCACATCGGTCTCCACCGGGCGGTTTAAAACAGTGTAAACACTTGTTTGCAACAAAAATTCATTTGACTTTCCACAACCTCTGTGGACGGGACGCCCGCTTGTAAGGTGGGAGCCTTGTTGTAAACAGTGTGGACACAAACACCAACCGTGGGCTCCACAAGCCTCCCACCAAGGTCACCCCTGTGAAAAGCTTGTTAGCAACAGTCTGGCCCGGGTTTGAGTGCGCTGGTACACATTGGACCAACGCGTTGGCCGAGCGCGTTGGGCGAACGTGTAAAGACCTACTTGGGAGTATGTTGGGAGTTGGCGCGAGCGTTGGCCGCCGGCCAACGCTCGCGCTCCCGATTTACTCTTAAAAAAGTTATTTCTGTTGTTTGTTAAAAAAAAAATAACCTCGAAATTTCTAACCTATATTCGGGACTTACAGGGGTAAAGCAAATCGTTTCACCTACTTTAGCCAACAGCTATCGGCTACACCTAGCTTTAGCCGGCTAAAACTAAGTTTAGCCGCACTTCGGGCATTAGCCGTGACACATACATTAAGGTCAGCCACACATAGACGGAATCCCGTTACGGAATTCCGTACATACGTGATTCCGAACGCAGCAAATTCTTACACAATGGGATTTTTCCGTACGGCATCTTCATACATTGTCGAAATTCTGTTCGGAATTCCGTAACGGGATTACTTCGGGCTTAAAAGCCGGGCCAGACTGTTGCAAACAAGCCCTCCACATCGGTCTCCACCGGGCGGTTTAAAACAGTGTAAACACTTGTTTGCAACAAAAATTCATTTGACTTTCCACAACCTCTGTGGACGGGACGCCCGCTTGTAAGGTGGGAGCCTTGTTGTAAACAGTGTGGACACAAACACCAACCGTGGGCTCCACAAGCCTCCCACCAAGGTCACCCCTGTGAAAAGCTTGTTAGCAACAGTCTGGCCCGGGTTTGAGTGCGCTGGTACACATTGGACCAACGCGTTGGCCGAGCGCGTTGGGCGAACGTGTAAAGACCTACTTGGGAGTATGTTGGGAGTTGGCGCGAGCGTTGGCCGGCGAACCGAGTATTGTCGGTTTTTCGTGCACTCATCAAAGGATCTTGGCGCCCGCGTTGGCGCAGCGTTCACACGTTGGCGCCTTTTTAACCGACTTAAAAAAAAGGAGAAGGGTCTTAGTTCAACAGAATCTTGGTTTTTATGTATGTTACTCGATTACTCGAAGACGGCTGGATCGATTTGAAAAATTCTTTGTTTGTTTGAAAGCATATACTTCCAAGTTGGTCCCATTGTTATAAGGTCAGGGTTTGATGATGGGATCTTGGAGAAATCAAGGGAAATCTTCAAGTATTATAGGCGCACCTACAGCGATTTTGGTATTTTCTTCAGCATTTGCATATGGAAAATACCATTTTCGTGAAACTGATGATGAAGACCATAGATGATCATCGGATTTATTCAATACTACGTGTTTCACTGGTGCGATACGATTAAGTAGGTACTTAAATTTGGTTGCTAGTAGGGAATGCAAACCGGTTTCACCGAAACCGAAAAAACCGGTTTTTCGGTCGATTTCACAAGTAAAATAAAACCGGTTTTTTAAACGACAAAACCGGTTTTTTCGGTTTTTTTGTTTGATTCATGTTTTATGCTTTGCAATTCATATAAAGGTAGTTTTTGGGTGCCATTTTGTCGAACTCGGTTCGGTAACTATTTTAATTATTTGCAAATTGATTCATAGTGGATATTCTGTCTTAAAATTGATGCAGTTTTGTGGGATAAGTGTCTACGAAACTGAACAGTATGTAGGATAATTGAAATAGGCGCGATCTTGGTTGTGCGAAGATGAGGTTTTTATTGTAGTGGTGGCTACCTCGGCAGAACTCAACGAGTAAACTGTCTTGATAGATCTTGATATGCGATGCACTCGCATTTTATCTAATGTAAACTAAAACAATACCTACCACTGAACTAAGTATTCAGCACTTGATACTGGCAAAAGTTAGCCCTGGATCATACTGAAAATATTAAGTATTTTCAAAATATATCAAGCGTATGGTGTCATTTTTTAAGATATTAATGATGATTATAGAGACCTCCTTGGCCAAATGTTTATTTTCTAATAAGAATTTTATTTTTTGTTAGATTTTGAAAACTTTTTAATAGATACTTATCTATTAAATCATCAATATTCGATATTCAATCATACTTCAGAAAGCAAATTGTTTAGATATAAAAATACGTTAGTGCCAATAATAGAAGACTTCAAATATATTTTTTTGTTTTACTTATAAGAAAAAATGAGCTCTGATTTATAACGTTAAAACTTGTTAGCTAGAAGCTTATTACGTCTACGTGATTATTAATAAAAAATAAAAATCAAATGATTTTTCTAATGACGATAAAATAATCAAATGATCTATAAGAAAAATAGACCAACGTTTGTCTATTTTTCTTAGTAACAAATGTACTTAATGTTACGTTAGTTTATAAACATTATTAAGTTACCGAGTCAACACGTAAAGAAGAAGAACATTATTAAGAAAAGTATCTAAAATTGTCCATCGATAGGTTCATCGATATGAACGTATTACTTGCAAATCAGTAAACCTACCGGGAACCGCAGAGTCCATCCTCTCCGTTATCATCCTTAGAACACTGTTGGCGCTACCGCGCAACCGTAGCATCACCGAGGCAGTCTTTTTGCGCATGATGGTATAAAAATCGTCTACACTAGCATCCGCAAACATGCCCGATGCGCTGCAATAGCGCGGCAGCCCTACCAGCGCCCTAAAGATGTTATTATGTTGAACTCTAAGCGCATTGTACGGCCTCTGTGTGAAATTGACCCATATACCACTCGTGTACAAGTTTTGACAAAGCCTTAAGTCTCTAAAAAGCGTGATATTCACATTAAGTGTGAGTGAAAAACGTAAAAATCTATGGATCAACATATTTCCACGAACAGCCAATGCTCCTGCGCTCACGCTAAACGTCTAAATCATCTTTAAGATTTTCGTTTACAATATGACCTAAATATTTAAATTATATTACACGTTTTAAAGGTGACCCATTCAGGAAAATAGGTGAGATCTGTTTTGGTTCTTTGTTTGCACTTTTCAATAACATAAACTGAGATTTTTTCATATTGTATGTAAGACCATGATTTACAGCATATGTTTTACATACCTGTATCATCTTCCTTAGTCCACTAATCGATTTGTCTTTTATTTTAATTTATTTTTTGTATTTCAGTTTCAAAAATTCTTTCCTAAGACGATTTTTTTTGGGATTTCTGACTTTTTTAATCTCTCTCAAACCATAAAAGTGTTTGATCATTATTAGAATCGACAGATTGGCGACACAAAAAATTGTGTATAATGGCCATTTTTTTGCTAACTGTACATTTTTTGATAAACTGTGAATGGGGATACTCTTAAAATTGTAAAAATGTTCATCAAATGAACAAAAATGTATTATTGCTCATGTTCCAATAATGTTCTTTAAAACCGGTTAAAAACCGGTTTTGGATTCAAAACCGGGAAAAAACCGGTTTTCATTTCACTTCGGTTTTGCATTCCCTAGTTGCTAGGCTTTTTATGTTCGATATATTTAACATAATATAATAATTAATATACATAATTATACATATATATATATATATATATATATATATATATATATATATACATATATATATATATATATATATAATTAATTATTAATATACATAATTATGGTGAACTGGAGCTGATAGTAAGGAGAACTCTTCAACATCTAAAGCCCCTGCCCCTGCGTCGGGAAAACAGTGTTTTGTAAAAGGTGATAATCCGTTGATATAAGACTACCTATTGTAACTTAAATAATATCGTCAGTAAATAGACCTACTACAAAAAAGTTTAAAATAAAAAGTTTTTAAAAATACTAAACCCCCTTCAAAAACATTAAAATAACCAAACAAAAACAGCATTGAAAATAAACGGACCCCGAATTACGTAACTCTGTTGCTTACAATTCTCGATTGAAATCGCAGTTGCATTGCTGCTTTAAGTAAGATAGTTGTCACATTGGTTCTTACTAAAGCAGTAATGCCACAGCGATTTCTGTCAAAGTTGATTGCAACAAAGTTAGACAATCAGCCTGCTGCACGCGTAGCATGACCAACATCGAGATAAGATTCGACTCACAGAACAATGGCTTGTCTACACCGAAATGTCACTTTTGTCGGGTTGAGATCGAGATACTCATGCTCGCATTTACAACTAGTAGACTCGTATTGTTCTTTGTCGTGGCCTAATGTCAAAAGTCGACAAACACGAGCTTTTCTCTTCAACTGACATTAATTTGACAGTTGAATCAGAGAAACTTGTCTACCACCCTTTGAGTAGTCGAGAAGGTCGAGAGAGAATCACAGACTAATAAGAAGATTCGAAATAGTTTTCTACGTATTTTATTTTATATGAATCTAAATTTCGCAATAAAAATAAATCTAAATTATCCGTGCTTATATTTTATTCCTTAAAAACTTAAATTAAAATTATTTTCATACGTTGATTTTAATATTTCGTAATTTTCTCGTCATTTTACACAGATTACTAAATTAACAATTTCGTTAGTAGTCTGTGTTATCTTTTCAAAATACTCTCAATAAAAGAAAGGCAAACGAATTTATATCCATACAGCTATATTTAATTAGTTTTAAGATTTTAGCGTTGTGAAATCTATAGAAAGGAACGGTGCTTTATGAGAAATAAAGTAATTATTTTCTATAGGCAATATTATTCTTCTCGAACTCGAGAGAGCTTGTCTACGGAAGAGAACGCTTTCTTGAGTGCCTCTTTATCTTAGAACTTATAAAAAAAATGAGAATCATGTTTAAACTAAATTATTTCGGATCAAATTAGATAATTTTGACGTTTATTGGTGTTGAAATAAAAAGATTACCTTTAAAATTCATTTTTTTTTTATTAAAAGACATTAAAAGGTTTCGAAATTCTGAGAACGGGTCCCAGTCCCACCTGTCTGTCAAACTGTGCTCAGCAATCGAGAAGGTCGAGACGACAAGTCTTCGTAGACAAGAGTCTCGTTTGCTCATGCTACGCGTGCTGGTCTAAAAAGCAAGAAATGAAATATTCAAATCTCCATAATAACTAACTCGAAAGTTTGTACGCATATCTAATAATAAACAACGTATTATGAAGTCGGGTGGGGTTTTAAAAACTGAAATGAACAAATAATATGGAATCCAAAGCATATACAATATAAAAACAAAAAAAAATGTTACTAAGCTAGATAAATAAAACATATTTAACGTCAAAGATGTTTAGTAAAGTTATAGAAGTGCGTTTAATAAATAATAGAAGGTAATAAATAAACGCCCTGTGTAAATAAATTGCCGCGGCTGCAAGAGATTCCACGACCATCTTTGTTAGAAAGCCAATGCAGACTGATCGGTACACCAATGTGTAAACAGCGACATGCCCTGGCCGCGCGCGTGAACTTCGGGCTTTAGACGATTAGAAGATTAGCAGATAAAAACTTATTTTTTATTTTATTTATTTGGCTCTTCAACAATGTGTACACTATTACAATTATAATTAACTCTATAAAAAAAATATGACATATTACATTACTTACAGAAAAGCATCACATGCACGAGAAATTGCGTAAAGTTTTTAATTAGCTATACTATAATATTAATATATCTAAAAATTACATCATTTGCAAAAAATTGCGCGGCGCGGCCGTTTTTTTACTATAACCAAGCAAAATTACAAAATTAGTTAGTGAAGCTGACTAAAAATCGCGCGTCCGTTTTTTGACTAATAGGCAAAATTGAAAATCTTGGATTCGCAGATCCCTATCTGGGCGCCCCGTAGAAATGTCGCCCAGGGCGCTGGTAGTGCTAAACCGGCACTGAAAGGGTGTCAAAGTACAATAGATTTTCCTATTATGCCGTTGTTTTAAAGAATATGGTCGATTTTGTGTCGGAAAGGGCAATTTTAACAACCCGCAGGGGCAAAAGTTTTGATCGGGTCTGGCAACACTGGTACTGTCATTGTCAATGTCATCATTTTTCAAGTAAACTGTAGGTAAACGAGGTAAACAACATCGAAGATTTATTACAATACAAAATTATTTAAACTTATATCTCAATAATCTGCTGAAAAAGCTGAAAATGAACCACCCAAGGGTCCGAACCTGACTCTCCGACCGGGCGTGCAAAATATGCTTGGCGTACGACGTCCGCTTGCATTCAATATCAGTAGCACTACCATGAGTTTACAAAAACCATTCTCGATATCGACCGCGTTAGCAATTTGTATGGGAAATTGAAGCAGAGCCTCTAGCGGATACGCGAAGAACTAAAATCTATAGTAAATGTGCTCACCATCCACGAGTTTACCATCCTCGCTAATGTAAACTCGATACGGGGTAAATGTCCCATATTTCGGCATGTTAAGACTTAGGATATTCATTCTATATGTATGAGGAAGATGGCGAAATTAATAGTTAAGTTTTAATGTGGCTATGTTATACCTTTAGGCGAGTACATTATAAAAATAACTCTCCCCCTCTCCCCTCTACCACGTCACCCCTCCCCCTTAGAAATGTGACCCGTTTTACAGATTTTCTAAATTTTCAGGAAAACCATACAAGCTAGGACAAAATGGTCAATAATTCAATTATTTACTGATAAATTACCTACAAATAAGTATAGCTATTCATTTTGATACAAGTTATAGTTTCCAAGCTATGGTGTGTCAAAGTTTATGGTAGTGACTGTACGCGACAAAAATAATAAAAATCCGGCTATTGCTTAACCAAAGGTTTCCTTCACCAGGATTGATCTTTGTGTTCCTAAGATGGGTTTACGAAGTGGAGCCTCCTGGATTTTTCATGTAGGTGGGGGAGAGGGGAGAGTTCAGCCTTCATGAAGTCTGATGTTAATAACTGCCTAAGTATAGTACTAAGCCAAGTTTGGTATAATTTTCGGAAAAATCAATAACGTAGAATTAATTTTTGGTTTAAAAAATGCCAAAGATGGCATTGTATGGCACGTATTGTATGGCACGTATTGTATGGCACGTAAACATAAACCTAACCTAAGAAGGTTAGGTTTATGTTTACGTGATCGAGTATTGTGCCCCGATTTATGAAATTGTGACATTTGCCTGTAGTTTCGCTGATATAAAAGGTACGCGGATGGGCTATATGTCAAATTGTACGTCTGCCAGAGGGCTTCAAAGTGGAATTTGAATTCCTAAAAAAGGTCAGTAACTTTTTGAGATTTTCCAAAATTTTCGAAAATTGCAAATTCTTTTCGCCGACTTGGATCGAGAATTCCCCAATATAGTTTTATTATTACCCACAAAAAAATCCGCGCGGCTATACAGGGTATCCCAAAACTTTGCCACACGGAGGGAAAGTACCTTAAATATTGAAGATGGGAAATTTTACTGAAAGAAGACTTCATTTTATTTTTAAAAATAATTGGAACTGCATTCAAAGATTTTTGGAAATCACCTGCCTTAACCAGGAATCGAACCCAACAAAAACGTTTTTTTTTTTTTATTTATTTTAACGGTACCAATCAAAAGGGTTACTCATAAGGATTATTTTTTCTTAAGTGAGACAGCATCTTAAACAAAAGGAAGACCATGAAATTTAACATTTAAATTATCATTATTACAAATTTGTATCAATTTGTATCGAAACGTAAGCGATTTTAAAAAATCTTTGAATGCAGTTCGGTTTCTTTTTAAAAACAAAATGGCTAGATGGCACTGTTAAATTAATCGTGCTATTGAGTTGTATTGTTAGAAGTATAAGGCATGGGTCTCCAACCTTTTTAGCAAAAGGGCCATACTTACTCTTCCACCACGTCCCAAGGGCCAGGATCTAGCTAGCTCCGTACCAACGTACTGTAAATTACTATATTGTTGGTACGATCTGGCCTGCTTTAGCGGGCCGGATTGTTGGTGCTCGCGGGCCGGATCTGGCCCGCGGGCCGTAGTTTGGAGACCCCTGGTATAAGGCATGAGAAAATTTTGTTAAAATTAATTATTCCAATGCACCTGTCGTGTACTAAGTGGATTTTTATTGAATAGTACACCCTCGAAATCAGGCCTTGGCTGCAACCCTTACTCGAGGGTTGTTCAAAGTTTCTTTCAAAAAATTTTCCTATCTTAAATATTTAAGGTACTTTCCCTCTATGTGGCAAAGTTTTGGGACACCCTGTATATCTAATTTTTATAGTGTAGTCGCAATGACCACTTTATGTTCATATTAGTCAATCAAAACTGGAGTAGAATCGAAAAATGATTACATATTTTGTTTCATGATATTAATCCTTATCCAACTATATAATTTAATGATCAAGGTTCCATTATTTACATGTCAATTCTTATTTAAATTATTCTAATCGGACCTTTCGTTTGGAAGTTACTACGGGCATACGGGATCAGTTGTACTATTTAACTATTTAAAGTTTTATTCAAATTGACTTTCTGTGAGCTTAAGAAGTAGGTACATACGAGCGCTAATCTTATGGTGGTGACAAGGAATACACGCCATAAAGCTGTCTGTGCCGACGACTGAGAGTTTTGAACGTCGCATTGCCCTCAGTCACGGTAATGGATAGATACCGTTACCGTGTCTCAGTTCAGTTACCAAAATGTTGGTACTTGATTTTTAGACAGTTTATGTGGTATAGATTTTGTACTAATGTAGGTGTAATAATTAATAAATTGCGACAGAAAAAAAAACTAAACGAAATAACGTACTAACACGAAATATTGGTCGTTTACCTTAGTTTGCAATTATAATCCGACTAAGTAAAAAAAACACTAGTTAGTGCGTGTATACCGAATGTAAGTGAATTTTGAATTTATGTTGGTTACTATCTTTTTACTTTCCTCTATGGTTACTATTTATGTCAAATCGAAGATGTCAAATGTAATTTTCACGTTTTAATAATTATTTATTTTGTGTTTTCTTTGCGTATTTTGTTGTGCAATAGCTAGCTTGTTAAGATTGATAAGAATAAAATTAGAAGCAGACGATTAGAGGAGTTTATGGAAAGGTGAAATAAAAGGTTGGTACTTGATAGGTACAAATCCTTGGACGATTCGTCCAAGTACAAATCATAAGAAAACTCAGATAAACCTAAATCCAACCAGGAAAATACATTTATGAAAGTTTTTATAAAACTTACGCTGTTTTAGTTTAAGCTTCTCTTCTAATTGTTTCTTAATATTTATGATTAGCTATCCATGACCTTGATTTGTTTTTACTATTGGCTATAGATGCATTTATTGCAATTTTTTAAAGACGACCTGCCCCCATGCTCCAATGGCCAACCTTACTTTTAAAGCTTAAAAATCTTAAAATATGAGCAATAGACGATTAAATAACGTGTCGCAAGCTTATGTAAATCTCAGACTTTGATATTGTGTGACAAGCTTACGGCACGTAATAACGTAGCGTTCAAACGCATAGAATGTTGGCCATTTGAGTAGGGGGGACAGAGCGTGATTACGATAATAGCCTAGGTCTTATTTCAACACGGTAGAGCTTAATGAGAATCCCGCAACTTATACAACTTATGGTTTACTCATTTCATTACAGATAATGTGTGTATCATCCAACAATCGACAAAATATCCAATTTTCCTTCCAAATTAATAAAAACGTACAAATTGGACGAAATACAACCTGGCAGAGCGACATGCGGCAGATACCTACGTTTTTTTTGTGCCTTATTCAAATATGATATTAAATAAACAAATAAGGCCCAAAATGATACAAATCTATGACGTAAAGTGAGATCTTTTTTTTTGAATATATTATAACATGAATCTTTACTTTGTTATAATAAATATTCAAATTTATTGATAAGATGTTTTTATTTAATATGGTTTCATATTTAACCTCAATTTAACATAAAAAAGTTATAGGCCTTAATTTAATAAGTGTAATCGATTTATTACGGCCAAAGTCAATTTTTCGGAAAATTACATTTAGTTAGAACTGTTTTCTTATATTCCTACTGTTAAATAATAAATTTAATAATATTTAAAGACTTACAATTAAATAGGCCTTATTTGTATCAAGTACTTATTACCTTGATATGGACGGAATTAACATATTTGCAACTAAGTAGATTATTATTTAGATTTAACACAATATTTTCTAATTTTGTAATAATTATGCTTGATAGGAAAGTACTTAATTAAACTTTTTTATATTAGTTTCAAAGTGGAGGAATGCATTACGTTACAGCGTATTTGAATGGTGACCTTAGTAAGCCCACTGAATGGAGGGCCCACCTAGAAGGGCCACTATTCAGCGTTGGGCACAACCTGACCCACCCCCTGACTAGAGGATTTCTAACACGGGTTTTCATATTTATCGGTTTATAATTTGCCCTTGATTTCGTCGCATTATGCAGCTGTGGCGCACATATTTTATGCTAAATAAGCTTTGAAAGACATTATTTAGACTATTTTATACACAAAAAATACTAAATTAAATTAAAATAGAAGTATTCACGCCAATGACTATGTTTACCGCGGTTTGATTACATTCTCTTTTGTTGTACCTATTTTTTACATTCCTATGCCATAGAGGATAGTAAAAGGTATACTCATTGATCTCACGCCTCAAAACGCAAGTGAGTGACTTTACTACTATCGTTATGGTATTTCTCGATACCATCTGTCAATTAGTAACTCATGGTACCGAATTGCTATGAAAAAGGCCAAAACGTTACTCGATGCTCGCTAGCGAGTATAGTAAACTATTGTAGTTTACATACCAACTCATGGTAGAGCTACTGATTGCCAGCTCGGGATGTTTACGAGAAATTCACTGAAACACCGGTAAGCAGTGGTCTCGAAGCTACAGATTTTTCGGTATTTCTACCGATATGGAGCTTCTCCTACCGAAATGTGAAGATATTTTCACGAATTCTGAGTAGTTCTGAGCATATAAGGAAATTCTCCAGATTTTTTTTACCAAATCAAACTAGCAAGTAGCAACCCGTTTCGATTCGTTGGTATACAGGGGAATCCTCTACGACTCTGCTAAGCGATAATTCAGACTATCACCCAATTGCACTAAACTTAAGAATCGCCTAAGTCTTTTCTTAACTACAACTCGACCAAGTTAAGTAAGCGAATGACAGCTACATGACCGCTAAGTTTGACACCGTTTTAATTTGGTCGTGTTGGAGTTAGGAACAGACTTAGGCGATCCTTAAGTTTAGTGCAATCGGGTGTATATTTTTCATTTGTTTTCAACTTGTTCTTTTACAAGTAGGTACACTTTTCTTCATTTAGGAACATTAAATGGTTACTCGTTTGAAAGCTGCAATAGTCAACTTGCGGACTTTACTGTCGAATTTACTGTATAATTTCTAGTATTTGCCATGTGTCAGTTGGAATAAAAAGGAATTGGATTTTCATACAAAAACACGCGAAATTTATCATTTTCCAATTCAGGACTTAGCTAGTTTGTACGGAAAACCATATTGTTGCCCTTATTTTTTATTAGTAGCAGGTATAATGGTTTTTTTCACAATATACCGATTTTGGGTAGGAATCTACCGATTTTTTTTGGCAAATCTACCGATTTCGCATTTTGACGTTCGAGACCACTGCCGGTAAGTTATTTTACCTATTACATCTGTTCTTATGTGGTTCCCTGAATGAAGGCTCCGTTACGCGAAATCATTTGTCTCTGTCTTTTTCTTCACGTGTAAAGAGTATGGAAAATAACCTCACTTCTGCACTTTTCGATGTTTTTCGTTGTTTTTTCATCATTATCTTTAGCACAATTATCTTTCTTGAAAAAAGTTATTGGAGCAACTGCACGGTACGTTAAAGTGTATTTTGATGTAGAATTCAATACGTTTACACTATTGTTTATGCCAAAAATATGGCCCGCGACAAGCGCTTTTTATGATATTCTGATTTTATTTTATAATCATCTGTGAGGTTTATACGCAATTTAATGTTTGTAGCAACTAGGAAAACTCTTTAACTAGTTGTATGATTTTTTTTGGTGGCTACAAGTTTACGTTTTCTATATAAAGATATGGCCCGCGCAAACCATGTTTTCCTATTACTGCCCCTGAATCGTAACATTTGGACTGTTCTCAAATCTTAAATCCAGAAAACTTCAAATTTAGAAAATGTTAGTCAATACTTCCTCCGATCCAATCATATTTCAAGCGTAACGTACGCACGCAACGACGCGCCGCTCGCGACTGCCTCTTTCAGTTGAAGAATGTGCTAGGATCATGGCTTTTCTGGAACTAGGCATCAGTATGCGTCGCACTGCAAGAATAGTGGGTGTGACGGTACGAACGGTCCAGAAGGTAAAGCGAAGGTACGAAGAGACTGGACTGTTGTAAAAGGAATTAAACAAGAATTGAGCAGGTAAAATCAGTATTTACTAGTGAAAATTTTGGTAACCAAGTAAACAAAGTACAGGTATAAACAGCTGTCTAAGATGACATAGAATCATAGAATTTAGATTAAACATTGTAACTAACCAGTATCACAACATGGACACCATCTGAGGAGACCTTGTAATGGCAGACTCAGGTGTACCAGTGCCCGAGAATATCGTTATATTATTTCCACTGTATTAAGAAATCGCCACCAAAATGCAGTTGAAGTCCAGCAACAGCTACTTCAGATCCGGAGGGACTACATTAGTGACAGTACAGTAAGAAGAAGACTTGCTGAAGCAAATTTAAAACCCCGAAGACCAGCGAGTAGCCCAAAACTCGAGAGACAGCATCGAGTAGCGAGACTGCGATACGCTCGTGAACACATGCAGTGTGATGAAGAAGAATGGTCAAGAATTTTGTTTACAAATGAGTCTCAATTCTCCCTTTACACTTCTGATGGAAGGCGAAGTGTTTACAGGCGACCTGGTGAGCGATACCTTCAAGCCTGCATCTCAGAAAGAGTCCAGTACGGTGGAGGCAGTGTACATGTATGGGCTGGCATGTCTTCAGAAGGTCGCACAGAGCTAGTAGCCACAGAAAATGGCACCCTCACTGGGCGAAGATATGCTCAAGAGATTCTCAATGAGTATGCAGGGCCGTATTTAGCAAATATGGGTGATGGATCGATGCTGATGCATGATAATGCCCGGCCACACACGGCTCATATCATACAAGAGTATATTCAGGAGGTCGGTATCAGCGTGATGGCTTGGCCATCAAGAAGTCCTGATCTCAACCCGATTGAACACGCCTGGGACGAGCTTGGGAGGCTAGTCAGAAATCGCAGACCACCACCTACTACCCTCAGGGCACTAAAGCAGGCCCTGGTAGAAGAATGGGAGAATATTCCCCAACATCGGCTCCGAAACCTAGTGTTCAGTATGCCAAACCGGCTCGAAGCTGTAATCAGAGCTCGAGGAGGCAATACCAGTTATTAAAAATGTTGTAATAGAGTATCTGTTGATTTTGTAATCTACGGCTATTGTATCTGGGATCTGTCAGAATGACAGCCCGCCTCTGACTACTGTTATGCACCACGCTACGTGGATGCGATTGTGTGATGATTTGGTAATTGTGTATTTCTATATTAATACACCCACTATAAAAGTAATATCATCTTTTATTAAAGGACCCACTAAAACATGGTGGCTGCGGTTGGTCCATAAAACAGTATCGACTATCGGGTGAGCAGTGCAACAAATTGGAAGTATACTAAAATGGCGGAACAATTAGTGAATTTGCTCCCGGTACAAAACGTTCGTCCGCCAGACGAATTCAACTTCGTGCCGGCTGATTGGGAGAAGTGGAGAAGGAGATTCGAGAGATACATCATAATAAGCGGGTATGAGGGGCGAGAAAGTCAAGAGAAAGTTGAATTATTGATATATTTGCTTGGGGACAGAGCAGAGCAACTATTAAAACAGTTAAAATTAGAGGGAAAAACGTATGAACTAGTATTAGAGGCGCGTAATGCACATTTTATACCAAAAAATAATGTTATATTTGAGAGATGCAAATTTAACAGGAGGGAACAAAAGGATGGGGAGAAGGGGGAGGAGTTTATCAGAGATTTACACATATTGGCCGAGACATGCGAGTATGGCATGTTGGAGGGTGAGTTGATTAGGGACAGAATTTGGGATGAGAGATAAAAAGACCAGTGAGCGGCTTCAAATAATGCCAGCATTAACATTGGATGAAACGTGTAGATTAGTTAAACAAGCGGAAGAACACAAGAGGAGGCAAAAGTAATGTGGCAGGGAAAGGAGGAAGATTATGTGGTTAACAAAGTTACTAAAACGGAAGAGAAGAGGAAGTGCTGGTGGTGTGGCCGTTGGGAGAAGCACACTAAAGATCAGTGTCCAGCGGCAAATCAAAAATGTCATAAATGCAAGCGTACAGGGCATTTTGCAAGAAGTTGCAGAGAGAGAAGAATAAATAATATTAATGACAATCAAGATGATTTTCAAATTGAGGTGGATTTAGAGATAGACAAAATGAATAAGAAGGTAAAATTTTTGATTGATACAGGTGCTGATGTGGTAGCTATACCAGATACTTTGTTGAAAAATGAAAGTAGTTTGATTCAGTGTAAAGAAATTATTAGGGGACCAGAGGGAATAGCCCTAAATGTGTTAGGATATGTATGGACTAAATTAACTTGTAAGAATAGAGCATTTTGTGGTAAAGTTTTTGTGATAAAAAATTTACAGACACCAATATTAGGTAAACCAGCTATAATACAACTAAAAATATTAAAACTATGTAATATTAGCAGTAAAGATTCAGAGACTGAAGATGTAGAGAGAGAATATCCAGGAATATTTAATGATTTAGGTGTTTTTAAGGATAAATTTAGCATACAATTAATAGACAATCCAACACCATTCATTCAGTACACTCCAAGGGTTGTGCCTTTACCATTGTTAGATAAAGTTAAGCAAGAGCTAAATAGGTTAGTGCAAATTGGTGTTATTACACCTGTTGATGAACCTACTATGTTTGTATCTCCTATTGTTGTCGTACCGAAACAACGAAATAAGAACTAAGGAAGCCTAACTCCTAACAAATATTGCTTAAAAAATGGCACCTTCGCATATTCTGTAACACAAAAAGGTCGCAAACTCAACAATGAACTAGTAAAAACATACCTTATTACAATGTACGCATAATCGGTATTAGGTTGTATTCTAACGCATATCACGTTTTATATTGGCTGGGGTTTGAACGCAGATCAAACATGATTGGATATTTGGCTCGCGCCGTGTCACTCATTGGGCCGTTGTCGTGCCTTTGTCATTGAAGCGAGGACGGTGTAATGTAGAATGCAGTCAGTACACCTAACCTGCTAAGATCACTACGGCCCGGCGCGGTGGGCGGCATCATAAAATTGTTTTATGAAATTAGTACATTATTATTTGTTAGATATAATGTTTGTTTTATTACGTAGACAGACGACTTGGTAAAGATCGCTCGAATACGCTGAATGTAAGTCGTCTGCAACTAGTCGCTCTGGAAAACTAAAAGAGACATAATGTCAGGAGTGGACGTCTTTCAGCTGTGATGATTTTATTGTTATTTTATTTTATGAAAATTATAAAATGATGATGTTGATGAATGATGATCATATTAATTGGTAAGACACTTGATTTCAAGAAGGACTAAAATTAGGTAAGGTATTGAAATAAAATAGGTATGCTTAATAAAAGAGAATGTATTATGTAGAAATTTCTTTTTCATAACATGTAAGTACATAATGTGGATAATTATCACATTGGCGAAAGCAACGCCTCAATACGTCTTTTAGAGGTGTGACTGCGTGTTAATGACGTGAGGTGTTAATACGTTGCTTTATTTTTATTTTTCACATAAAAAAGCATGCTTTAATTGGCAGTACAAAATTCTTATAGCGACATCTTTTTAACCGACTTCAAAAAAGGAGGAGGTTCTCAGTTCGTCAGAATATATTTTTTTATAGCAGCGTATTCCACCAAGTCAAAATTTACTCTTGCCAAAAAACGTTTTCAAATGCAGACTATTTTAATATGCTTATTGACCGGTGCGCGAATACCTAAGCTAGCTATATGTGAGACGGTGGATTGGAAGAGGTGGATCAACTCCGTAGCTAGCGCGATCGCCAGATTTGACACCCCTTGAGTTTTATTTGTGAGGTCATGTTAACAGTTGATGATTAAAAACATTTGTGAGAGTGAAGCCGTAATGCGTTTGCGAATAATAGCCACTTTTGTACTTATTAAGTTGAATACAGGTGTGCTGCAAAGTGTTCGAGACAATCTAGTGCACAGTTGCTGGGCATGTATTGCTATTGGTGGTGGAAATATGGAGTAGCATCTTCGCAGCAGATCTCATATTGGGGTTCCAGCAGAACGATCCGCGAATCAAACTCCATATTAAAAAGCTGTTTTCAGAGCTGCATAAAAATCATAGTTTCTGGAAATTGTCATTACTTTGTGTTCTGACGGACTTGACCTTATGACGTCACTACTTGTGGTGCCGCTGCCTTCGGTGTTGCAATGTGAGTTCCCCATTTTTCGTTTATTCTATTTTAACCAGGGATTTTTTTTACTTGTTAATCAAAGAGGATTGCGTGAATAGAATCGAAACTTTATAGGTACTAATCATCCTAATCATCCCTTCACGGATTGGACAGAGTTTTTGTTACACCCTGTATAATGATAAAAAGCAAGGTGTTTACATCAGATTACTCGTTTTCTATGGATTGTATATTGCAGGACGCGCCATTTTTATAGCATTACAAAATTTTGATTTTAATTTTCCTTTTTTTCTGTTGTACTGAATTTCATGAGAGAGTTTTATTCTTGTTTAAAAATCTGTGATAGCAGTGAACGTGAAGATTTGACTCTGCCCCACAAAGTGACTGAACATTTGTTGCATAATAGCTACCATAGATTGCATTACGCTCATAGATATTTCTAAATAACGAAAAATATTTTACTTACCAATGATATGATATGACCGTATTTGTTTTGATGCCTTCTATTGGTCTTTTACACCACTTGACCACACATGACGTCATTTTTTACCACTTTTTAATGATTTTTTTGTCGTTGCGCTAACGACTGTCACCGAGCGCGTGACAGACATGACTAAACAGTGCTTCGGTTGTACTTTTTTAGCCCCGCCCACTCGGTTGTAGTTTGCGTGGTGCAATTTTTTGAGCAGAATTACACTTCCTTAGTATCTTTGTTCGTAGTACCGAAAGGACCAGATGGGGTGAGGATTTGCGGTGATTATACACATGTTAATAAAAATGTTTTACGTCCAATATTTCCCATACACAAGGTAGAAAATACATTGGGTAGATTGAAGGGAGCTAGGGTATTTTCCAAGATTGATGCAACTTCAGGGTTTTTTCAAATTGTTTTAAATGAAGAGTCACGTAAGCTTACTACAATTTTAACACCGTTTGGGAGGTATATGTACAATCGTTTACCCATGGGGTTAAATTGTGCACCAGAGTATTTTTCTATGAAACTTTCTAATTTGTTTGCAGATCTAGAAGGTGTAGTGATCCATGTTGATGACATATTAATATTTACAAAGGATAAGGCCAGCCATAGTAAGTTACTAAGAGAAGTTTTGAATAGATTAAGTAAGGAAGGGTTGACTATAAACAAAGATAAATGTGTTTTTATGGTGGAGGAAGTCACATACTTAGGACATGTTATTAATCAACACGGTATTTCCTTAGATCCTGTAAGAGTGGAAAGTATTAATAATTATAAAGTTCCTAACAATAAAAAAGAACTTATGCAATTTCTGGGATTAGTTAATTATGTTGGCCGATTTATTCCCAATAAATCTCAAATATTAGAACCTTTGTATAGCTTGCTCAAACAAGATGTAACATATGTGTGGGATAGGTATCAGGAGGAGGCATTTTTAACAGTTAAGAAGTTAATATCTCAAGCACCAACTTTAGATCATTATGATCCAACAAAGAAAATCATAATATCAGCGGATAGTAGTTCATATGGTCAAGGAGCAGTTCTTATGCAAGAAAATGATGTAGGGGAAAGGAGTGTGGTTTCTTATGCTAGTCGAACATTGAATAAAACAGAAAAGAACTATGCACAAATAGAAAAAGAGTGTTTGGCATTGGCATGGGCAGTGTCTAGGTTTAAAGATTTTATTATAGGTATAGAGGTATTATTAGAAACTGATCATAAACCTCTAGTTCAGATATTACAAACAAAACCTTTAGATGATTTGACACCAAGATTACTCAGATTTAGATTACAACTAATGAGATATCGATATAAAGTAAATTATGTTGCAGGGAAAAAATTGGTTGTAGCAGATGCGTTATCCAGGGCATCTCTAATTCATACTTCTTCAGAAAAAGAGTTATGCATAAATGTCATGGAGTTCATTAGGGATAATAAATTAAATATTATAAAAGGGGAGCAAAGTAAATGTAACATTTGTATGTTGTTAAAACAATAAACACAGCTTGGTTGGCCTAATAAAAACAGGGTTCCGCTGGAATTAAAACCATATTATCAATATCGATTAAATTTTTCAATTGAAGAGGATTTTTTGCTATATAATAGTCGATTAGTTATACCGGGTTCACTTTAGAAAATTATTCTAGAAGATATTCATGCAGGGCATTTAGGTATAACCAAATGTAGAGAAAGAGCCAGACAGTCAGTTTGGTGGATGGGACTATCGACGCAAATAAAATATATTTTTGAAAATTGTCCACAGTGTGTTCAAGAAACACGGCATCATAAAGAACCTTTCAAGTTGGAAGAATTGCCTCAAAGACCGTGGCAGAAAGTCGGAATTGATTTATTTAAAAATAATAACATGTGGTATATGGTAAAAATTGACTATTTTTCTAGATACTTGGATATATTTGAGTTAAAAGATTCATCAGAAAAAACAATCATAAAACATTGTAGGGAGACTTTTTCTAGATTTGGTATATCAGAAATTGTAAGAACGGATAATGGCACGCAATTTAGTAGTAAATTTTAACAATTTGCACAGGATTATAATTTTATACATATTACAAGTAGTCCATATTTTGCACAGAGTAATGGGTTAGCAGAAGCAGGAGTCAAAATTGCAAAAAAATTGTTAAAGAAAAATAAAGTTGTGCAAATAGCTTTGTTAATTTACAGAAACACTCGAGGAGAAGCAGGTTATAGCCCTAATGAACTAGTTTCAGAAAATTAAAAGAAATACTACCTATGCCATCTAAGCAGTTAAATGAGAGAGTAAACATAGACAGAGATAGATATTCAGAGAAAAGGAATATTGATAGGGAAAATGGCAAATAATTATAACAGAAGACATAAGGTGGTAGAACTAAAAGAATTAAAAGCGGGAGATTCAGTATGGGTATGATCTAAAGAAATATGGTATCATAGTAAGAAAGGCGAAGGAACCAAGCTCTTATTTTGTGTTAGTTAATGGGACAACTTATAGTAGGAATCGTTGGTATTTGACACCAGCCCCTTTTAGAAATAAGGACGAATTGGGTAATATTGTTGATAAGAGTTTAGAGTCTCCTTCCCGAAACAGAGTAGAAAATCAGAATATTGTTGATAAGAGATTAGAATCTCCATTACTAATTAGAGAAGAAAGTCAAAATTTAGTTGATAAGAGTTTAGAGTCTTCTATCCTAAATGAGGAAGAAACACAGAATGTGGGTGACAAGATTCTAGAGTCGCCTCTCAGAAGTCAGAAAGAAATTCAAAATTTTGTTGATAAAAATTGTAAGGATCAGAGGAAAAGAGCAAAGCCAAAGTGAAATAAAACAATTTTTAACGGATACTAGCGCGGTTTTATTGAAAGCACTTTGGTAATTAGTTGGTATTTGGTTTGATTTTTGGTTTTCCCGACGTTTCGGCAACTTTGCAGCTGCCGTGGTCACGGGAGACTGAAGCTACCCGTGAGTCTACCCTCAAGCGATGAATTTTTTTAGACGTTCAGAAATTAAAATTTTAACAAAATTTTTAAATGTTTTAAGTTGATTTATAATTTAATTTTATGAATTATTTAGTGCTAAAAAGAGAGAGAATCTACTGAAGCTACCACCATTTCATAAAATTGGGAGGCCCCTCCAAGAAAGAAATGGCGAAAGAAAACTTGGAGAGGAAAACCGACCTCCGTCTTTTATATTAATTTATTTATTTGCAAAAGGAAAGGAACTAACTGTATCATTAGATCTTACAGTGTGTGTGAGGGGCTTAAGCTTGTGAATGATGGGGTCCCAAGCTGGTGGAATTTTCCAACCATCATCTCTATTGAAATTAGGGTATTTATTTATTTCGATAGCTTTATTCATTTATTTTATTATTATTTTATTTATTTATTCCTAGAATGCTCCGCGAGGCTATCGAAATAAATAAATACCCTAATTTCAATAGAGATGATGGTTGGAAAATTCCACCAGCTTGGGACCCCATCATTCACAAGCTTAAGCCCCTCACACACACTGTAAGATCTAATGATACAGTTAGTTCCTTTTGCAAATAAATAAATTAATATAAAAGACGGAGGTCGGTTTTCCTCTCCAAGTTTTCTTTCGCCATTTCTTTCTTGGAGGGGCCTCCCAATTTTATGAAATGATGGTAGCTTCAGTAGATTCTCTCTCTTTTTAGCACTAAATAATTCATAAAATTAAATTATAAATCAACATAAAACATTTAAAAATGTTGTTAAATTTTAATTTCTAAACGTCTAAAAAAATTCATCGCTTGAGGGTAGACTCACGGGTAGCTTCAGTCTCCCGTGACCACGGCAGCTGCAAAGTTGCCGAAACGTCGGGAAAACCAAAAATCAAACCAAATACCAACTAATTACCAAAGTGCTTTCAATAAAACCGCGCTAGTATCCGTTAAAAATTGTTTTATTTCATGTCTAGTGAGCGCGTAAGCTTGAGAAGTGAATATGTCAACCAGTACGGACTGGATGTTGCAAACAAATTCCGTCGGTTGGAAGATCTTATGACGAAGCGCGCAAGAAGAATAACATCATTAAACTTCTTGAAGAGATGTCGTGATCAAGATCTCATCCCGCACTGTGTCAGAATTTCTCCAAAACATGACATACGAGGGAGCGCCAAGATCTTACAACAGGCAAGCAAAAAGTTACTCGTGAGTCTTATCCACCAACATCGCTCCGATTTAGTAACATTAAATCAACAAATAGATCACTTGTCCAATGACTTAAAAATACAACTTGCCATGGAGGACTTTAACCATTACATTCTGGTGCTTAATAAACGTGAAACAGCCGCATACAACGAATGTAAGCATAGACAAATTTCTAAATATGAGAAGTTGCACAAACGTCATCATGCATTTCCGAACCACAGAGTAGAAAATGACACCCGTCAATGTCAAACCCGTGCTGTTGTCAATTTATCAAAACAAATATTGGATGAATCGACTTTAAAAGTATTAAATAAGGGTCTAAATTTCGCGGTAACACCTCGCAGAATACCGTATGAGAATATTATCTGCAACGTAGAGGATTGTCTAGTTAAAAACCAAATCAAAAAAGACGACAGTGAAGCTATTCGTCAAGATATTTCATCCGTTTTACGACGTAGTAAACTGCCCAAACACAATCTTCCATATGATGAACACGTCGCGTTAAAGAACTTACGCACTAGACCAGAATTAACTATCCTCCGAGCTGATAAAGGTAACGCAACGGTAGTTATGGATACGTCGGATTATAACACAAAAATTCAAGAACTTTTAAGCGATGAGAAAACATACAAACATGTCATTTGTGATCAAACCACCAAAATCCTTAATAAAACGAAAGAACTCATCAAAAACCATTCAGAAAAGTTAGATCTGGACGTCGATTATCTTATTCCATCCTGCCCTACACCGCCGAAACTATATGGGTTACCAAAAATACACAAAGACAACGCTCCGCTACGTCCCATAGTAAGTCAAATTGACTCACCAACCTACAAATTGGCTAAACACGTAGCGAAAACACTCACTCCACTGAGAGGTAACACATCAGCCTTTGTAAAAGATTCCTACCATTTTGTCAGTGAGATACAACATCTACATCTCGCTGATGATGAAACTATGGTTAGTTTTGATGTTCAGTCCTTATTCACATGCTTACCAGTACATGACTGTATTGATATCATCAGGAAAAATCTAGTTGATAACAACATGCCAATTGAATATGCAGAACTACTAGAATTATGCCTAACATCTGGCTATCTGTTATGGAACGAGGAGTTCTACGTGCAAGTGGATGGCGTAGCAATGGGCTCTCCTGTATCCCCCATTGTTGCTGACATTTTCATGGAGGATTTTGAGGAGAAAGCACTAGCCACAGCACCTGTGACTCCCCGGTTCTACAAACGGTACGTAGATGACACTTTCACAATACTACCTAGAGACAGTGTCCCTGCATTTCTCAACCATCTTAACTCCATAAACCCCAACATACAATTTACTATGGAGTTAGAAGCAGATAGTAAACTAGCTTTCCTAGACATTCTCGTTATCAGGAATCCGAACCAAACCTTGAGCCATACAGTGTATCGTAAAGCAACCCATACAGACAGATACCTTAATGGTGACTCTCACCATCATCCTATACAGTTAGCTACCGTAGGGAAATCTTTGTTTCAAAGAGCCCGCGGCATCTGTGATAAACAACACCTGACTGCTGAGCTTCAGCATGTCAAACAAGTACTGCGTAACAACAAATTGCAAGTACCACGCCTTCATCACAAAAAACGCGCCAAACCAGCCACAGTAGAGCGTCAACCTGCCGTCCTACCATACGTGAAGGGTGTCACTGACGAGATTGGAAACATTCTGAAGCGAGCGTCAATCAAAACTTACTTCAAGCCGCCGAAGAAGATCAACCAATTCTTACGACCTGTCAAGTGTAATATCCCCCTTCAAGCCGCAGGCGTCTACAAACTAGATTGTGACTGTGGGCTCTCCTATATCGGGCAAACAAAGAGAAGCATAGGGACCCGCGTCAAAGAGCATATAGCTGACATGAAACATAGGCGCGATAACAAGTCTGCAGTGAGTGAACACGCCTTTGAGGGGCCCAACCATTATATTAGATTTGACAAACCCCAAATCCTTGCTAGGGAACGTAGATTTATTCCTAGAATGCTCCGCGAGGCTATCGAAATAAATAAATACCCTAATTTCAATAGAGATGATGGTTGGAAAATTCCACCAGCTTGGGACCCCATCATTCACATGCTTAAGCCCCTCACACACACTGTAAGATCTAATGATACAGTTAGTTCCTTTTGCAAATAAATAAATTAATATAAAAGACGGAGGTCGGTTTTCCTCTCCAAGTTTTCTTTCGCCATTTCTTTCTTGGAGGGGCCTCCCAATTTTATGAAATGGTGGTAGCTTCAGTAGATTCTCTCTCTTTTTAGCACTAAATAATTCATAAAATTAAATTATAAATCAACATAAAACATTTAAAAATGTTGTTAAATTTTAATTTCTAAACGTCTAAAAAAATTCATCGCTTGAGGGTAGACTCACGGGTAGCTTCAGTCTCCCGTGACCACGGCAGCTGCAAAGTTGCCGAAACGTCGGGAAAACCAAAAATCAAACCAAATACCAACTAATTACCAAAGTGCTTTCAATAAAACAGCGCTAGTATCCGTTAAAAATTGTTTTATTTTATGTCTAGTGAGCGCGTAAGCTTGAGAAGTGAATAAAGCCAAAGTGGCTTGATGATTATGTATTAAGTTAATTGATCAGTCCCAATGAGTGTAATCAATACTAAATTTATTTGTAATGACATTACCATTAATTATAATTCTTAATTAATTAATAGCTTAACAGGGAGGATGTTGTAATAGAGTATCTGTTGATTGTGTAATCTATGGCTATTGTATCTGGGATCTGTCAGAATGACAGCCCGCCTCTGACTAATGTTCTGCACCACACTACGTGGATGCGATTGTGTGATGATTTGGTAATTGTGTATTTCCATATTAATACACCCATTATAAAAGTAATATCATCTTTTATTAAAGGACCCACTAAAACAAAAAATTAAATAAGTGTAATACATTTTAGTAGATTTTTTTACACTAAACTAAAAATGTCTATTTTCATTGTTTTATCTTTTTTAAGTTAAAAATGTTACTAATGTATAATTTTAGTTTCTAAGAATTAAAGCTTATAAAATTTGCAACAAAACGTTTTTAATCTTAAACCTCTACCTTCTATAGTTAAGAAAAAAATAAATTTGAAAAGTGTGATACTTACTTTTGCAGGCCACTGTAAATATCTTCTTATGAATGTTGACATGTTTAGCTAAAGCACTGCCTTTAGTAAAATATTTATACAATAACTACCTACATTTGTATTTTTACTCTCCTGTATGAGTTCTTACATGTCTAGCTAAAACACTGCTTTGAGTAAAACATTTCGTACAATAACTACATTTGTATGGTTTCTCTCCTGTATGAATTCTTACATGTCTGGCTAAATCACCGGTAGTAGTAAAACATTTCATACAATAACTACATTTGTGTGGTTTCTCTCCTGTATGAATTCTTACATGTCTAGCTAAATCACCGGTGCTGGTAAAACATTTCGTACAATAACTACATTTGTGTGGTTTCTCTCCTCTATGAATTTTTAAATGATGAGCTAAAGCACTGCTGTCAGAAAAACGTTTCGAGCAATAACTACATTGGTATGGTTTTTCTCCTGTATGAATTCTTACATGTGCAGCTAAAGCACTGTTGTTAGAAAAATATTTCACACAATAACTACATTTGTATGGTTTCTCTCCTGTATGAAATCTTACATGTGTAGCCAAACTACTGCTAGTAGTAAAACATTTCACACAATAACTACATTTGTATGGCTGCTCTCCTGTATGAATTCTTACATGTGTATCCAAAGTAGCACGTTGAGTAAAACATTTCGTACAATAATTACATTTGTATGGTTTCTCTCCTGTATGAATTCTTCCATGTGTATCCAAATGAGCACGTTGAGTAAAACATTTCGTACAATAACTACATTTGTATGGCTGCTCTCCTGTATGAATTCTTACATGTGTATCCAAATGAGCACGTTGATTAAAACATTTCGTACAATAATAACATTTGTATGGTTTCTCTCCTGTATGAATTCTTACATGTTGAGCTAAATAACTGCTAGTAGTAAAACATTTCATGCAATAACTACATTTGTATGGTTTCTCTCCTGTATGAATTCTTACATGTCTGGTTAAATCACCGGTGCTAGTAAAACACTTCATACAATAACTACATTTGTATGGTTGCTCTTCTGTTTGAATTCTTACACGTGTAGCATTTTTCTGTACATACTTTCCTTTTAAAAGATTATTATTTTTACAATTTTGATCTTTTGTATTTGAATCAGTTAGCGAGTTTGGTTTACTATCGAGTTTAAAAACGTGCCATTTCTTAATATGTTTTTCTAAGAAGATTTTCCAGAAATATTCTTTTTGGCATACATCGCATATGAAAATATTTTTTGGAGCTGTAACCCGATCGTTGCTATTTGCTCTAACTTCAGAATTCTTTATGTCACTGTTAATATTGGAAGTGGTTGTTTCATTGTTCGGTATTATTGTTGTAACACGAGTTTCACTTTTTTTACTGCTTATTTCAAAGTTAGGTATTTTGCTATCATCTTCGTTCTGTTCTTTATTTTTCTCACCCTTATCGACTTTTTTGAAGAGTGCTTGACCTTTGAGTCTTTTCTTTTCAGTTCCGTTATCCGATTTACGTTTCTTAAATAACTGCAGCCCCTGTGAAGTATTGTTTTAACGATAGATTAACAATATCTTGTTTTAAAAGGTATTTAAGTCCGGTACAGATTATCTGCAACGCAACATGCAATGCAACACTAGTATAATGTGGACGGCCACCGCGCTTCAACTGCGAACGTCTGTTCCCGGCAGTCTACGCGCGCACGCCATGGAGCCGCTCCAGTACCGTACGAGTAGGTGCTTGTTCACGGCACACACAACCTATGCGGATGACATTGCGCGCACTCAAAGTGTTCGTCGCAATAACCGACGATCAGCGGGAACAACGCACGCGCTATCAATGCACATTCAAATGTATGGAAAATATTGGATTGCATGTTGCATCGCATGCACATAATCATGAGGGGTTAGGGAGCGGGCGGGTCGTGGGCACGTACGTACTTATAGCTTCATACCTAAGGTGCGGAGTGCCCCTGGCCTACTACTTTTACCATATTTATTACCGGTGAACAACGGGAAGAAATGGGGGAAGACATCTACCCAAGCAACCGAGGGGATGCCAATAAAGAAGCCGACTTTATCAGATGGAGCAGAAAAGCTTTACACGGGACCAACAAACTCGACAGCAATATGCTAATTCGACGACAGCCCGTCGAGCGATCGTAAGTATTGGAGAAGGTAAAACCGGAACAGAAGCCGAAGGAAAAGAGAAGAGACTTCGCAACATCATAGCCAGCCACACGATGCTCAATATGCACGAGATAATTGGCACATCACAAGGGCACCTCATCACAGCCTTCGCAAGTGTCCTTGGAAATTGTTCAGTTTATAACGAAGGAGTCGACTGTAGACGACACGGCACTACCATATTATCTAAGTATGTGTCTAAATCCAAGCAGTGGGGACATAACACATGAACACATGACTCGAACAGCTCAGCACAGATGTGAAAGCATTACACGCGTCTCTTGCCTGGTGCAGTACCTGTCTAGTGGCATTATAGGGCGGACGTAAAGTACTTGCGAATGTTCTCACAAGAGACGATTACGAAACTTGCAAGTGCGCGTTTCATAGTGTCAAGTGCGCGTTTCATAGTGTCAAGAGCGCGTTTCATAGGACCTACACACATAACGGCGTTGCGGCACAAACTACGGGCGCTCGAGCATCGCACACACACAAAGACAGTTCTCGCCGCTGCGTCACGTACCCGAACTGTTTTGAGAGTGGTATGAGATTGCAATTATACAGTGTCAGTGAGAGATGTCTATGTGTGCGTTGCTCGAGCGCGCACGTACTAAGCTCAACTACTGTACTCTCTCTATATTGTGGTTGCAGCGTCGCACCGCAACGCAACGCAGATTTTTGCGGTGCGTTGCAATGCCGCGCGTTGCTTGAGGTGACCATTTTTCTGTGATTCGTGAGTATTAATACACGTGTCCCTGCGATGGATCGCAATAAGCGAATAGCGCTTTTGTTATTATGTAGATGTCGCAGGCGTATTGTATATTTAGCCGTATTACATAGCAACTAGCTGTTTTAGAAAACGGCGCCGTATTGTAATGCGGCGGATTAAAGATACGCCGTATTCAAAACGGCTGATCAAAAGTACGCCGCATTGAATAGAGTGCTTTGCGATTTTCAATACGGCTAGCCGTAATGTAATTGAGCGGTTCATAAGCCGCTTTTTAAGTTTTTAGTACTAATTATCAACACTCGCGGCGCTGCCTACCATAACAATAAAAAATGGCGTCAAGTGCGGATATCGCATCGAAAATAAGTAAGAATATGGATGAATTAAATAAAGAAAACGTGCCAAATGTGTACAGATAATTATTTTAAGGACAATTTTTGATGTGCAGTTAAATAGTTTCTACGCAGCTCAATGCGGAAGTGTGAAAAAGCCGTGGATCAAAGAACGAGATTAAAACTGCTAAGGTGGCAATGGTTTCTGGTGTTGTGCGAAATCCTACGCTATATTATTGGTGTAAAAATTCAATAAATAATTAAATTAGGGTAGTCAGTGAAGATTACGGAAACATATTTCAGAAGACCCTACTTTTTGGGCAGTACCCAAAGAACAATATTTTGATACATTAGATACATATACAAAAAAAAAATTACCTTTTAAAAGGATTTAAAATTATTTAAACCAAAAAAATGCTCAATATTCTAGTAAGTCTAAATATTACAATTTTACAATCAAGAACCAAACCGTTTTGTACCGTACCTACTTATTTGATAGAAGTAGTACTTACCCATACATTCATGGAGCTTTGGGAAAAACCCATACATTCCTTAGAACTAATAAAAAGAACACATGTTTCCTACTACTTACTAGGTGCTTTAGAAGTTACTTAAGCCTATCTTTTTTCATAATTATTAATTTCATTTTGTTAGTGTGGTCACTCTACAATAGAACTTTGATACAAAACGGCTAAACGTGCTCCGCCGTATTGAACAACGTATCACATTGTCAATCTGGCCTATCATTGACTCGCCGCATTACAATATGGCGCCGTTTTCTAAAACAGCTAGTTGCTATGTAATACGGCTAAATATACAATACGCCTGCGACAACGACATTACGCCAAATTGAATAAACGACGACAGAGAAGATAAGTCAATGACGAAGCGGATTGTGAACTCATTCAAAAGGATATCGATGTTTTACTTAAATGGAGTGAGCAGAATGATTTGGAATTTAACATCAGTAAGTGTTCTGTTATGACTTTCAGTCGCCGTCACAATCCTACCAAATATAGCTATATTCTAGGTAGTGATATTATCGATCGGAAAAGCACTATGAAAGACCTAGGTGTAACCTTCGATTCCTCGCTGACGTTTAACGAACACATTTCCGCTCTCTCTCGTAGTTGTTTTAGCCGTTTGGGGTTTGTCTTGCGCAACTTACGTGATTTCCATAATCCGCACGTCATCAAACTCTTATTTACGAGTCTTGTGAGAAGCTCTTTGGAGTCTAGCTCGTGTATCTGGAATCCTCATGAGGCCAAGTACAGACTTATGTTGGAAAAGGTTCAAAAGGCTTTTCTACGCTACTACTATAAGCGGATATATGGTTATTATCCTTTTATGTACCCTACTAAGTTCTTGCTGGGAATGCTGGGGATGAACTCTTTGGAAGTCAGGCGAGCTCGATTGGAGATTTCAACCGCTATAGCGATTTTGCGTGGGAGTATGGACTCGCCTGAATGCGTGGAACAATTATTTCGGCTATATGTGCCTGAGAATTATTTACGCATTCGCTCCAGTCGTAGGCATCGACTGTTTGCGCGTCCACCATGTCGCACGGTGGCGCGTAGGCAGTCGCCGCTGTGTCGCATGCATGAGGCACTCAACGTGCTCCTGGTTACCTACCCTGACTTTGATGTATTTGTGGACAATTCGAAATCTCTTGTTAACCAACTTGAGTTATGTTTGTAGTACCTACCACATAATTATGTAATTGGGTCTATCCCGTATAATTATGTATATATAAATAAATAAATAAATAAATAAATATTGGGTACATCCACTTAATAAATTTATGAATTCTGATGGAGAGTACTTTTCGCAAAATTATGAAGTATTAAAAATAGAGATTTTTTTATACTTTAGAGAGCGGGAACCTAAGCTAAAAAAAAGTTTCGGTTATTATGTCACTTACAGTCCCCCTGGTCCGGTCTCCCTTTTTTGCTAACAAAAAAAAAAACCGGCCAAGTGCGTGTCGGGCCACGCGCAGTAGGGTTCCGTAGTTACCATATACCATACCCTATTTAATCCCACTATCATTTTTCATCTGCAAAAATAACTTTGTTTTTCATAGTGTTTGTATAAATGACCAAGTTATATTTACGGTTTTGGAAAATATGTTACATCTCATTCAAACCAATTTTAGTTGAAAGTGTTTATTAAGATCAATATATTTATTTTATATTTTTCACTCTCTTATTTTAAAAGTTAAAGGGGAGGGGACACATTTTACTACTTTGGAAGTTTCTATCTTTCAAACGGTAGACTTTAAGAGAAAATGTAATTTTAAAGACCTATCCATAGACACCCCACACGTATAGGTTTGATGAAAAAAAAATGTTTTCGGTTCAGTTCCATGTTCAGGGGCCGTATTATGACCTCTTATTTCCTGGCAGTTTTCTGACTGGCTATCAATCTATCTCTTTTAGGCCGGCCACACACAGACGTAATCACGTAACGGAATCTCGAAACGGGATCCCGATTCGGAATTCCGAACGCAGCAATTGCATACAAAATCGATGCCTGCCACACACAGACGTCAACGTTCCGTACGTAATTTTTTTCCGTACGGAATTCATGAGGGCTCGTGCATTCGGAATCACGCACGGTAAAAAGTCATTCCGAACGCAAGCCTTCCATAGATTTTGTATTGGTCGCCACCATAGATGTAGCACATCTCTCCGGTATAAACCAGATTGAGCTCTTCGCCCCAAAACGAGCCGACAGAGAGGTCAAGTAGATAATTGTATCTCTTTCTTCATTAGGGCGACCAAACTGTATGGTTGGTCGGAGACATAATTATTACTTTAAACTGTTTGATATAAACTTAGGTACTTAGGTAGTTCTATATTTAAAATTAATACTTTTACCACGTTTTTATAAGGTTACTTGCTCGTTTGTTTGTATTTTCGTTTGTTTGTTTGAGCACAAATTTTGCAAACGATTTTATACTAACTTCCCGATGAACTAGACTTGAAACTTTGAACACAGAACTAGAAGGTAATGTAATATTATGGTATCATTGAGCTGATCTGACGATGGAGCCGGAAGAACGCCAGAGGAACACTATGATGAAAACATACAACCCCATCGTGTTTGGGTTCGTTAGAATCGCCTTGGCAAGTACTCTGTTGGGGAATGATATTCAAGGGGCTGATGAAGGAGCCGGAAGAAGGCCATTGGAACTTTGTAAAAAAATCATGCAACCCCATCGAGTTTGGGCTTGTTTGAATGGTCTTGACGAGTACTCTGAACTCTGATAGGAAATAGTTTCCAGGGTCTGATGATGAAGCCAAAATAAGGCCACAGGAATTCTGTAATAAAACCATGCAACCCCATTGAGTTTGAGCTCGTTTGATTCCTCTTGACGAGAGCTCTGATAGGAGGTATATTTTTAGTTTAGCTCGTTAACTAAAAAGCAGAAACTAGTTATTTATTAAAAAAATATTTTTTATAAACAAGTTATTTATCGCGTTTATATTAAGTTTTTTTTTGTTTTGATTTATAAATATGGTAAATATGGTAATATGCAACGTGAACAATGTCAAAAGGTCAAAATAGCTGCTAATTTTGTTTTTGGGTTGATTTTGATATTACTGGGTTGAAAAAAAAGAAGAACAAGAAAAAAATTTGGCCGCCACCTTGGATTTTTAATACTGTTGGAATAACCAACATTTTTCATTTTTTATTGTCATAAACTGGCAACCTAAAATTATTATTTTTCATAGCTTGTAACACTGTTCGATTCAATCCCCTTTATGACAAAGACGAATTACAAGTGCGTGTCCCAAGATCTTTCTTTTATTTATCCAGCCCAAAATATTGAGTAAGACAGTCCGCTCTATTTTCATTCATGGTCCTTTGTGGAATAAAGGCCTTGGAAGTGTTTTCGCATAGTTTGTGTAGGAGTTGGGCAATATTTTTTGTCTTCGCGCGTGCCTTCATTTCCTGCCGCGTGAACGGAAGACGCCAACAACCACCAAACATCCGAAGCAAGCACGTATATTCTACACGCACAGAAAATCATCAAAAATTCCGTCATCAATTTTGAAGACAGAAGCAAACTGCAAAGAAGATTCGAAGCATTTCTTCATATCAATTTTCTGGGCAGGGGATCCAGCCCACCCGCCATATTGTATGCCGTGCCGTACGTACGTATCCGGTCAACGCCAGTTTCCTATAGTCGCCGCTTGGGGATGTATTCTACGCGCTTGTAGCGCTGGAGTGCCCGCCACTTCGTGATCAAATTCCGCAAGAGGTTCCCGAATTAGCCGCCTGGGGTTACATTCTATGCGCTCGTGGCGCTTGGGAGCAAATCACTCAACTGCGTCGGTAAAGCAGCATTTCCGTCAAGCACAACAAGCAAGCTCGATTGCGGATCGTCGAGGTTTTTAATTTTCATTGTATAGCGTCGGTCAGCCATTTTATTGTAGTTCTAAACAAGGATTATTTTGTATTGTAAGTGGCTGCGAAGACGACCCCCCGACCGTGATTTTTGTTATTTTTAGAGTTCTGTGTGCATTTCAGTTAGCTTTACTGCATTATTGTAGTCGCAACAACTGTAAACAATGTCGGAAACAAAGTCGGAAACTAATAATTCCGGTGACGAAACCGAAAGTGTAGATACTGTTGTAAGTGTTGTGCCCGAGCTGTCCGCTTTGAAAAGAAAGCGAGCTGCTGTTAAAGGAGTAATTACGAAGCATTATAACTATCTAAAAGACTTAGACGATGATGTCGTTCACCTCGACCAGCATATTCTTCAGTGTAAAAAGGAGCGTCTACGTTCCGCATTTCACAAATTCGAAAACCTAAACCTGGAAATTTGTGCAATCGATCCAACGGCGGACGACGATGACGCCGTCGAGAAAAATTACTTTGAGGCTCTCGCCATTATTTCAAAAATTTTGCCGAAAATATCTGATGATGTCAAGGTTGGGGGGTCGTCTTCGCAGCAGCCGCAGGTTTATAAAAATGTGAACCAGCACAAACTACCTGACATTTCTGTACCAATATTTTGTGGTAAGTACTCGGAGTATAGATCCTTTTGTGACCTATTTGATGCCTTAGTACACAATAATTTACAATTGGAAAATGTTCAGAAACTGGTATACCTAAGAAGTTTTCTTCGCAATGAACCCTTTGATTTGATAAAAAATTTACCCATTGTCGGTGATAGTTATGACGAAGCCAGAAAACAACTAAGGGATCGTTACGATAACATATATAAAATTACAAATGAGCATATAAACTTGTTGTTAGACATTGCTCCTATGACAAAATCTACAGCTTACAATATAAGATGTTTTGTGTCAACTGTCAAACAGCAAATTGCTGCGCTAAACAATTTAAAACATAATGTAAACCAATGGGATCCTATAGTTCTTTGCATTTTAACTAGAAAACTAGACATATTGTGCAATAGAGAGTTCCAATTAACTAGGGATAGGGAACCTACAGTCAACTGTTTAATTGATTTTCTAGAAAAGAGGGCATTAGCGCTCGAGAATGCTGAGAAGGCAGTTTTGCCCATCGGTGTCGGTGTCTCCAAAGCCCATACACATTTAGCAACAAATGCTGGAGTTGTAACTAAGGATCAAGCGCAGTCGCCATCGCCATCCTGCATATTATGTAAGTCCCCACACAAATTATTTGGTTGTCCTAAATTTAAACTTATGTCCGCAGCTGATAGATTAAAATTTGTCAACGAGAATAATATTTGTAAAATTTGTCTCAACAATCATAGTAGAAAGTGTAGATTCTTTTTTAAGTGTGAAGTGTGTAAACAAAAACACAACACTTTACTTCACCAAGATAAATCACAGTCTCCTGTAACATTATTTATGGACGCTAACACAAATCAAGTACTGTTACCGACAGCTCGAGTTAAGCTCGTAGCGAGCAACGGTACGGAGGTCCATGTCAAGGCTCTTCTTGATAGCGGATCCCAAGTATCCTTTATCACTCAGGAGCTTGCTGATCTTTTAAAGTTACAGCCAAAGCGAATGAATACTCCAGTAGTTGGTATAGGTAATGCCAAGAGTAACTTAAAACAAAGTGTTAATATACAATTATTTTCACTCACAAATAACTTTAATATTAATGTCACATGTTTCATATTGGATAAAATTACATCTAAACTGCCACAAACTTCTTTTTCGTTAAAAGATTTAGTGCTCCCCGCAAATATCACACTAGCAGATAAAAACTTTAACGAGCCAAGCGTGATACATATTTTATTGGGCGTTGATGTGTTTTTCCAGGTCTTGCTACAGCCTGAGCCCGAGCATACAACCGCCAATCAGCAGCAGTCATCCGACGGTTCCAGTAAATCCACACTGCCTATTCTACATACACAATTTGGTTGTGTTCTAGCAGGTTCAGTACCATGCACTAACAATGTACAGCAGGTAACATCTTTGTTTTGCAAGACTTGTGACAACACGTTAAATGAAACACTGTCTTTATTTTGGAAAACTGAAAGTATTCCTGAGATTTTTCCAGAACAATTACCTGAACAAAAGGCATGTGAACAAATATTTTGTGAAACAGTAACATTAGATAATGAAAATAACAAATTTCAAGTTGCCTTACCACTTAAATTACCATTGGAGTCGATTAATCAAACACTAGGGCATTCATTTAACTTAGCCTTTAAAAGGTTTATTAATTTAGAAAGCCGCTTGCAAAAAGATACAAATCTTTATGCACTTTATAAAGAATTCATTCATGATTACGTTCAACAAGGGCACGGTTCTGTCATTGATATCAGCCAATATGACCTCGATAAAGATGCTGTATTTTTCCTAGGACACCATCCGATAGTAAGATTAGATAAAAGAACTACAAAATGTAGGGTAGTTTTTGATGGGTCCATGAAGGGCAGTAAAAGGGTTTCGCTGAATAATTTGTTGTTAAACGGTCCGGTAGTCCAAAAAGAGTTAGTTGACGTTTTGTTGTTGTTTAGAATGGACAAGTATATTTTCATAACTGACATAAAGAGTATGTTTAGACAAATATTGTTGGATCCTAAATATAGATCATTACAAAATATCCTTTGGAGGGATTCCCCCAAGGACAATATTCAATGTATACAGCTAAACACCATTTCTTACGGGCTTACGAGTTCTTCATATTTAGCCACTCGTTGTTTAAAAGAACTAGCCATTAGGTATGGTGATAATTTTCCCTTAGCTGCATTTGTTATAGAAAATTCTTTGTACGTTGATGACGCTCTTGTGGCTCAAGGTAGCCCAGAGCTATTGATAGAAACTAAAAATCAATTTTGCAATCTTTTAAAGATTGGGGGTTTTGAATTACATAAATGGGTTTCCAATTGTTCCGAATTATTGAGCGAAATTCCAAAATCACAACATCATTTTGATGAGGTAGAATTAGAAAAGGACAATGTGTTTCTTAAAACATTAGGTGTGAATTTTAACGTCAAAAAAGATGCTTTTGTGATTTCGAGCCCTATGACTAACAATAACAAACCTTCTACTAAGCGTGATATTTTAAGCTTTATTGGAAAATTCTATGATCCACTTGGGTTAGCTGGACCAATTGTTTTAAGTGCTAAGGTCATAATGCAACGGCTATGGCAGGAAAATACTGGTTGGGATGAGCGGCCAAGTGAAGAAGTGCTAAAAGCATGGTTTGAGTTTTTTAACAGCTTGCATATCATGACACCAATTTCAATACCACGCTTTGTTAGTTATGGCAATGTGCACCTTGTTCAACTGATAGGTTTTGCTGATGCGTCGAGCACCGCGTATGGTTGTTGTGTTTATTTACGTGTTATTGATGCAACGGGTAATGTAAAAATATCTTTGCTTTGTTCGAAGTCACGTGTCAATCCACTGCGACAACAACTCACCGTACCGAGACTTGAGCTTAATTCGGCGCTTCTCCTTGCACAGCTTGTTACTAGAATTTACAATACTTTGCAATTAAAAATAAATGTGAATAACGTCATTTTATACTCTGATTCGCAAATCGTTCTGGCATGGATTAAAACTAATATTAACACGCTCAATGCCTATGTTGCAAATAGGGTAAAGGTTATTTCAGTGCTCACACACCAATTTTGCTGGTCTTATATTGTTTCGGAATGTAATCCTGCAGATTGCCTAAGTCGAGGTGTTTTACCGAACGAGTTGGAGAACCATCCACTATGGTGGAAAGGTCCCAGTATCTTCCAAAGTAGTGAGTATGAAGTAAGCAATTTACCTGACTTACCAGTTCCTGATGATTTACCGGAGGTGAAGGTTAACTCAGCATTTTCGAGCGCTATGGTCTGTACTGTTTCCGATGAACATTTGTTATGTTTAGATTTTCTTGATAAATATTCCGATTTAAACAAAATGCAGCGCATATTGGCTTATATTTTGCGTTTTGTTTGCAATGCAAAGTCTAAAGGTACTAAAAATAAATTAAGTTATATTTGTAGCAAAGAACTAGAAGACTCATTACTATTAATTGTTAAATATGAGCAACAAAAATATTTGAAAGATGAGATTCATCATATTAAATGTAATAATATTGTTAAAAGCAATCTAAAGTCATTGTGTCCATTTATTGATGACAGAGGCCTAGTTCGAGTAGGTGGCCGTCTTGAACATGCTAAAATTCCTTTTTCTCAAAGACATCCAGTTATATTACCCCGAGATTCTCGTATCACCCAATTGATAATTCAAAGAGAACATTTAAGGAATCTTCATGGAGGGCAAAGGCTAGTTCTGTCAACGATAAATCAAAGATTTTGGATTGTAAAAGGTATACAACAAGTAAAAAAGGTTATACATAAGTGTATTATTTGTTTTAAATTAAAAGCTAACGCAGCCAAACAAATTATGGGTCAGCTACCGCCTAATAGAGTAAATGTTCCTTGTAGAGCTTATAAAAATTGTGGTTTAGATTTTGCTGGACCTATAATGATAAAACAATCTAGAATTAGAAGGCCTGTAGAAACCAAGGCCTATGTGTGTGTCTTTGTCTGCTTTGCCACAAAGGCAATACACTTAGAATTAGTTTCAGATCTTAAAACGGAAACGTTTTTAGCATGTTTAAAAAGATTTATTGCACGAAGAGGTTTGCCACTTAATATTTATTGTGATAATGCATCAACGTTTAGGTGTGCAAGTAGGAATTTAATTGAGTTGTATAAATTACAAAATTCTGTATCACATCAAAAGGAAATTCATGACTTTTCTGCACAAAATGGCATAAATTTTAAGTTTCTACCTTGTTATTCACCCACATTCGCAGGTTTAGCTGAAGCCAGTGTGAAAAGTATGAAATTCCATTTGAAGAGAGTTATTCAAAAAATTGTACTTACATATGAAGAATTAAATACTGTTTTATGTCAAATTGAGTCCATTTTAAATAGTAGACCGCTTATGCCACTGTCAAATGATATAGAAGATTATGCATGTCTTACACCTGGTCATTTTCTTATAGGCTCCGCTCTAAATACTTACCCAGAACCTGATGTGCCTCTCACTAATCATTTAAAATTTTGGAGAATTTGTACTCATATAAAAAACTCGTTTTGGAAAGTTTGGAATAAGCAATACCTAAATACTTTGCAAACACGCCTTAAGTGGAGGACTGCTTATCCTAATGTTAAAGTAGGTTCATTAGTCATTTTAAAGGAGCAAAATACTTCACCTATGTGTTGGCCTATGGCCAGAGTAACTCAAGTTTTCCCCGGCAAGGACAACAAAGTAAGAGTTGTCGAAGTAAAGACTGCTAATGGTAGGACTCATAAACGGTCTATTGTTAAAATATGTGTTTTGCCTATAGATGATAATAACATGTAATATAGTAGTTATGATTATCAATATCCTGAGTTGTAAAAAACTTGCATCATAAAGTAAAATCTTTGTTTAAAATACCTAAATATCCTAAGCTGTAAAAACAAACATTTCAACTATATGTCAATATTGATTTGAAACATAATTAGAGTGTTATTAGTTAATGTTATAAATAACACAAGTTCATTCGTATAAGCTTAACTGTTATTTGCCTTGTATGAGTAATTTATACTTGCCCAAATACATACCTATAAGTAAAGTAATTATTTGCCTTGTATAAGTAATTTATACTTGCCCAAATGCATACTTACTTTTAAGTAAAGTAAATTGTTAATTTCCGTGTATAAGTTTAAACGGTAGTGTAGCTAAAATTGTTTTCTTAGTTGGGCAATATGTTGGAATAACCAACATTTTTCATTTTTTATTGTCATAAACTGGCAACCTAAAATTATTATTTTTCATAGCTTGTAACACTGTTCGATTCAATCCCCTTTATGACAAAGACGAATTACAAGTGCGTGTCCCAAGATCTTTCTTTTATTTATCCAGCCCAAAATATTGAGTAAGACAGTCCGCTCTATTTTCATTCAAATACTTTTAACATTGTGTTGCTGTTTTCTTGTCAAAATAGTACCAAAACCCGAGTTTCATCAAAACCGGTGCCCACAAACAAAAAAGTTGGCAACCATCTTAGACTTTTTAATATTTTCAACACTGCGTTGTTGTTTTCATGTGGAAATAGTACCAAAAACCGTGTTTCATCAAAATCGGTCTACAAACAAAAAAGTTAGCTGCCATCTTGAATTTTTTAATATTAAAAAAATTGCGTTGTTAATTTCTTATCAAAATAGTTCCAAAAACCGAGTTTCATCGAAATTGGCCCATAAACAAAAAAGTTAGCCGCCATCTTGAATTTTATTAATATTAAAAAAATGCGTTGTAACTTTCTTATCAAAATAGTGCAAAAAACCGAGTTTCATCAAGGACCATAAACAAAAAAATTGGCCGCCATCTTGAATTTTTTAACATTTTAAAAATGCGTTGTTATTTTCTTTTCAAAATAGTGCCAAAAACCGAGTTTCATCGTAATCGGCCCATAAACAAAAAAGTCGGCCGCCATCTTGAATTTTTTAATATTTTAAAAATGCGTTGTTATTTTCTTCTCAAAATAGTACCAAAAACCAAAATTCATCGAAATCGGCCCACAAACAAAAAAGTTGGCCGCCATTTTGGATTTTTTAATATTTTCAACACTGCGTTATTATTTTCTTGTCGAAATAGTACCATAAACCGAGTTTAATCGAAATCGGCGCATAAACATGAATTTGATTATTAATATAAACTTTACCCCTCGCCTGCGACTTCCAGTTATTTCAATAGGGAACATGCATCATATTTTTTTTGTATCAAAATGATGGATTTTTTTTGTAATGAATTTAGCCAAGAATTTTCAAATATCTCCCTAAATATTGCGTTTAAGTACATAATATGTGTCATATAAAATATTATTTCTTATTTGATGTTCTATCCGACTGTTAAGTGCATTATATCCGAAAACGAAAAAAAAATTCGTTATTTTCCCTTGTGTGATAAAACTAAAGTAATACATTTTATTTTTTAATTTTCTGTTCCATCATGTTTTTATACGTGACCGCAGCGATCAAGCTCAAATTTATCAAAATCGGTGACTTATGCATGTTCCCTATTGATAGAACAATTTCGTTTTTGGGAAATCAGAAATGGTGTAGTATTTATGGTCACCCTAGTTTTGTAAAGAAATATTTCCCGAATATTGAAATTCTAAAATTGAAATTCGGCGCCAAAGTCAATATCGGATCGGAGTTGCCAGGATTGACACTTGAATTTATACAACTACAATAATGCTGATTAGCATTATTGTAGAAATCTAATGAAATCAAAAGAGTAAGTTCAGTTTTATTTTACAATTACTGTGTTATTCTTAATTAATATTTGAGTAGTATATTTTCAATATTCACTTCTCAAGCTTACGCGCTCACTAGACATGAAATAAAATAGACTGAGCGGTCGTGGGATTTTTGGTAACGATCACGGAAAAGGTTAGATTCATTTTCATGGGTTGTAGAGTGGTCCCCTAATGTGAATGATGTCGGTCTGCCTGCTCTCAGTGGTTGCAACTTCGAGTTATAGCGCTTACAAGAGGCATCATTGTTACGAAAAAAAACGATCAGAGAAATGGTCAGTTTAAGTACCTGTTCAAAGAATGTCGTCTCTGCAGATGAAACAAGTTGGTCTGCCGGCTCATAGTGGTTGCGTTTCTGAGCTATGAGGTGCGCAAGTCAAATCATTGTTACGAAAAAAAAACGATAAGGGAAATGGTCAGTTTTAGTACCTATTCAAAGTATAGTATCTCCACGGGTGAAACAAGTTGGTCTGCCGGCTCTCAGTGGTTGTATTTCAGAACTATCATTGTGTACGCAAAACGCTTATTTGTAGAGAAAGCCTAAAAAAACTTTGAAAAACGGGACAATAGGCAAATTTTTAAGTGCACGCCGGCCGCTTGCGTATCTGTGACTATATGAGTCCCCTCCCCACCTTAAGGCATCTCTACACTCGCGCACGAAAAGTCCCAAACCTCCCGCAAAGCAGTGTGCGTAGTGTGGAACCGATTTGAATCGAATCTACACACCCGCGCGTGAGTATGGAGAGGTCTTTATGCCTGTGCCACCACGCACCCCCCATCCCCCCCACTTCCGGCTTTAGCGTCAATAGAGATGTTCGATCCGGGTGCCTTGTATCGATATTCCGGATCGCCATGGATCGTAATTCACTGTATCGGATTAATAGGCATCGGCTACACGCTCGGTAAATATTGTGGCCCAGCGCCATAGAGTAAATTTTAACCATGGAAAGTAAAATATTGAACATTCCATACAAATTACTTTCCATGGTTAAAATTTACTCTACGGCGATGGATCACAGTTAGTCTAAGCGGTAATGGGGTTTTAGTAACGATCAAGGAAAAGGTTAGATGCATTTTCATGGGTTATAGATGGTCCCCTAATGTGAATGATGTTGGTCTGCCTGCTCTCAGTAGTTGCAATTTCGAGTTACAGCGATTATAAGAGGCTTCATTGTTACGAAAAAAAACGATCAGAGAAATGGTCAGTTTTAGTACCTATTCAAAGTATGGCGTCTCCGTAGCTAAAATGATGTGGTCTGCCGGCTCTCAGTGGTTGCATTTCAGAGCTATGCTATGACGCGCGCAAGTTACAACAATTTTTTTTGTCAAATTGTGTTTTTAAAAATACTAATCGATAGAACTCTTTATTATAATGAAAAAATGTCTTAAGCCATTTTTGTCTAAAATGAATAGATTGGTCGGAAAAAAATTCTTTATGGTTTTTTTTGTATGGAGTGAGATATTCAATGTGCTCTTTTGGCCAATTCCTAATTGTTTCTGCCTCAAAACTACTTTTGCGTCAATAATTTATTGTTATTTTAAACATTTAAATAATCCTAATTAAAATTAATTTTTGCTTTTTTTATTAATTTTTTCAGTTTTTACTTAAAAGTATTTTTTAAGTAAAAACTGATTGTTTTGTCGTTATTTATTACTTTCTCATCAATTAAAACACAATAAAAGCCAACAAAACTTTCGGTCACTATTATTACTATGGATGACTTTTTTACCATAATAAATCAAATAAAACCAAAATAACATAATGCAGCGGGATGTTAAGTAAGGCCCAGGTGGGTTATTACAAACTAAAATAGTATTATTATTTTACACGGAAAAAGAAAAAAAGAGAAAAGGTTAATTCAGATCAATGATTAATATAAAATTCAAATAAATGCAGTTTTTAAAATATTAACGATAGAAACTAAATTTTATTATGATTTTTAAAAACCTTTATATGGGCTTTACTAAAAAAAATAGGCTCGTTTATAAGTTATTTATAACAAAAGTAAAGATTTTGAAGATATATATCTTAAGATCTAAGATCAAAATTGTATTTATGAACATTGATAGAAACAAGCAGAAACTAAAAACATCAATATGTCATTATGCGACAGATAATAAGAAGCACCAGTTAATTCATTTTCATACATCCTCTGCCAGGGATTGATCAAGCTGTGATTTGAAGACGGCTATCAAGAAAGTAAAGGAAGGAGATCCAGATCGCAATATACACACAACTGATCTATCAGGATTGTAAGATCTGTTTCGATAAGTTTAAAAAAATCACGTAAATAGCATTAAAAGGTATGGAAATCCTGAAACTGAGAACTTTAGTACATACAGCTCTTAAAATGCCGTTCAGATCACTTGGATGTATCATCATATCAGCCGCACGACACCCACTGCTGGGTATAGGCCACCTCCAATACTCTCTCCTTTGCACGCTGGGTGACCTTGAGCCTCCTTATAAGACCCATAGTTTGCGGCCACGTTTCACTGCTGAAGTCATCACTGACAACACACACTGGTCATAGACTTTCGTCTTGGACACTGAGGTAAATCGGACGGAAAGATGTTTTCGAAGCTGCCCGAATGCTACCAATCTGAGTTTGATTCGACGAGAGATCTCATTTCCGCAGTTGGACTTACCTAACTGGACTGCCTGTCCTAGGTACTTCTACGTAATGGACAACAACTCCTAGTGTTCCCAACATGAGCTGGAGTGGGCACAACATGGGCATTCGATATGATTTTCGTCTTATAAATGTTCATCTTGAGACCCACTCTTTGGGAAGCACTAACGGAGATCTTCGAGCATTGTGTTCAGGTCTTCCAAGGTTTCAGCCATAAGAACTATATCATCGGCAAAACGAAGGTGTGTTAGGTACTGGCCATTCATCTTGATTCTGAGTCCTTTCCAGTCTAAGAGTTTAAAGATATCATCCAACGCAGCTGTGAATAGTTTCGGGGAAATAGCATCTCTCTGTCCCATATCTCGCTTTGTGCTCTGGTTCTGTACTCGGATCAACATGGTGGCATTTTCGTATAAGTAGTACCACAAATCACCTCGATATACCTGTAGTCCACTTGGCAATTTTGGAGAGACTGCAGCACAGCCCAGGTTTCAATCAAATCAAAGGCTTTCTCATAGTCCACGAACGCCAAGCATAATAGCAGATTTAATGGATGTGGTCTATGGTACTAAAGCCTTTTCGGAACCCGGCTTGTTCGGGAGGTTGGAAGTCGTCAAACTTGCGAGCGAGGACCGGAACCGCTTTCCGTAAAAGGGGTTTTTGATTGGGTATTTCATAGACTTGTTTTCAAAAACCCTATCAATACAGTAACCCTATCGAAAGGGTAACCCAAGTAAGCACTTACCGAATACGAAAACCCTATCGGGGAAACCCTATGAAGGCTTTATGAAGGGGTTTTAAAACGAGTTCAAGCAATTTATACCTAGTTCCAACTGGACCGAAGGACCAGGGTGCCTATTTTTGAATCGCTCGGCTGGCGTCGAGTGCTCTTTTCTACTGATTTTCGTTCAACATTTGACTCAAATGTATCGAGGTTGAGATAAATGTTGAACGAAAATCAGTAGAAACGAACGCTCGACGCCAGCCGAGCGATTCAAAAATAGGGCCCCAGAACCGCTTACCGTTAAAGGGGTTTTGATTGGGTATTTCATGAACCACTTTTTTTTTATATAGACTGGGCAGGCATTTGACCACCATCTTGCTTGGTAAACAGGATGTGGTCTAAGGTGTAGCATGCATGCCCAGGAAATGCCTTTTCACTCTTGCCTTGAAAAGACCAAGGTTGTAATTATCGGGGAACACATGAGCAGGTAGCGCATTCCATTCTTTAGCAGCTCGCATAAGAAATGTATTGGCAAAGCGCTTGGTACGGACAGATTTGGATGAGTTGTTTGATGGTGATGTGATATCACCATATCCAAACATCATCAAACACCATCAAACAACTCATCCAAAAACACAACGAATATAATAAGCCAATTTACAAAGCTAATTTCAATACCATTATCTCATGTCCTTACATACAATACAATAAATTGTATTGTAGTTTTTCCTGAGCCCTGCCTGTTGATTGGTTGATTTTCATCAAGATTACCAGATACCATAAATAAATAAAAATAAATAAATATTATTTCTAGTAAGACCTTTGCAAAGACTTTGTATGTGTTTGAAATCAGTGAAATGAGCTTGTAGTTTCCTATTTCCTTCCTTGATCCTTTCTTATGTAAGAGTATTATGTGTGACTCTGCCCATTGTCGAGGTATAATAACCGTGCGTACTATTTCGTTGAAAACTTTAGCCAGAATTGGCCCCATCTCTTCCGCAATACCTCTTAAGAGTTCGTTAGGAATTTGGTCAGGACAAAACTATGAATGAAACAATTACAACTCAGATATTTATGGTTTTTTTTTTGAGAACATTTTAGCTTTATATTTTAGTTGCGTTGTAATTATGGTAAAAACAATTGTATCATAGACCTTAACTGAACGTTTTGTTGGTTTTATAGTGTTAAAATTGATGAAAATAATAAAGAATGGCAAAAAAAAATTTTAGTAAAAAATACGATTTTATACTGTTTAGAAATCCAAGCGGTGTGAATGTACAATTTTGGGCGTGCGTTGATAGTGTATGATTATTTTAAACGTTTGAAATATTGACGCAGAAGTAGTTTTGAGGCAGAAATAATTAGGAATTGACCAAAAGAGCACATTGAATATCTCACTCCATACAAAAAAAAACCATAAAGTATTTTTTTCCGACCAATCTATTCATTTTAGACAAAAATGGCTTAAGACATTTTTTCATTATAATAGAGAGTTCTATCGATAAGTATTTTTAAAAACACAATTTGACAAAAAAAAATATTGTTGTAACTTGCGCGCGTCATAGCTCTGAAATGCAACTACTGAGAGCCGGCAGACCACATCATTTCAGCTACGGAGACTTTGAGTAGGTACTAAAACTGACCATTTCTCTGATCGTTTTTTTTCGTAACAATGAAGCCTCTTATAATCGCTGTAACTCAAAATTGCAACTACTGAGAGCAGGCAGACCGACATCATTCACATTAGGGGACCATCTATAACCCATGAAAATGCATCTAACCTTTTCCTTGATCGTTACCAAAAATCCCGTGACCGCTTAGACTAACTGTGATCCATCGCCGTAGAGTAAATTTTAACCATGGAAAGTAATTTGTATGGAATGTTCAATATTTTACTTTCCATGGTTAAAATTTACTCTATGGCGCTGGGCCACAGTATTTACCGAGCGTGTAGCCGATGCCTATCAATCCAGATTCTATAATCTGGATCAATACAGTGAATTACGATCCATAGCGATCCGGAATATTCATACAAGGCACCCGGATCGAACATCTCTATTGACGCTAAAGCCGGAAGTGGGGGGGGGGATTGGGGGTGCGCGGTGGCACAGGCATAAAGACCTCTCCATACTCACGCGCGGGTGTGTAGATTCGATTCAAATCGGTTCCACACTACGCACACTGCTTTGCGGGAGGTTTGGGGCTTTTCGCGCGCGAGTGTAGAGATACCTTAAAGTGGGGAGGGGACTCATATAGTCACAGATACGCAAACGGCCGGCGTGCACTTAAAAATTTGCCTATTGTCCCGTTCTTCAAAGTTTTTTTAGGCTTTCTCTACAAATAAGCGTCTTGCGTACACAATGATAGTTCTGAAATACAACCACTGAGAGCCGGCAGACCAACTTGTTTCACCCGTGGAGATACTATACTTTGAATAGGTACTAAAACTGACCATTTCCCTTATCGTTTTTTTTTCGTAACAATGACGTGACTTGCGCACGTCATAGCTCAGAAATGCAACCACTATGAGCCGGCAGACCAACTTGTTTCATCTGCAGAGACGACATTCTTTGAACAGGTACTAAAACTGACCATTTCTCTGATCGTTTTTTTTTCGTAACAATGATGCCTCTTGTAAGCGCTATAACTCGAAGTTGCAACCACTGAGAGCAGGCAGACCGAGATCATTCACATTAGGGGACCACTCTACAACCCATGAAAATGAATCTAACCTTTTCCATGATCGTTACCAAAAATCCCATGACCGCTTAGACTAAAACAATTTTTAACGGATACTAGCGCGGTTTTATTGAAAGCACTTTGGTAATTAGTTGGTATTTGGTTTGATTTTTGGTTTTCCCGACGTTTCGGCAACTTTGCAGCTGCCGTGGTCACGGGGGACTGAAGCTACCCGTGAGTCTACCCTCAAGCGATGAATTTTTTTTTTTAGACGTCCAGAAATTAAAATTTTATCAAAATTTTTAAATGTTTTATGTTGATTTATAATTTAATTTTATGAATTATTTAGTGCTAAAAAGAGAGAGAATCTACTGAAGCTACCACCATTTCATAAAATTGGGAGGCCCCTCCAAGAAAGAAATGGCGAAAGAAAACTTGGAGAGGAAAACCGACCTCCGTCTTTTATATTAATTTATTTATTTGCAAAAGGAACTAACTGTATCATTAGATCTTACAGTGTGTGTGAGGGGCTTAAGCTTGTGAATGATGGGGTCCCAAGCTAGTGGAATTTTCCAACCATCATCTCTATTGAAATTAGGGTATTTATTTATTTCGATAGCCTCGCGGAGCATTCTAGGAATAAATCTACGTTCCCTAGCAAGGATTTGGGGTTTGTCAAATCTAATATAATGGTTGGGCCCCTCAAAGGCGTGTTCACTCACTGCAGACTTGTTATCGCGCCTATGTTTCATGTCAGCTATATGCTCTTTGACGCGGGTCCCTATGCTTCTCTTTGTTTGCCCGATATAGGAGAGCCCACAGTCACAATCTAGTTTGTAGACGCCTGCGGCTTGAAGGGGGATATTACACTTGACAGTTCGTAAGAATTGGTTGATCTTCTTCGGCGGCTTGAAGTAAGTTTTGATTGACGCTCGCTTCAGAATGTTTCCAATCTTGTCAGTGACACCCTTCACGTATGGTAGGACGGCAGGTTGACGCTCTACTGTGGCTGGTTTGGCGTGTTTTTTGTGATGAAGGCGTGGTACTTGCAATTTGTTGTTACGCAGTACTTGTTTGACATGCTGAAGCTCAGCAGTCAGGTGTTGTTTATCACAGATGCCGCGGGCTCTCTGAAACAAAGATTTCCCTACGGTAGCTAACTGTATAGGATGATGGTGAGAGTCACCATTAAGGTATCTGTCTGTATGGGTTGCTTTACGATACACTGTATGGCTCAAGGTTTGGTTCGGATTCCTGATAATGAGAATGTCTAGGAAAGCTAGTTTACTATCTGCTTCTAACTCCATAGTAAATTGTATGTTGGGGTTTATGGAGTTAAGATGGTTGAGAAATGCAGGGACACTGTCTCTAGGTAGTATTGTGAAAGTGTCATCTACGTACCGTTTGTAGAACCGGGGAGTCACAGGTGCTGTGGCTAGTGCTTTCTCCTCAAAATCCTCCATGAAAATGTCAGCAACAATGGGGGATACAGGAGAGCCCATTGCTACGTCATCCACTTGCACGTAGAACTCCTCGTTCCATAACAGATAGCCAGATGTTAGGCAATAATTCTAGTAGTTCTGCATATTCAATTGGCATGTTGTTATCAACAAGCTTTTTCCTGATGATATCAATACAGTCCTGTACTGGTAAGCATGTGAATAAGGACTGAACATCAAAACTAACCATAGTTTCATCATCAGCGAGATGTAGATGTTGTATCTCACTGACAAAATGGTAGGAATCTTTTACAAAGGCTGATGTGTTACCTCTCAGTGGAGTGAGTGTTTTCGCTACGTGTTTAGCCAATTTGTAGGTTGGTGAGTCAATTTGACTTACTATGGGACGTAGCGGAGCGTTGTCTTTGTGTATTTTTGGTAACCCATACAGTTTCGGCGGTGTAGGGCAGGATGGAATAAGATAATCGACGTCCAGATCTAACTTTTCTGAATGGTTTTTGATGAGTTCTTTCGTTTTATTAAGGATTTTGGTGGTTTGATCACAATTGACATGTTTGTATGTTTTCTCATCGCTTAAAAGTTCTTGAATTTTTGTGTTATAATCCGACGTATCCATAACTACCGTTGCGTTACCTTTATCAGCTCGGAGGATAGTTAATTCTAGTCTAGTGCGTAAGTTCTTTAACGCGACGTGTTCATCATATGGAAGATTGTGTTTGGGCAGTTTACTACGTCGTAAAACGGATGAAATATCTTGACGAATAGCTTCACTGTCGTCTTTTTTGATTTGGTTTTTAACTAGACAATCCTCTACGTTGCAGATAATATTCTCATACGGTATTCTGCGAGGTGTTACCCTTATTTAATACTTTTAAAGTCGGTTCATCCAATATTTGTTTTGATAAATTGACAACAGCACGGGTTTGACATTGACGGGTGTCATTTTCTACTCTATGGTTCGGAAATGCATGATGACGTTTGTGCAACTTCTCATATTTAGAAATTTGTCTATGCTTACATTCGTTGTATGCGGCTGTTTCACGTTTATTAAGCACCAGAATGTAATGGTTAAAGTCCTCCGTGGCAAGTTGTATTTTTAGTCATTGGACAAGCGATCAATTTATCCACCACCAACATCGCTCCGATTTAGTAACATTAAATCAACAAATAGATCGCTTGTCCAATGACTTAAAAATACAACTTGCCACGGAGGACTGTAAACCATTACATTCTGGTGCTTAATAAACGTGAAACAGCCGCATACAACGAATGTAAGCATAGACAAATTTTTAAATATGAGAAGTTGCACAAACATCATCATGCATTTCCGAACCATAGAGTAGAAAATGACACCCGTCAATGTCAAACCCGTGCTGTTGTCAATTTATCAAAACAAATATTGGATGAACCGACTTTAAAAGTATTAAATAAGGGTCTAAATTTCGCGGTAACACCTCGCAGAATACCGTATGAGAATATTATCTGCAACGTAGAGGATTGTCTAGTTAAAAACCAAATCAAAAAAGACGACAGTGAAGCTATTCGTCAAGATATTTCATCCGTTTTACGACGTAGTAAACTGCCCAAACACAATCTTCCATATGATGAACACGTCGCGTTAAAGAACTTACGCACTAGACCAGAATTAACTATCCTCCAAGCTGATAAAGGTAACGCAACGGTAGTTATGGATACGTCGGATTATAACACAAAAATTCAAGAACTTTTAAGCGATGAGAAAACATACAAACATGTCAATTGTGATCAAACCACCAAAATCCTTAATAAAACGAAAGAACTCATCAAAAACCATTCAGAAAAGTTAGATCTGGACGTCGATTATCTTATTCCATCCTGCCCTACACCGCCGAAACTGTATGGGTTACCAAAAATACACAAAGACAACGCTCCGCTACGTCCCATAGTAAGTCAAATTGACTCACCAACCTACAAATTGGCTAAACACGTAGCGAAAACACTCACTCCACTGAGAGGTAACACATCAGCCTTTGTAAAAGATTCCTACCATTTTGTCAGTGAGATACAACATCTACATCTCGCTGATGATGAAACTATGGTTAGTTTTGATGTTCAGTCCTTATTCACATGCTTACTAGTACAGGACTGTATTGATATCATCAGGAAAAAGCTAGTTGATAACAACATGCCAATTGAATATGCAGAACTACTAGAATTATGCCTAACATCTGGCTATCTGTTATGGAACGAGGAGTTCTACGTGCAAGTGGATGACGTAGCAATGGGCTCTCCTGTATCCCCCATTGTTGCTGACATTTTCATGGAGGATTTTGAGGAGAAAGCACTAGCCACAGCACCTGTGACTCCCCGGTTCTACAAACGGTACGTAGATGACACTTTCACAATACTACCTAGAGACAGTGTCCCTGCATTTCTCAACCATCTTAACTCCATAAACCCCAACATACAATTTACTATAGAGTTAGAAGCAGATAGTAAACTAGCTTTCCTAGACATTCTCATTATCAGGAATCCGAACCAAACCTTGAGCAATACAGTGTATCGTAAAGCAACCCATACAGACAGATACCTTAATGGTGACTCTCACCATCATCCTATACAGTTAGCTACCGTAGGGAAATCTTTGTTTCAGAGAGCCCGCGGCATCTGTGATAAACAACACCTGACTGCTGAGCTTCAGCATGTCAAACAAGTACTGCGTAACAACAAATTGCAAGTACCACACCTTCATCACAAAAAACGCGCCAAACCAGCCACAGTAGAGCGTCAACCTGCCGTCCTACCATACGTGAAGGGTGTCACTGACAAGATTGGAAACATTCTGAAGCGAGCGTCAATCAAAACTTACTTCAAGCCGCCGAAGAAGATCAACCGATTCTTACGAACTGTCAAGTGTAATATCCCCCTTCAAGCCGCAGGCGTCTACAAACTAGATTGTGACTGTGGGCTCTCCTATATCGGGCAAACAAAGAGAAGCATAGGGACCCGCGTCAAAGAGCATATAGCTGACATGAAACATAGGCGCGATAACAAGCCTGCAGTGAGTGAACAAGCCTTTGAGGGGCCCAACCATTATATTAGATTTGACAAACCCCAAATCCTTGCTAGGGAACGTAGATTTATTCCTAGAATGCTCCGCGAGGCTATCGAAATAAATAAATACCCTAATTTCAATAGAGATGATGGTTGGAAAATTCCACCAGCTTGGGACCCCATCATTCACAAGTTTAAGCCCCTCACACACACTGTAAGATCTAATGATACAGTTAGTTCCTTTTGCAAATAAATAAATAAATATAAAAGACGGAGGTCGGTTTTCCTCTCCAAGTTTTCTTTCGCCATTTCTTTCTTGGAGGGGCCTCCCAATTTTATGAAATGGTGGTAGCTTCAGTAGATTCTCTCTCTTTTTAGCACTAAATAATTCATAAAATTAAATTATAAATCAACATAAAACATTTAAAAATTTTGTTAAAATTTTAATTTCTGAATGTCTAAAAAAAAAAAAAAAAGTTGCCGAAACGTCGGGAAAACCAAAAATCAAACCAAATACCAACTAATTACCAAAGTGCTTTCAATAAAACCACGCTAGTATCCGTTAAAAATTGTTTTATTTCATATATTTTCAATATTCCACTCCGAATCCTTAACTTTGACACACTACGTGATTGGTAACGTACATTTTTTTTCCTACTATCGTGGTATTATTGTTTTGTAATGGCAATTGTGCGAACGAGACACCGACCTCCACCTAGTGTTGTTTCATTCACACAGTAGAGTCTTCAGTCAATGTCATCGATAGAATTTCAACTCTATGACAAAGGCAATACAGTTGAATTTCTTTTAAACGAATAGAGAAAATGTTTGTATAGTACTCACTCCCTATATAAACCTCCTTGGTCGCCCGCCACACACAACCGTTATTCCGTACGTACGGAATGCTACATTTATTATTACAGCTCTGGATACCAGACTTTTGGCCTACTTTTTTATTATTTTGCTAAGGGCGGGTCCATAGCGCATGTTTTGCTCTACACAATCAACAAAAACATCTACACAAAACATTGTTTCGCGAAACATGTTTCTCTACACACGCCGTCCACAGCGATTGCGTGGCTTGAGTAGACAATACTTCAGTGTTGCCAATTTAGCATTATATGTTAGCCTATTACTATTACTTATCATGACTCGAAAATGTATGAAATAAATTTAAAAGTGAATAAAGTTGTAGGTATATCTGAAAATGTAACTATCAAGGTCAGTTTGAGAGTGACATTTTTTTGTTTCCATTGATTATCACATTTTTTGGTATTTTTACGTGCAAAATTCAAGTTACAATAACTACACAGGGTGGATTTTTAAAACGGCACATTAAGGGCAGGTACCTTAACCGTTATAGTTACAGGAAAACGTTCCTAGGAGACCATCCATAACTTTTTAAGACATTTTGAACTGTATTCACAGATTGTGGAAAAAAAATACCGTTAGCAAAAAAAATGCTAAAATACCACTCACTAGTTAGAGTTTGCGCGCAAAACCTAACTACTGAGTTTTTTGACCAATCAGAGATCATTATCGAAACTAGCGCGAAACTGGGGAGTTAGAGTTTGCGGCGCAAACTCTAACTACTGAGTTTCTTGACCAATCAGAGATGACCATCAAAACTCGAGAGATAGATTTTGCTTATATGCGTCCGGGGACAGTTCCAATCGTAAAGTGGTTCACAGAATACATCTAAAGTCTGTCCATCCTTACTTGTCTTAAGCCCGAAGTACACATTGGGCCAACGCCTGGCTGCGCGCGTTGGGCCAACGCGTGCGGCCAGGGCATGTCACTGTTTACACGTTGGCGCCAACTCCCAACATACCGCCAAGTAGGTCTTTACACGTTGGCCCAACGCGCTCGGCCAACGCGCTAGGGCCAATGTGTACAGCGCACTTTATTTAGTAAACAGTTTTTGACAGTTGTCATACGTCTTTTATACTTAAATCGTTATTAGTAAACAGTTTTTGACAGTTGTCATACGTCTTTTATACTTAAATCGTTATTTAAAAATATGTTAGTAACTTTATGAAATTGTTGTTAATTTATTAACAATTAATTTCATAATCTATGTGTGGAAAACCATTTGTTGTATTTTATAAATGATTATTTCAATAAAGAGTTGGGTGAAAATTGTTTAACATATAAGACAAGTAACGATGGACAGACTTTACGTAGGTACTTAAGCATGTTCCAGACGGATTAAATCACGCCTCCCAACAGAGGTGACCTTGCTTGATTTAATCTATCTAGACGGCAGATTTAATCCAAATTTCTCCAACCAATCCAAATGACCTTCAACGTCCTTGGTGGAAGGGCGCGAGTTCCAACACAGGCACGGTAATGATATTTATCAGTACTCCAACTTCATATACTGCCCGGCATTTATATTGGCAAGATAAAAACGAGACAAAAGATGTGCAGCGCCACAAATTTGTGTTTGTGGCTATTGCGCATCTTTTGTCTCATCTTTCTCTTGCCAATTTATATGCCAGCATCTATACAAATAGTCGAAAAGCGAGTCGTACCTACGCGCCTCGGCCCTCGAGTTCAGTCTGCAGTCTGCACTTGGTACACAAACAGTGGCGAATGCACCGCAGTGATGAACGAAAGATGTACGTAGGTCAGGTACTATTGAGGTAATAAATATAATAGAAAAAATACTATAAAATATCGACTCGAGTTCAGACGGGCTTAAATGGCTCGGCTGCTACGGGTTACGGGTGAGTCGATTTTTTCTAGTATTTTTAGGGTTCCGTAGCCTAAATGGCAAAAAACGGAACCCTTATAGATTCGTCATGTCTGTCTGTCTGTCTGTCTGTCCGTCCGTATGTCACATAGATATGAGCGCCGCGCCGGCGCGCCGCCGCCGCCGCCAATTCTACCGCGCCGCCGCCGCCGCGAAAAGGCAACGGCGCGCCGAGCGAGAGAAAAGATTTAATGAATTAATATAAACAGGCTCGTTTTCATGGTAGGATAGGACGCGTTACACGTTTGCATCAAAATGGCCACGTCTTCGTTGTCGTCGTTATTAGAAAAACAAATTATGATAGACGTTTTTAAAACAAAACTAGATAAAATTATACCGTTTCTTCGCTTTCATAATTAAAGTCTAATAAACACAGTTACTGTTGGAACTATTACTTGGCGTTCATGGACTATGAGAAAGCCTTGGATTCGATAAAAACCTGGGAGCACCGCCCAGGTTTTTATCGAATCCAAGGCAGACTCTCCAGAGATGCAAAGTGGACTATAGGTATATCGAGGTGTTGAGGTACTTATACGGAAATGCCACCATGTCGGTCCGAGTAACAGAACCAGAGCACAAACCCCATCCAACTGCAGCGAGGTGTGAGACAGGGAGACGTTATTTCTCCGAAACTGTTCATAGCTGCGTTGGAGGTCATCTTTAAGTTCTCGGACTGGAAAGGACTCGGTATCAACATTATTTGGTCGCAGTAGTCGGCATGCGGGGTCGGTCTTGATCGTCTTGATCACGCCTTTTCTGCAGTTCAGCACCAGTTGGGTCTTTTGTCGATAGTCATCTGTCCGTCCGTCCGGTGCATCATCCCTGTCACCCCCTGTGTCTGTCAGTTACTAGTCAAAGGAGGCTGGACACCGCGACATTCCCACCCTCAGTATCAGAAGACTGATACTTAAGCTTGGGAGCCGACGTCCAGTCTACATAGTTTAGTCGCAGGTCTCGTGTAACATCCTTGTCCAGTCACTACGTCAGCTACTCGTACCTGACGATCCTTCCCAGGGTAGACCCTGGTGACCAGACCCCGAGGCCAGTGCCCCCTTGGCAGCTGGTCGTCTGCAATGATGACAACATTAGCAGCGTATTAGCAGCGTTATAGCAGCATAGTATTAGCAGCGTACATTAGCGGCTTACTGGGGCTGTATTATGACCTCTTATTTCCAGTTAGTTTTCTGACTGGCTATCAATCTCTTTTATTTGCTATACAGCGAGAAAGAGATGTCACTACAGCAATTTATAAACCTGGCAGGATTTAAGAGCTCGTAATACGGCCTCTGGTCTGTAGCCACTTAACGCGCCGCGTCAAGGAGGGCAGGTATTCTCGGACCCACCGCTTCCAGGTCAGGTCCGCCAGCCTCTGGGACTCCCGCCAGGAACGACGTAGTAAGTCACCGTCAGAAAACCTACCGAAGGGTCTGTCCATTGTCGAGGTGTCTGTAAAAAGAATATCGTTAGGCGTCAGCGGTAAATCGTCGTCGGGGTCAATTGGTACGTAGATCAACGGCCGGCTGTTTACGAATTGTTCGGCCTCTGTCAGGAGCGTCCGGAGGGTCTGTTCACTTGGGACTCGCTCCTTTAACGTCACGCGCAGCGCTGTCTGGATGCTACACACCAGTCTCTCCCAGCAGCCTCCTATGTGGGGAGAATTCGGAGGTATAAATCTCCATTCAATGTTGCGGGTACTGACAAAACGTAGCAATTCACTCTGGTCCATTGCAAGTACCGCCTGTTTCAGCTCGTGTTCGGCTCCACAGAACGTTCGTCCCTGTCACCCCCTGTGTCTGTCAGTCACTGGTCAAAGGAGGCTGGACACCGCGACAAGTATTAATGGCCAGTACCTAACACACCGTCGTTTTCCCGATGATGTAGTTCTTATGGCTGAGAGTGCTGAGACCATGAAAAACCTGAACACAATGCTCGAAGATCTCCGTAGTGCCTCCCAAAGAGTGAATCATAGAATGAACATGGATAAGACGAAAATTATGTAGAATGCCCATGTTGTACACCCACTCCATTTCATGTTGGGAACACTTTTTTCATGATAGATAAGCAAGCGCTTGCCTGCTATCGCCCTTGATGGTAAGCGATAATGCGATTCACTATGAAACGCGCTTGCCTAGAAGATACCTATTCACTCGCGACTTGACCAACAACCTTTAACCGCGTCTATGCTCGAGGCTTTTCAGCTTACTACAAAAAAGATTTACCGTTGCTGATGATCTTCCTGGCCCTCCGCTCAATGGATTCAAGCGTCTGGAGCTGGTATTTGGCGGAGCCATCCCAAAGTTGTTGACCAACTACACTCAAAGTTGTTGACCATTACGTATACCTAGGACAGTCAGTCCAGTTAAGTTAGTCCAACTTCGAGAAAGAGATCTCTCATCAAATCCAACTGGGATAGGCAGCATTCGGAAAGCTTCGAAAAATCTTCGCGTCCAACTTACTTCAGTGCCTAAAAATAAAAGTCTATGTCCAGTGTGAGTTGCCATGCCAGTGATGCCTTAAAGCAGTGAAAAGTGGTCGCAAACTCTGGGTCTCTTAAGAAGGCTCAAGGTAACCCATCGTGGAATGGAGAGAGCCATGCTTGGCATTTCCCTACGTGATCGAATAAGAAATGAGGAGATTCGTAGGAGAACTAAAATAACCGACATCCCTCGAAGGATTGCTTGGCTGAAGCGGCAGTGGGCCCGCCCACTGCCGACACATAGTGAGAAAAATCGATGGACGTTGGGGTGGGGCGGTTCTGGAATGGCGACCGCGCACCGGACTCAGCTCCGTGCGACAAGGTGGACCGATGATCTGGTGAAGGTCGCGGGAGCCCGCTGGATGCGGACAAAGCATGACCGATCGTCGTGGAGATCCTTGGGGGAGGCATACCCAGCAGTGGGTGTCGTGCGGCTGATATGATGTACGTTTTTTAAATTCTAATAAAAGCAAGTATTTCTGATCGAAAACTATTTCTTTTTAATATTTCCTGTCAATTAAGAAAAAAAAACATTTAGAGGTCACGCCGCCGACGGCGCCGCCGCCGCCGACCCAAAAAAGTCGGCGCGCCGCCGCCGGCCTTTTACCCATCGGCGCTCATATCTAGTCACAGCCATTTTATTCCAAACGTATTAAAATTACACAATTGAAACTTGGTTGGTAGATGTATTCTGTTAACCGCTCAACGATTTTAACACAAAAATAACAAAAATAAAGATTAAGGGGGGGCTCTCCATACCTGGAACTGAAACTGCGAACGTGTGGGGTGTCAATCCCTCAGGTCTTTAAAATTGACATTGAGGTTTTTAAGACAATTTTTTCTCAAAGTCTACCGTTTGAAAGATATACTCCGCCAAAGTGGTAAAATGTTTATCCTCCCCCGCCCCCCTTTAACTTTTGAAATAAGAAAGTGAAAAATCTAAAAAACATATATGTATATGTAACATGTAGATAACATATATTATATAACATATATGTAACATGTAGATCTTAATAATTACTTTCAATGGTTTGAACGAGATATAGTAATTAGTTTTTGAGATATAGCACATTTTCCATAACCGCAAATATTACTTTGTCATTCATACCAACACTGTGAAAAACAAAGTTATTTTTGCAGACAAAAAATGATAATGGTATTAAATATGGTGTGGTATAAGGTATCTACGGAACCGTACGGCGCGTTGCCCAAAACGCACTTGGCCGGGTTTTTTCTATTATATTTTTTACCTTAATATAGAAATAACATTCTGAATGCCAAAAGTCTAAAAATTCAATAGGTACTATTGATTGAAATACAAATTCTTACTATTGCAAAGTGCAGATTGTGCTGTTTTTATTATAAATATAATTAACTAATAATCCAGAGATAATATTTTTAAATACCTGGAAAGTCCGAAAACTAAGATTAAGTATACTTAAAATATTATATAATACGTAGGTATTGTAGTAAGGATTATTAAATAACTTGTTTCTCCCATCAATAATGTATTTTTTTTTTATTTTTTTTTTACCATTAGTTTTGTTAATCTAGTTATATTATTGCCTTGAAATTAATTGATTGAACCAGCGCGGGTTAATTTAGGTAATTATTTCAAGGACAGGGCCGAGTTACAGTACTGATAGATATCATTACCGTGGAATGGGAAAGAGTGTCGGCGCTAGGGTTGCCAACATGTCTAAGGCGAAATATAGTATTTTATGGAAAAGGCAAAAATTAGGCAAATATATTATTATATTTTACTTTTTTAATTTTTATAAAAACTATATTTTTTGAAGTTTTTGCATTTTTGAACAATGTTTTGGTCAAAATCATAAACCATAAATAAAACAATCATGAATCAAAATAAAAGTCTCATATTATTTTCTACAATCAATATTAATTAAATATAAGTAAATTAAAAACTCATTTTTAACTTACTTACGATTGTATCAGTATTACTGATTAAGTTAAGACATGAAAGAAATTCGTCCATAGTTAAGATTAAGATATATTTCGACCATGGATTAAGATTTAATTAAGTTGTCAATTTTATATTGACAAGTTTGGAACGCAATAAGACAGATAGATACGTTCAGAATTCAGATACAATACACTATACACATAGTATTTGTTATATGGTGTGACTGACTATACACTACACGCTATCGAATCAGTCAAAATGCACGATCACAAATAAAAAAAAAAGAAACATTTGTTTCTTAGCGATCGATGTTGAAAATATAGTATTTTTGCGTGATATATATTTTGTTCAACAGTATATAGCACGCAGACCCGAAACATAGTATAATACTACATATTATTATAGTATGGTTGGCAGCCCTAGTTTCGGCGCTTGGATGTAAACTCGTGTAGCCGCAACACAATCCACGGATGGAAACCACGCCCCCATCAAGCTTCCACCAAGGTGACCTTGGTTGGGAGGCGTGATTTAATCCGTCTGGAACGTGCTTTAGTTTCAACTTTGTAATCCTAATAGTTTCGGAATAAAGTGGCTGTGTGTGACATACGGACAGACAGACAAACAGACAGACAGACATAGCGTATCTATAAGGGTTCCGTTTTTTTCTATTAGGCTACGGAACCCTAAAAAGTCACTCTCAAGATCTTTTTTTAGTGTTAAGAAAGTTAAAATAAGGACTTTATTTTTACTGATTTGACTATCTATGGTCATAATTCGATATAATATCAAGATACTGAACAGTACTTTTTTTCGGGATGAAAGTTACCCTAAACATAGAAACGGATTTTCGCATAAAGGATATTTTAAATCATAGAAGTTATTATTTTCTCTGTATGTGACAAAATATGGGTAATTTCATAGGCAAAGACCCATATTTGTTTCCGGGGGTTTTTGTTTTAATTTATTATTATTTCATTAATATTTTGTTATAAATGAAGACACGTCATCTGTGTAATCAGGTGGTTTCATAGTATTACAGACCAGAGGCGGCTCGTGACATTTTTTTATGGGTGTTCACTAAAAAAAACAGAAAAAGTTGCTTACCATTTAATTTTATAAATAAAAAATCCATTCGCCTATTTTTATGGTTAGCGAAAACATCAATACCTAACTTTTTTGTGAAACTGTATATTCCGGGATTCAAGGATTCCATCATGACCCCGTAAGGCAAAATACCACACGCCGTAAAATTTTTCTGTTTTCATCAACGCTTTTCATTGGGTTCATTGAACTCTCTAATACATTTTCGATAGGCAGACATATGAAATCGAGATTGCGAATGTTTTTTCAGTTCAGTTTAATGGGGAAGGCAACTGTCAAAATGGCGCTGCGTACGCTTGTTCCACGAGAACTATGAAAACTAAGGACTTTTACTTAAAAAATCGTTTTCTTAAGCTTTAAAATTATTAAATTCTGTGTGATAGACTTTAAAAATGTTGGCACTTACAAGTTTCCGAAAAATCTGGATACAGAAAAAAATTATAAATTCTGTAAGAATAAAAACGTTTTAATTTGGCTTTCAATTCCGGCATTTGCATTGTAGAATAGTGTTTTATATCCATTTTGGGTCAATGAGTCTTTTTAGGTAAAAAAAAACACAAAATAAATACCTATTTTCCCATACATTTTGTTCTGAACGTGTACTGTCTTAGGAACAAGCGTACGCAGCGACATCTACAATTAGCTTTGCGTTGCCAACCCCATTGAAAGATGCGCTAAATCATATTTTTTTCACAATTTTTAATAAAAGAAACTGTATATTGTTCCATTTTTAACACAAAAACTATTTTTAAATTAAATTAGAGAAGAACTTCCAACAAGCGACAACGATGTTCTTTTGTTTACATAAGATCGGCAACAACAGCGCATAATCCCCGCGCCAAAATGTCAATTTTTCAAAACAACGCAAACTGGCAACGTAGCTCGGCGGGCTGATTATCTAATTAGAAACCACCTAGCGACCGGTTGCAGTTCATAGATGATAGTGATCCATTGCTTTCTTCTTTTTGGATTAAAGAAAAACATACCAAAGAAAAGTAGCAATGTATGTGGAATGAAACCGGTCGCTAAATAATTTCTTTTTAGATAATCAGGGTGCGGAGCGCCGCTCCAGAATACGATAATTTCTCATACAAATGTTTTGTTTCACGCGCTGGACTCGGTCGATGTTTCTCTTTCGCACTCATTGAAATCAGCATTAGGCATTGTACTGCACTTTGTTTCATAGGAGCGGAATCGCCAGCGCACCACTCGATACAAACTGACACAAAATCTTATGTTTAAAATAAGTCTATGTGTTTAAAAAAAATATCTTTGTAGGTAATTGTTTCTAGTAAATTATATAAAGAGTGTATTGTATAGGCATAGTAAAATGTTTGTATAGGAATTATAAAAGTATAAAGTAGATAATTGATTGATTTTTTGTGGGAGTGCACTGCACCAGCGCTCCTAAGGACGAGCCGCCTCTGTTACAGACTATACAAAAAGTACCTATACCATGGTATGAAGTGTCCGAGGTGGGACTAGGGAATGCAATCCGTATAATCCGTAATCCGAAAAATCCGGATATCCGCTCATTTTTACTAGACTTCCAAATCCGGATTTGAAGATCAAATTCGGATTTTTCGAATAATAAGAAATTGTTACAAAAAATTTAAACGAGCAAGTTTCTCGAAAGTATTCCACTTACGAATAGAGCAATCGAGCGAATAGCAACTGGGCGAATAGCAACTGAAGTATTTCACTTTGAGCAACTTTCGATATTTCACAAAATGACTTACAAATAAATATATTGATAGTTGCTTTAAGTGAAATACTTTAGTTGTTATTCCCAAAAGAGGAAATGTCGGAAAAATACAGAATTGGCTGAATATTTTTTCTTCTTCTCCTTATTTTTGTAATGGCAATTTACTTTCCTCTTGGAAGTAATTTTTGCCAGTGTCATGTTTTGAATGGTTCAGTATTTCTAAATTTTCTAGTAGATTGTTTCAGTTTACATTAAAATGCGGATGCATCACATTCCAATGCTGCTTGGAGCATTTGGCAGCAAGTATATCAAGACAGTTTACTCGGTAAGTTTTGCCGAGGTAGCGACCACTACAATAAAAGTCTCAGCTTCACACAACCAAGATCGCGCCTATTTCAATTATCCCACATTTTGTTCAGTTGCGTAGACACTTGTACCACAAAACTGCACCAATTTTAAGACACAATATCCACTATGAATCAATTTGCGAATAATTAAAATAGTCACCGAACTGAACTCGACAAAATCCCGCTAAAAACCCGAATATTTTTTCATAGATAGGAATAAGCTCCCTTAGTAATAGAAAAAAAATTCAGAATTTTCGGTTGCGTGAAAAAATTAAAAAAAAAAATAAAGTCTCCTGGACTTCACAAATGTAGGAAAGTAACAGCAGAATGGAAATTATACCTTTGCCAACACCTGCCACTATGACAACAAGAATTAAAAACAAAAAGTTTTGACATTTTGGACATTTTGTGTTGAAATTTTTTTCTTAATACCATGTTGTGGTTGTGGCAGGTGATGGCAAAGGTATAATCTCCATTCTGCTGTTACTTTCCTATATTTGTGAAGACGAAGAGACTTTAATTTTTTTAAATTTTTTCACGCAACCGAAAATTCTGATTTTTTTTTCTTAAACTAAGAGAGCTTATTCCTACCTATAAAAAAATATTTAGCCAGTTTGATTTTTTTCGGACCTTTCCCATTGCTATTCACTCAGTTGCTATAAATGGAACACTTCGTTTCTCGCACTAGCTAGACGTTAGATGCTATTTTCTAGATGACGCCATTCACGCGTCTTGCTAGTGCCTCAGAGGTCTGTCTCATTTAGTCCCAAAAAGTTCGTTTGGTTGAACCAGCTCTCCTGGTGTTCCTGACTATACAACTCTCCTTCTTCATCGTCAATTTCGGAGTGTTCTTGCAGCGTCTCTAGCTTGACTAGTGGGTCTACCGCGCAAGTGTCATTGACATCGCTATCTGCTTCATTTGACAGATTCAGTGAGATAGGTCATACCTACGACCTTCCGTTCTCAAGATCCAGGTAGAAAGGTCTCCTCAGCGTATCCTCACATATCTCCTAAACGCAAGACCGACATACTCTGGTTTTTGTGCGACAAACTCCGACAAACTACCGGCTACACACACGAGTAATCAGATTTTCGCTACGACCTTCCGTTTTCGAGATCTGTGTGGCGCAGCTGTAGAGACGTCTCTACAGCTGAGCCACATGTATCTCCTAAAGGGAAGACCGACAAACTCTGGTTTTTGGCGACAAACTCCGACAAACTACAGACTTCATCATGGCATAGTCAAAATGTCAGATTTCCAACTTTTTTTTGTGGCGCAGCTGTAGTCCGGCACGTCTCTTAAGGAACGAGTGGCTAATACGGCACGTCTCTCAATCTCTCAAGGCTTTATCACATTAAGTGCCATGTATATTTAAAATTCACATAAACAAAACAACATAATATGTTGTTTAGTTATGTACAGTTTAAATCATATTAGTATTATATATTTTTTTTTTGTTAGCTGCATTTGTATAATTTTATTAAGAGTCTATGATATTTTGTTTTATTAGCGCTTTTTCGACGTCTTATCGCGCGATTTTTCTAACGTTTCGGAATAGAACATAATATGTTCTAATGACTTCTCTACTGTATGTTTGCATGAGCGATTTTTTTAACGCGCGATATTTTTTATCCCGTTCCACAGTCAGTCACATTGTGTTCTATTCGAAGCTTCAGAAAAATCGCGCGATAAAACGTCGCAAAAGCGCTCACGCGAACCATCGCTTACGTCAGCGGTTCCCGAATTCTTTTGGCTACGAAACCCTTTTTGGCTCACCGCTTTTGGGCGGAACTCTAGCTCAAGTAAGAAGTACCCAACTAGCAAACAAGTCGTATAAATTAAGGCTTATACGACTTTTAATCATATAAAAGTTTTATATCGGTTATTTTACAACTCTGTTATCGTATAGACGTAGTACATCTGACAACTAAGTCGTCTCACTAAATAGTCTAATTACAACCTCGAGTAAACGTTTTTTCAACTAAATTATACAACAGTAATATAATGATAACTCGTAAATACGTTTCAGTCATATAAAGGTTTTTGTAAAGACTATATTGTTGAAATAGGGACATTACTATAACTTCTAAACAACTTGTTTGTCTATAAATGTTTTTGAAAAACCTTAATATAATGATTATATAGTGGAATTATGAATGACTTCATTATAACATAAAGTTATTAGTCTAACTATTATATACCTTTTATTCAACAGTTGGTTTTGTTAAGGTAAAACAAAAACTTTGTCAATACATACAGTTTCGGTAAACCTGTTATATGTCTTTTATTAAACAACATATTTTATAACCGTCCTATTAAGATTTTAATAATACAAACTTGTAATTACATTTTTTTTATTAAAGCAAAAATAATAGCAACTCTAAAACAAATAGCAGTCGTTTTAAAAACGTCTACTTGACTAAAAGTTATATTACAATCAAATAACATTGTACTGATGACTTATACAACAATGGCTGACGTTAAACATATAAAACCCTTTAAAAATATTATTATAAATTGATGAAATTTCAGATATCTTTAGAGCGCTACAGCAAAAAACTAAATAACATCAAAAACAATATCAGTAAAGTGACATTCCCATAGAAATCTAGAAGTCATCTCGAATTTACCAGCTGCACAAAATAGATTCAATATTAATTTCAATAATGTACCATTTAAACCTTGTTTCGTTTCTTTGTCCTTTTTTATTAATTTGTGTTACATAAACTACAAGGATATTTTTTTTGTGAATCGAAATAGTTATATGAATAAAATTTTAAAACATTTATGTGCCTTTAAAGTAAAGTTATCTGTGTTTAAATGTTACATTGAACCTTTTATAAAGCATAATAGTCAGTTTTCACACCTTTATCTGATATTTTGGTCGCGTAAATGTTTTCCCTGTACTCTTTATGCAACATTTTGGCCATTCTTTAACCGTTACACGACGTTTACTTAAGATTTTCTGACGCCATGTTAACCTTTATTTAACCATTACGCGACCTTTAGGTCTTATAAAATGCGCCACTTTCGCCTTTTATAACCGTTTATTTTATGTTTATACGACTAACCTAATCGGATCAGAAGTCGCATGTAAAACGTTGTCTCAACTTCAATAGGACTTATTTTGCTAGTTGGGTAAACTAACCAGGGTAGTTACATTCAGGTAAAGAAAACCTATGACAAGATTGCGCGATAGTTAGAAAATAGACCCAAAAAATTTTTGGGTCTATTTTCTAACTAAATGTACGTTGAAATCATTAAAACTGGCAGTAAAAAACTCCTCCCTCTCGCCCTAGGCGGGCTTGCATCACTAAGATGCTGGAGCTACCTAGAAGCAACACCAGTTTCCTCCGTAATTCCTTTTGTGTTAGAGCTGTACAGCTTTGGAATAAACTCCCGTTGAACATCCAGGATTGCCCCAACGTCAAGACCTTTAAATCAAAAGTTAAATCGCACTTTCTAGCACAATTATCGCACCCTGAGTCATAAATAACATTATCTCATAATCACTTACATATTTATTTATATGTATGTATTGAGTATGTATTTAGTGTAGATAGGTATATTATATTTTATTTATATATGCATATGTATTTTATATATTATGAACAAGTATAGGTTTTGTATTATTATCTTATTATTTAGTTATTATTACTTTATGTCTTGCACTTTATGTACCCGCTTACTATAAATCTCTGACACCTCTTAGGTTGGCTGGAAGAGATCTCTTTAGAGATAAGTCCACCTTTGCTTACAATTATCATAATGACTTATGTAACAATTATTATCAGTGCAATAAAGAATATATAAAACCACTGTACTATTAGTTATTCTGTGGTAGAGTCTGGTAACTGGTAATTGAAGGACATGTTGAATGAAAGTGAATGTTTGTAATTAAAATACTCAAAATCAATGGAAACCAACGGGCGGGTCAGCAAAGTAAGAGTAAAATAAAAAAAGGAGAACCACTTAACTGAAGGGAAAAAAAGAATTTTGATTTAATGTATTAGGTATTTTTATTTTGACTCTGTTTCCATGCTAATTTTCTATTATTACGAGCCTGTCTAATTAATTGCGCGTCATTTTTGTATTTACTTACGAATTCCGAACAAGACATGTCTTTTGCAATTCTGCTTTCATTAAATCTACAGAGCAACGATTTCTGACTTTAGAACATTTAAGCGTCATATGTGAAAACCTCGCTCAACATAAGCATTTAAAAGCAGTATGCTTAAAGCGCGAGATACAACGCAAAATAAGGCTTTTAAGATGTTGTCCTTTATGCTTTTAAACATTTGGACCCATTTTTATTAATACATTGATTGTGATCGCGTGTTATCATCAAAAATCTGGACAAAACTAATGGATCGTCGGGACGCGGGACAATATCATCGAAATCGGGACTGTCTTTATACCTAAACTCTTGAATTTTCGCGGAACCCCTGTGAGCCTCTCACAGAACCCCAGGGTTCCGCGAAACCCTATTCGGGAACCGCTGGCTTACGTCACCTACTCGCAAATCGCAAGCAAATCATACACTGACTATTTTAATTACATTTGAGCAATAGGTAACAAATATTGTAGTATTTTATGACAAAAAAGTATTGGATTTGATTAATATTGTCCTTTCATTGAATCCACTTAAGTATATTGTAGTATTTTATGACAAAAAAGTATTGGATTTGATTAATATTGTCCTTTCATTGAATCCACTTAAGTACATAAATATAAGAGACATCACATTAGTGAACCTATATGACAGAAAGGATTTATTTTTATAAAAAAGAAAATATTTTTATAAAGAATCCGTAATATCCGGATTTGACCAAATATCCGTTTTTAAAATCCGGATTTTGAAATATATATATTATACGGATACATGTATACGGATTTATACGTATATATACGGATTTGCATTCCCTAGGTGAGACTAAAACTGTGGTCAACAAGTGTGACGTCATGTCTGCGGCGCCGCGCGGCACCGTGCGTCACCGCCGGAGAACGCGCGGCGCCGCGCAGTGCTACCGATTTTGGCGTTGCGGTGCGTCGCCGCAACGCGGTTATGTGTGGAGGTCCATAGTGTCAACTGCGAGAAGGAGCGGAAACGAGGACAGCGACAATTTTAGTGCCCAAGGGAGAGATGGAACACTTACAATACAATACAAAACAATGAATGAGTGTGGGGCAGCGACGAATGCATCAAGCAACTGTGCAAATGAAAACCGATACAATGCTACCTGCAGATGGAAGTCGGCGAGCGGATCATGAACAGGGCCACGTTGAACTTGGAGAGGAACGGGCGGAGGGCGCGAGAGGAACCAGCAACTATGGCGCCGGGACAGGCGCAACTACTCGCTAATTCACCAATGAAAGTCCTGTACTGCTATTTTGTATAAATCTATTTAATAGTAGAGAGACTTACCACATCATGTTTTTCTTGATGGTTTTCAAAAGCCTTTGTGTCCACATATACTTCGTAGCACAAATCACATTTAAACAGTGAATTTTGATAATTTGTTGACTTCGATCGCTCCAGCATTTGTTGTAACTGTTCCTCTTTAGATAGGTTTACTTCTCGTGCCACTGGCTTCAAAACTACAAGTAAAATAACATCAAAAATGTGTAGATTTTATATTGAAAATGAGAAGAACTTTTACCAACTTTTAAGCGGGAACTACTTTTGTTGTTCAGAGCTTCATTACATCCACGTGTATCCACGCCTTGCGATGCCATGTTACGTGACGCCACGAAAAGTATGTCTACACGCCCATAGAGTGCATTATTGGACGCGCCTTAGGTGTACATGGACCACGTGTGCCTAATGTGAACTACATTTACCACTTTACGCCTTTTCTCTACTACAGGCCGTCATAGACAATAGACGTATAGACAATCAACTTGAAACCTCTTTAGCAAAGTTATTTCACAACAAATGTTTATAAAACCACACTATTTACAAGAAAATACTGTATATTTTAGACATAAAATACTCACTTTTAGACGTTTTAATTTCAGATGCTTTGATTCGGTCCACTTTCCACTGTTGACTAAAGTTTTGTAGAGGTACATTGTCTTCAGAATCCGATGATGAATCCTGGTTGAATTCTTCTTCTAGCAGAATGCCATCTAAATCATCTAAAAAGTTAATTATGTTAAAGGGCGTCCATGTGACGCCATAGGGCCGCCAATACATTATGAGCACTTTCACAATAGGTAAGCGTTTCAGTAGTACGTCTGCAGCGTGACTTTACTTACTAAACTGTAAATCGCTTTGGTATTTAGGACTTCCACTTAATAGACAAAACCTGCTCAGATATCATTTTGGTCTTAATTATGTTTGTATGGGAAGCTAACTGTTCAAGGGACTTTCAGGCTTGTATTAAAGTATCAAACTCAAACCTCTGCTTGAGTACACTTAGAAAGGGATGACACTATATGCAATGAATAGCACCATCCCTTCCTAACTGTACTCAAGCAGGGATTTGAGTTTGATTCTGTAATACAAGCCTTAAATTAAAGTAATGAATAAATAATACCATCATTCTGATCCCCCATGTCCGTTTCAGAATTCACATATTCTGTTTTAACTGGAGTTTCCATGTTGACCTCTTCCTCGGTTGCAGATATGACTCTAACCGTCGGAGTCTTGCGCAAGTTCCAAAGGATTCCAGTTTGTTGTTTACAAAAAAAATCCAGTGAATTTACTGACAGCTAAAAGCAACATTTATGAATGATGATAATCTTGGGGTCTGATAAAAAAGTAGATACCTACCTACTCAGTGTGATACAAACTGAGACAGTTTGCGAATTTCTCAGTTTGTATCACCAAGTGATTATCGCCTTATGATTTAAATATCATTGTTATGTTAGTGATATGAATGTACCATTAACTTTTGTACTTTTTCAATGAATGATGTAGGTATTTGATGACACAACTGTCACATGTTTTAAAGTAGGTATGTAGGCAATGTATTTTTATACTGTATACTACTATTTGACTGTTGACTATATTTAACTTACCTCCAAACCAGAATCTATTATCTGTTCCAGTAGCTGATTTGATTTTTTTGATTTCTCTATAAACTTATGAAACTTTTTCAACAAACTGAAGCAAATGTAACAGACACATGTTGGCTTCGTATCGCCTGTTTCAAGCTGGAAAAAAAACACTAATTTTGTAAAATATTTACAGTGAACGGAATGAAGCGGTCATTTGGAGCCAGAGCCTGATTTTCCCACTCATTTAGTTCAAGTACATTTATTGCATGTTTCATGTTGTAGGTACATAGATATTATTTATATCCACAATAAGGCTAGGGCCTAGGGCACAAGGGCCGAGGGGGCGCTGAGCTCGACTATTTTTGTAGAATAAAATTTGATCATTCGAGTATGCATGCTGAAATACGAACCTGACTCTCCGACCCTTACTTAGTCCTACCCATCCAGCAGGGGGTCATAGCTCGCCTAGGGCTGTCAGTGCTCTACATCAGGCACTGTCTGGGGCCAAGGAGCAAGGAAGGGAGATGATGATAACACTAACATGGTCTACATTTAAAGTTTTGCGGATTTGAGGTTTTAGAACAGTCCAAATGTTACGATTTAGGGAACCACATAAGAACAGATGTAACACGTATAATAACTTACCGGTGTTTCAGTGAATTTCTCGTAAATATCTCGAAGCTGGCAACCAGATATTGAATGCAAGCGGATGTCGTACGCCAAACATATTCTGCACGCCCTTAGGTGGTTCATTTTCAGCTTTTTCAGCAGATTATTTAGATACAAGTTTAATTAAATAATTATGTTCCTATAATAAATCTTCAATGTTGTGTTGTTATCACTGACCGACGACCACAGATTACTAATTTGTAGCAAGCTACAAGCTGCGTTTCTTTAGTAACTTATTTTTGCCGAGTTCAACTAAATCAGGATTTGTGGGGACCAAGACAACCAATGAAGCGAGCAACTCAAAGAAAAATAGAATTAAAATACTAAAATAAGTTTTTTCTTTGAATTATAACAACTGGACTAGACATGAGGCGTATTTATTGTAACAGTTAAAAATAACAGATAATTAAGTGTAACTGTTTCGCCCTGTTACGAGCGCTATGAAATAACTGTTGTTCAAAGGAACAGGCGAAACAGACTGTTCTCACCGTCTTCACTGTTCCCTGTACCGAGCTGTTATCAGAGTAACAACCTGTTGCCATTGTTCCGCCTGTTACGTGGAACAAGGGCTTTCTTACTCTAACATATATGGAAAGAAAAGAGACAAAGCTTGTTATTTTTATCTGTTATATAAACCGACCATATCAAAAATACATTCGACTTTGTAAATTAGTCGTGTTATCTGTTCCTGTGTTTGTTTATGGCCTTTTTTGTTTTTTGTGGCAATAGAGTGGCTGTTTTGCCAATGTTATAAGGTAGGTAAACAGGCTGAATTAAATAAAACTTTTTTATTTTTATTTAGATTCTAGCACTTTATTATTTACGTGGAATGGATGCATTTATAAGCAAATTAGGATGTGCGGGTAGGAAATAGGATATCTAGTGCTGCCAGGGAGTTATGGAAAAGATCATGGTTCCCAGATTGGGGGTTTTTTGTAGTAAAAATTTCCTTGAAAATTTTCTTTCAGCAGACTTAATTCACCTGGTATTTCATCATCACCATTTATGTCTCCACTGCTGGGGCACAGGCAATGACCGGAAGAACAAAATGATGTAGAGAATGTAGGAAAACATTTCACTAGTGATCATTCGTTAAAAAACGGGTGTAAGCGATTTTCGACCTTACTGACTTTCAAACTTCGATATGCTCGAAAATCGCTTGCTCCTGTTTTTAACAACAATCTATTTTTATTTTTATTATTTGAACTTATTTAGTAAATTTATGATAATTACTGCCATCTATCGCAATTTAAGTAAAAAGCTTAATGAAAGTAATACTGCAAGCAACTTCATTAGGTGACATGATGGTTCACCCAATACAAACAAGATGTCGCATGTGTGCCGTAACTGCCGTAATGGAAAACATATTTTATAATATTAGATTTTACTTAATTGTAATAAAGTTTAGTATTGCTTAACAGAAAAAATAACAGTTTATGATCGTTATAGATAAAAATAACAAGCTTCGTCTCCTTTCTTTATGTAAGTAGTCTTAAGGTTAGAGTAAAGAAGCGCTTGTTCCACGGACGGAACAGGAGGAACAATGGAAGCAAATTGTTACGACTGTTATTTTTGTAACAGGGTGTTGGAGTTGTTATTTTAATGTAACAGGAACAGTTGTAACAGGTAGGCAATTTACCCTGTTACAACCCATGTCTAAACTGGACCGAAGAACTGTCATGTCTGTCACAGTCACGCACACACTGACAATACACACACACAGATAAATCCAATACATACAAGTCCAAACCACGACGCTAGCGCCAAAACTCTTGGGATGGAACTAAAGCTGTCAGCCCCCTGCCGACGACGAACGAATATGATAATAATAATATATAATTCTTCTTCTTCTTATTTTTGTTTTGGCAATCTACTTTCCTCTTGGAAGTAATTTTTGCCAGTGTAAAGTGTTGAATAGTTCAGTGGTAGATTGTTTCAGTTTACATTAGAATGTGGGTGCATCGCATTCCAATGCTGCTTGGAGCATTTGGCACCAAGTATATCAAGACAATTTTTACTCGGTAAGTGCTGCCGAGGTAGCCACCACTGCACTAAAAGTCTCGGCTTCACGCAACCAAGATCGCGCCTATTTCAATTATCCCACATATTGTTCAGTTGCGTAGACACTTGTACCACAAAACTGCACCAATTTTTAGACACAATATCCACTATGAATCAATTTGCGAATAATTAAAATAGTCACCAAACCGAACCGGACAATATGGCGCCAAAAACTCCATATATAATTATATAATATTAATTATTTATACTCTTTGTTAACAATACTGCAAAAAACGCGATGACAATGACATTGACAGAACAGACTACGGAGTACATTAATCAGGGGCCGGGGGCACACTTAGGCCTAGTTTACATTACTCGAGTAAACGACCGAGTCGAGTAGCGAGTGATAAAAAGCAGGCTAACTCGACCAATGTAAACGAAAGGGCGAGTAAACAGGGCCGAGTACCGGGTGAGTCGAGTTGTCTCGTGCGGAGCATAGTCGCTCAGCCGAGTTGTTCCCCCACCACCTATTTTACTCGACTCGCCTGCGTGTTGCTTGGATTGGAGGTTATGTTATGTTGTGAGTGTTGTGACGAGTGTGTTTGTTTCTAGTTACAGGCTGGCCCTGGGGCCAGCCTTAAACTAGCCTAGACTCCAGACTTTCGGTTTCATTTCTTTGCTTTGCTGTTCTACAATGGACCGCCGGCCAAGAGGCTCATTTTCAATCTATCGCAAATTTTGACCAGACCACATTGGCAAGATAGTAAAGTTTCTTGCTCTTGAGACGTTGAGAAGTCGCTGACGATGTGGAGTTTGAAGAAAAAAGACAGAAGTTTCTTGATCACTTTTTAATTGTACAGAATTACAATGTTAAATATGATACACAAACTGGTGGTAGAGTCGGAATGTTTTAGTTAGGAGTCGCAGCTCCTTATATACGGTTTTTACACGTGTTCCCAACCCATGCTTACGTAAATTGTAATTACCATGGCGAATTGGGAAAGCTAATAAAATTATGTACCATGACAACTCGGGTGACACGTATTCCCATAAAAAGCTCATAATTTATATATTTTATGACAATTTTAATTAACCATTTCTAATGCATACAATGTTGCCAATGTCGCGCAATCTCTTGCGTCATATCAGCCTTCTTACATAGTATTCTCGAAATTATTGATTGTTGCCATGGGGTCCTAATGGGGTTTCTTAACTAGATAGCCATTTGTTTGGTGTTATCAAATATCGTCGTCTGGGTTGCAATGCGAAGTTTTAGTTTTAGTTTAAAAAAAAACTGCTGTTTCATACAAAAATTTATAACGAAATTATCAAAATGTATGAAACAGCTAATTTTTTTCGCGATTTCAGATTTGGTCCCACAGTAAAAGTTGTTCAGTTTTATGATCCCTATCTACCATATTCAGCTTTATAAGGCTTTATTACCAAACATCTTGTATAAAAATATGCGATCGATTTATTTTTAACGATTGGAGTCCATGTTCAGGATGGCATATCTCCTAAAAGCTTCCTACTTCGCAATCCAGGCGATGATATTTGATAACACCAAGCTAATGGCTATCTTGCCAATTTGGTCTAGTCCCAAAATGCGAGAGATTGAAAATTATCCTGGTTAGCCGGCGGTCTTTCTAGCAAGGAAGAACAGCAAAGCAAAGAAATGATACCGGTAGGTATGGGGCCAGCCTTAGCGTTTATATAAAGTATTGACAATAAGCTCTGATTATAAACACATAAAGTGGTCCGAGGAGGAAACTTATAAAGTAGAGCTTTACCGCGAACACGCTAGTTTATGAAACATGAGCAGTAATTTATACAAAAATAATACTCTTCCGACAAAAGCAATCAAGGCTTTGTGGAAGCAATATTTTTCTTGTTTCATTTTTCTACAATTTCACCCAATACATTTTTTCAGCTCACCAACGGCCCACCGGCGTCCGGCACCCTGATTATCTATAAAGAAACTATTTAGCGACCGGTTTCATTCCACATACATTGCTACTTTTCTTTGGTATGTTTTTTTTTATCCAAAAAGTAGTAGCAATGGATCACTATCATCTATGAACTGCAACCGGTCGCTAGGTGGTTTCTAATTAGATAATCAGCCCGCGGGTCTACCAGCTAAAAAATTAAGTTCATAATAACTGTAATTTGACAGATGGACGTGATACATTGCTACTTCGTTTTGGCACACATAAAAACTTACCAGAGAAAAGTAGCAATGTATTACATCCATCTGTCAAATTACAGTAATTATGAACTTAATTTTTTTAACCGGCACCCTGATTATCTAAAAAGAAACTAATTAGCTGCCGGTTTCATTCCACATACATTGCTACTTTTCTTTGTTATGTTTTTTTTAATCCAAAAAGAAGTAGCAATGGATCACTATCATCTATGAACTGCAACCGGTCACTAGGTGGTTTCTAATTAGATAATCAGCCCGCGGTAGACCCGCGAGCTGATTATCTAATTAGAAACCACCTAGCGACTGGTCTCATTTGACAGATGAATGTGATACATTGCTACTTCTTTTTGGGGTGAAAAACAACATACCAAAGAAAATTAGCAATGTAGATCAAATGAAACCAGTCGCTAAATAGTTTCTATTTAGATAATCAGGGTGCCGCAGTATATAATCTTGGAGGTTAGGCCTCAAAATTGCTTTCAAATTGCTAAAGTTTATGACATCCGTCACTGCACTATCCATCCTTGTCATTGTGTTATGATATGACAAGGACGGATAGTATATTACTATCGCCATAGCACAAGCGATTCAACGCGCGATATAGCTAGCGCAAAAGGAGAAAGTATATGCAGTCATAAAAATGAATGGGAGACGGAATGTAGCATAGTAAAACAATGCTATTTTAATTGTCTCCCGTAAAAAAAATAAAAAAACCCGTATTTTTTATATTGGTATGGTAACCCTTAAATCAAGTAGTGGCAGGTGGCAGCCCTACTGGGCCCAGCCCACCGCAGGCTGATTATCTAATTAGAAACCACCTAGCGACCGGTTGCAGTTCATAGATGATAGTGATCCATTGCTACTTCTTTTTGGATTAAAAAAAACATACCAAAGAAAAGTAGCAATGTATGTGGAATGAAACCGCACCTTGATTATCTAAAAAGAAACTATTTAGCGACCGGTTTCATTCCACATACATTGCTACTTTTCTTTGGTATGTTTTTTTTTAATCCAAAAAGAAGTAGCAATGGATCACTATCATCTATGAACTGCAACCGGTCGCTAGGTGGTTTCTAATTAGATAATCAGCCCGCCGGTCGCTAAATAGTTTCTTTTTAGATAATCAGCACGCGTAGCATGACCAACATCGAGATAAGATTCGACTCACAGAACAATGGCTTGTCTACACCGAAATGTCACTTTTGTCGGGTTGAGATCGAGATACTCATGCTCGCATTTAACAACTAGTAGACTTGTATTGTTCTTTGTCGTGGCCTAATGTCAAAAGTCGACAAACACGAGCTTTTCTCTTCAACTGACATTAATTTGACAGTTGAATCCAGAGAAACTTGTCTACCACCCTTTGAGTAGTCGAGAAGGTGTAGAGAGAGTTCATAGACTAATAAGAAGATTCGAAATAGTTTTCTACGTATTTTATTTTATATGAATCTAAATTTCGCAATAAAAATAAATTTAAATTGTCCGTGCTTATATTTTATTCCTTAAAAATTAAAATTAAAATTATTTTCATACGTTCATTTCAATATTTCGTAATTTTCTCGTCATCTTACACAGACTACTAAATTAACAATTTCGTTAGTAGTCTGTGTTATCTTTTCAAAATACTCTCAATAAAAGAAAGGCAAACGAATTTATATCCATACAGCTATATTTAATTAGTTTTAAGAGTTAAGCGTTGTGAAATCTATAGAAAGGAACGGTGCTTTATGCGAAATAAAGTAATTATTTTCTACTGACAATATTATTCTTCTCGAGCTCGAGAGGAGAGAGCTTGTCTACGGAAGAGAACGCTTTCTTGAGTGCCTCTTTATCTTAGAACTTATAAAAAAAATGAGAATCATGTTTAAACTAAATTATTTCGGATCATTTTAGATAATTTTGACGTTTATTGGTGTTGAAATAAAAAGATTACCTTTAAAATTCATTTTTTTTTATTAAAAGACATTAAAAGGTTTCGAAATTCTGAGAACGAGTCCCACCTGTCTGTCAAACTGTGCTCAGCAATCGAGAAGGTCGATACGACAAGTCTTCGTAGACAAGAGTCCCGTTTGCTCATGCTACGCGTGCAGGGTGCAGGGTGCCGATTTGACCGATTACGTATCTCTGTTGCTAACAATTCTCGATTGAAATAGCCTTACTTTACCAATGTAAACGTAAGGGGAGTCGAGTAGTGTTTAGTTGTTAGCAACAGAGATACGTAATCGGTGGGGTGGCAGGTGACTGGGCTGAGCTGCTGGCGTAATGTAAACATAGCTTAAGTGTGTCCACTGACACAGAATACATAATAGTACAACTGACCCCTGATTATACTCCATCCCATTCCAGTCTGTCAGTACTGCTACTGTCATTGTCATCGTTTTTCAAGTAAACTGTAGGTAAACGACATCGAAGTTTTATTACAATACAAAAACAAAACCATTTAAACTTATATCTTAATAATCTGCTAAAAAGCTGAAAATGAACCACCCAAGGGTCCGATCCTGACTCTCCGACCGGGCGTGCAGAATATGCTTGGAGTACGACGTCCGCTTGCATTCAATATCTGATTGCCAGCTTCGGGATGTTTACGAGAAATTCACTGAAACATCGGTAAGTTATCTTACCTATTACATCTGTTCTTATATGGTTCCCTGAATCGTAACATTTGGACTGTTCTAAAATCTTAAATCCGGAAAACTTCAAATGTAGAAAATGTTAGTATTATCATCATCTTCCTTCCTTGTACCTTGGCTGGGGCCAAGGAACAAGGAAGCAGGCGCGAAGGGTCCATACAAGCCGATTCCCATCGGCTTACCTTTTAGAAATCCCACCCCACCGATCCTCTATGTAGATCACATCATTTTTGCAGAGCGGCTTACCTTCGCCATAACTTCACCCTCGCCACTGCAAGGGAGGACTGTCTGGGGACAGTGCTTGATGTAGAGCACTGACAGCCCTAGGTGAGTTATGACCTCCTACCTGCTGGATGGTTATTAAGTACTTATTTCAGCATGCATACTGAAATAATCAAATTTTATAATAATAATAATAATAATAAAAGCCCTTTATTCAGACATTCACACATTAAATACATTTTTTTTAACAATCATTATCATATTCATATTATTTAATTATATTTATAAAATCATTAGTTTATTATTATATAATTTTTTTTATCTGTCTGTTTGCCTTTTGTAGGCAAAGGCCTCCCCCATCTCTTTCCACCTCTCCCTGTCCTTGGCTATTGTTGTCCATCCTCCACCCGCTGAGTCCTTATTTATTTTCTACACCTTGGTTTTTGAGCGCTTGCCATATCTTGTCGTGATCAAGTGAGTCGAAGGCTTTACTGTAATTGACAAAACAGCAGTAAAATGTCATATTGAATTCTTCTCCTTTTTGAAAAGTTGTTTCACAACCTGAATATGGTCCAGTGTCGAGTATCCAGTCCTAAAACCCGCTTGCTCTCTCGGTCGATTCTCATCTAACGTTTTGGTTATTCTGTTGAGAATAATCTTCGTGAAGATATTGTAAATATTTGACATTAGAGTGATAGGTCGGTAGTTGTTGATGTTATTTTTGTCTCCTTTCTTATGCAATAGTATTATGGTTGATGTTGTCCATTGATCAGGTATTATCTCGCTCTTCAGCACCTCGTTGAATAGATAGGTAAGAGTTGGTACCAGATGGTCTATGTTTGCGATGAGACATTTGTTAACTATTCCGTCGGAGCCTGGTGCCTTGTCTTTCTTTTGGGTTTTTATAGCCTTCTCCACTTCTGCTGGTAATATATCCGGTACGTCATCTCCTCCTGTCAGGTCGGTAGGTTGACTGCTATTTTGATTTTGGTATAGCTCTCGGAAAAAATTAGTCGCTATCGAGATGATTGTTGGACGTCTGGTCTGCCGTTCGTTGCTTCTATCTATTAAATGGGGTATCCAATCTGTTTTTTCAGTCAGTTTCTTGGCAGCTTTTTTAGTACCTCCAGTCTTCTGAATGCAACTTTCCAGCAATTGTAGCCGGTGTCTTTGGCGGTCTTTTCTGACGTTTAATCTTATTTCTTTACTTAATTTGGCTATTTGTTTTCTTTTGCTCTTCGTCTTATCATGTACAGGTAATAGATCAGCTCTGAGTTTTAACAATTCTTGGGTCTTACTTGTAATCCAATTCTCCATTTTGTTTTCCGTTCTTGGTTTATTTATTTTCTTTGTATGTAGAATCTCTTCAAACCTTTTATATTTACTTTGAATATCTAGTTTCTTTGTGCTTTCTTCAAAATCTAAGAGTTTTTCTTGCAATATTTCGGAGTTTACCAGTGTATTACTATTAGTTTGGTTTATTTTAAAGGGTCTAGTTTTCTTAAGTTGTAGTTTTGCTCTGACCATTCTATGATTGCTATTGAAGTTCAGGTTTTTGATAACTCTGCAGTCTTGAAATTCTTTGTATTTGTTGGTGAGAATAAAGTCTATCTCATTCTTGTGGCGACCATCAGGAGATATCCATGTCCATCTATTGTTCTCCTTATTTTTGTAGACACTGTTAAGTATTTTCAAGTTATGCTCGTATGCTAGTTGTATAAGTTTATCGCCATTTCTTGTTCTTTTACCTGAACAAAAGGGACCCATTATCATTTCCTCTCCATCCTCTCTGGTTCCTGTTCGAGCATTAAAATCACCCATCACTATTAGTTCCCGTGTGTGTGATCTTTGATTGCACGTGATAGCATAGAGAAGAAGGAGTCAATTTCTGTGTTATTTGATTGTTCAGTCGGAGAATAAATTTGTATGATTGTCATTATTGGGTGGTAATTTTAAGTTTAGTATTACAATGCGTTCTGATACGCCGATGAACTCTTATACACGATTTTAAGTGTTTTTTGTCTAAAAAAACCCGTTCCATATTGCCCTGGTGTATCACCTTTAAAGTAGAAAATAAATTTGCCATGGTCTTCTATGCTCTCTCCTAAGCGTCGGACTTCACTCAATCCTATTATTGTCCAATTAATGTTTTCTAGTGCAAGCATTAGTTCTGTCAGGTTTTCACAAGTTCTAAGAGTCAGCGTATTAAATGTTGCAATGTGTATTAAGTTGTCATTCTTGATAGTTGCTAGGTTTGTATTAGAGGGGTAGTGGTCGTCTTCCCCCACGGTGACCAACCGGCTTGGGGTGCTTTCTTCAAAAGTTGGTTTAGATAAAAGAGGACTACTCTAAAGAAGTACTTAAAAAGCGGAAGCAGCTACAACCTCAAGTGGAAGAAGAAAGAAAGAAGGGGAATATAGCTAGTATAAAATACGACAGATTAATAGTGAAAGAACCAACTGAAAAAACCAGAGACAAAAGAAAAAGGGAGGAATCGGGCTCACCTAACTGGTCCGCTCAGAAAAAAGTAAACACAAAAGACAATCCAACATATTCACTAGCCAAAGGACCGAAAGAAATAATAAAACCCAACATCCTTAACTATGTTGAACGAGGTAGATCGGCCTCAATGTCCGAGACTCCAAAAAACTTGTAATGACCACCGGCAGCCAAAACCGAACAAAACCAAATACCTCAATCAAATTTTATTCTACAAAAATAGTCGAGCTCAGCACCCCCTCGGTCCTTGTGCTTAATTGTGGAAAGAAATAATATTTATGTACGTACCTACAACATGAAAAGTGCGATAAAAATTTTGAATTAGTACAGTTAGTATAAAAATACATTGCCTACATAAGTACCTACTTTAAAACATGAATGTGACAGTAATTGTGTGTGTCACTAAATACCTACATCATTAAATTGTAAAAGTACAAATCTGCCACGTTGTGTGGGGCCACTCAAATTAATATTGGTAAACAATACTAACTGTGAAATTCGCTACCTGTCTCAGTTTGTATCAGAGTAGGTAGGTAGCAGTGGCGAGGGGTGAAATTTTGGCGAAGGTAAGCCGTTCTACAAAAATGTTGTGATGTGCATAGCGGATCGGAGGGGATTTGTAAAAGGTAAGCTGATGGGAACCGGCTTTTATGGACCCTTCGCCACTGGTAGGTAGGTACTAGGTACCTACTTTTTAATGAGACTCCCAAGATTATCATCATTCATAAATTTTGCTTTTATAATAAAAGCCCTTTATTCAGACATTCCACATTAAATACATTTTTTTTACCGACTTCAAAAAAAGGAGGAGGTTCTCAATTCGTCGGAATCTTTTTTTTTTTATGTATGTTACTCGATTACTCGAAGACGGCTGGACTGATTTGAAAAATTCTTTTTTTGTTTGAATGTATATACTTCCAAGTTGGTCCCATTGTCATGAAATCAGGATCTGATGATGGGATCCTGGAGAAATCGAGGGAACTCTTCAAATATTATAGGCACATCTATAGCGATTTTAGTATTTTCTTAAGTAACTTGTGCATTTGCTTTCGAAAAGTACCATTTCGGTGAAGTAGAACTGATGATGAAGATCAGAATAGATGATCATCGGAACTATTCAATACTAAGTAGTTCACTGGTACGATATGATTACTTTAATATGGTTGCTAGGCTATTTATGCTCATCATAATTCATATGGTGAAAAAGAGCTGATAGTGAAGTACCAGGAGAACTCCTCAACAATAAACGCCCCTGCGTCGGGAAAAGCAGTACTATGTTAAAGGTGATGAGCCGTTGACATAAGGCTATTGTAACTTAGATAATATCATCACCAAATATACTTACCACAAAAAAGTTTAAAATAAACAAGTTTTTAATAAAAACAAAACCTCCTTCAAAAACCTTGAAAATAATCTAACAAAAAACAGTTTCAAAAATAAATTAATGGCTCTAAAAAGCAAGAAATAAAATATTGAAATCTGTATAATAACTAACTCGAAAGTTTGTATGCATATCTTATATTAAACAACGTCTTATGAAGTCGGGTGGGGTTTAAACCCATGATTAAAGTTTAGATATATTAATTTAGATAAAAAATATCGTTCGTCCTCCCCCCCCGTCCCCCCGTCCCCACCCGACTTAAAAAGGCGTTGTTTAATATAAGATATGCATACAAACTTTCGAGTTAGTTATTATACAGATTTCAATATTTTATTTCTTGCTTTTTAGAGCCATTAATTTATTTTTGAAACTGTTTTTTGTTAGATTATTTTCAAGGTTTTTGAAGGAGGTTTTGTTTTTTTAACAATCATTTTCATATTAATATTATTTTATTATTTATAAAATCATTAGTTTATTATTATATATTTTTTTTTATTTTATCTGTCTGTTTGCCTTTTGTAGGCAAAGGCATCCCCCATCTCTTTCCACCTCTCCCTGTCCTTGGCTATTGTTGTCCATCCTCCACCCGCTGTAGTCCTTATTTCATCAGCCCATCTCCTTAATGGCCTGCCACGTTTCCTTTTTCTGTTTCCAGTAAACCAAGACATAATTGTTTTTGACCATTTTTCCTTTCCCCTAATTGTATGTCCCGCCCATTTCCATTTGAGTTTTCTTATTGTTACTGTAATGTCTTTTGTCCTTGTGTGTTTCTTTATCGTTGTAGTTCTAATTCTGTCTGATAGTCTTAATTTTGCTTTTAGCTGTCAGTAAATTAACTGGAGTTGTTTTGTAAGCAACAAACTGAAACGTTGACCTTGGGCAAGACTCCGACGGTTAGAGTCATATCTGCTACTGAGGAAGAGCTCAATGTGGAAATTCAAATTAAAACAGAATTTATGAATTCTGAAACGGACATGGGGGATCAGAATAATGGTATTATTTATTCATTACTTTAACTTAAGAGTCGGGCGAATAGTGGGCTTTCCATACAAATTTAATATACCAAAATGATTTGCAATTAGAGCATAATTTACTCTTTTTGTTATGTTATTTGGTTTAAGACACTATTTGTCTAGGGTTTTAGTAAATAAAATATCGCCCTCTAAAGAACCTCCTTTCGCGCTGTGGACGTACAACTAAAGGATGACTCACATCACACCGTACCAGGTCCGAGCCAAGTCCAAGATAGTTAGTTGTGCTTATATTCTTTATAATAACCAATGCATTTTAAACCCCACTGGCGCTCTACGAACACTGGTGTCTGATACAGAACGTTGGTGCGACCAACGTAGCTTGGACTCGGCTCGGACCCGGCACGTTGTAACATGTTAAAACGCCTATAATGTGAAAGCGCTCATAATGTATTGGCGGTGCTAGATGACGCTATGGACGCCCTCTAACATGATTAATATTTTTAGATGATTTAGATAGCATTCCGCTAGAAGTGTCCAACCAGGATTCATCGTCGGATTCTGAAGACAATGTACCTCTACAAAACTTTAGTAAACAGTGGAAAGCGGACCGAAGCAATGCATCTGAAACAACGTCTAAAAGTGAGTATTTTACATCTAAAATACAGTACATTCATGTAAATAGTGTGGTTTTATATGTGTCTGTTGTGAAATAACTTTGCTAAGTAGATTTTAAGTTGATTGTCCTATGACGGCCAGCGGTAGACAAATGGCGTAAAGTGGGAACTACATTCGGCACACGTGGTCCACGTACGCCTAAGGCGCGTATGCACTCTTTGGGCGTGTAGACATACTTTTCGTTGCGTCACGTATTATTATTATTATTTAGAAGGGGGGACACCAGCGAAGCCAGACGGGTGATCAGTCACCTTGATTGGAACCATTTCACCCATTTCCCCAAATCCCCGGAGGGAGAGGCGGGTTATCATTTACCCCACCGGCGTCGGACCCTCGAACCTACCTGTACGCTTACAGTACCTGCTGAGTTGACTTATCGTTAACTGCTTTAGATCCTCTTCCTTAAGCATGTTCCAGACGGATTAAATCACGCCTCCCAACAGAGGTGACCTTGCTTGATTTAATCCATCTAGACGGCAGATTTAATCCAAATTTCTCCATCCAATCCAAATGACCTTCAACGTCCTTGGAGGAAGGGCGCGAGTTCCAACACAGGCACGGTAATGATATTATCAGTACTCCAACTTCATATACTGCCCGGCATTTATATTGGCAAGATAAAAACGAGACAAAAGATGTGCAGCACCACAAATTTTAGTGTTTAAATTATATGCCGGCATCTGTACAAATAGTCGAAAAGCGAGTCGTACCTACGCGCCTCGGCCCTCGAGTTCAGTCTGCAGTCTGCACTCGGTACACAAACAGTCGCGAATGCGCCGCAGTGATGAACGAAAGATGTACGTAGGTCAGGTACTATTGAGGTAATAAATATAATAGAAAAAATACTATAAAATATCGACTCAGCCGTCGCAGTTCAGACGGGCTGAAATGGCTCGGCTGCTACGGGTTACGGGTGAGTCGATTTTTTCTAGTATTTTTAGGGTTCCGTAGCCTAAATGGCAAAAAACGGAACCCTTATAGATTCGTCATGTCTGTCTGTCTGTCTGTCCGTCTATCTGTCCGTCCGTATGTCACAGCCATTTTATTCCAAAAGTATTAATATTACACAATTAAAACTTGGTTAGTTAGTAGATGTATTCTGTTAACCGCTTAACGATTTTAACACAAAAATAACAAAAATAAAGATTAAGGGGGGCTCTCCATACATGGAACTGAAACTGCGAACGTGTGGGGTGTCAATAGATAGGTCTTTAAAATTGACATTGAGGTTTTTAAGACAATTTTTTCTCAAAGTCTACCGTTTGAAAGATATACTCCGCCAAATTGGTAAAATGTTTATCCTCCCCCCCCCCCCCCCTTTATCTTTTGAAATAAGAAAGTGAAAAATCTAAAAAACATATATGCTGCATGTAGATCTTAATAATTATTTTCAATGAAAATTGGTTTGAACGAGATATAGTAATTAGTTTTTGAGATATAGCACATTTTCCATAACCGCAAATATAACTTTGTCATTCATACCAACACTGTGAAAAACAAAGTTATTTTTGCAGACGAAAAATTATACTGGTATTAAATATGGTGTGGTGTAAGGTACCTACGGAACCGTACGGCGCGTTGCCCAAAACGCACTTGCCGGGTTTTTTCTATTATATTTATTACCTTAATATAGAAATAACATTCTGAATGCCAAAAGTTTAAAAATTCAATAAGTACTATTGATTGAAATACAAGTTCTTACTATTGCAAAGTGCAGATTGTGCTGTTTTTATTATAAATATAATTAACGAATAATCCAGAGATAACATTTTTAAATACCGGGAAAACCCGAAAACTAAGATTAAGTATACTTAAAATATTATATAATACGTAGGTATTGTACTAAGGATTATTAAATAATTTGTTTCTCCCATCAATAATGAATTTTTTTTTTTACCATTCGTTTTGTTAATCTAGTTATATTATTGCCTTGTTATTAATTGATTGAACCAGCGCGGGTTTATTTAGGTAATTATTTCAAGGACAGGGCCGAGTTACAGTACTGATAGATATCATTACCGTGGAATGGGAAAGAGTGTCGGCGCTAGGGTTGCCAACATGTCTAAGGCGAAATATAGTATTTTTCAAATAAGGCTAAAAAAATTAGTACACTTTAAAATAATATAGTATTTTATGGAAAAGGCAAAAATTAGGCAAATATATTATTATATTTTACTTTTTAATTTTTTATAAAAACTATATTTTTTGTACTTTTTGCATTTTTGAACAATGTTTTGGTCAAAATCATAAACCATAAATAAAACAATCATGAATCAAAATAAAAGTCTCATATTATTTTCTACAATCAATATTAATTAAATATAAGTAAATTAAAAACTCGTTTTTAACTTACTTACGATTGTATCAGTATTACTGATTAAGTTAAGACATGAAAGAAATTCGTCCATGGATTATAAGATTTAATTAAGTTGTCAATTTTATATTGACAAGTTTGGAACGCAATAAGACAGATAGATACGTTCAGAATTCAGATACAATACACTATACACATAGTATTTGTTATATGGTGTGACTATACACTACACGCTATCGAATCAGTCAAAATGCACGATCACAAATTAAAAAAAAAGAAACATTTGTTTCTTAGCGATCGATGTTGAAAATATAGTATTTTTGCGTACTATATATTTCTTCAACAGTATATAGCACGCAGACCCGAAACATAGTATAATACTACATATTATTACAGTATGGTTGGCAGCCCTAGTCGGCGGCGCTTGGATGTAAACTCGTGTAGCCGCAACACAATCCACGGATGGAAACCACGCCCCCATCAAGCTTCCACCAAGGTGACCTTGGTTGGGACGCGTGATTAAATCCGTCTGGAACGTGCTTTAAGCTTATCCACTCCAAAGAGCTCCCAGCGCAGTGATGCGTATATCGGGCATTCTGCCATGAAATGGTAGCTTGTTTCTTCTTTTGCTTTACATTGCGGACAGATGGGATCCTCTGTCCGTTTGATCACTGATAGGTGTCTGTTTAGTGGACAGTGTCCTGTCAGTACACCTACAATCGTTCTTATATTTCTCCTGCTTCGTTTCAGCAGCTCTCTAGTTTTCTTCTTGTCAACCGATTTGATGAAGATCTTAGACTGTCTACAGTCCTTTTTTTCCGTCCATCTTTGGTTGGTTTCTTTGATTGTTCGAATTTTAATAATGTTCTTAGTAATTTCTATGTGTGATTGGCAGTCTTGGTTCAGGGCCAATGAAAGGTTCATCAGCCCCTATCCTAGCCAATTCATCGGCTTCATCATTGCCTTTGTTACCTTCGTGTCCAGGTACCCAGGCAATTTCCACCTCAACCAAGTTTGCAAGTTCCTGAATGCTTTGTTTGCATTCATTCACCAAGGCTGATGTAGTCTCAGTTTTGTTAAGGGCTTTGATGGCAGCTTGACTGTCACTGTATATTATTATTTTTCCTATGTTATGGTTGCTTATCTCACTTTTGATCATGTGCGCACACTCCAGTATCGCGAATACTTCCGCCTAGAATACGCTGGCGTATTTACCCAGATTGAAAGTGGCTCCTTTTATATCGGGTTTAGCTATGTATACCCCAGCACCCGATAGCTTAGTCGATTCTTTTCTTGACCCATCACATCAGTGTAGCATACCGCGGTGCTATCCAGATCGTCTTGTTCTAGTTTCCAGCAGTGCAATTCTCTAAGAGACGCTTCGTGGCTGCGTTGATTGCTGTGATCACAGCAGTCACAGCCGCAGCATCGTCCGCTGTGATCACGTCATGTTATCACGGAATTCACTAAGCTCAGTTAGCTCACTGACGATCTCTAGGCCGCGTGGTCGCTATGCTGTTCTCTCGGCTGTGCTAGAGTGGTGACATAATTTTGTTTTTAGAATCGATCAATTCTCGACTAGTACATTTTGGCTATTTTCTTGCAATAAAAGTAATATTTACAAACATTAACGTATGATAAATGTAAGCAATGATTGAATATACATTATTTAAGTAAAAATTCTATGAAAATTACAAAAATACAGTAAATATGAAAAAAAGTTTGCCGGCAAAATTTAAAAAAAAATGTCACTGTAATTAATTATAGGTACCTACTTAACAACAAATAAACGAACCACAATACTTTATCACTTAAAATACCTTTAGCAGGTCAAATCAACACTCAAAATGTTTAGAATATGTATCACAAGCAAAACGGGCCAAAAAAAACTCCTATTCAAAGAATTTTCAAGTGCCATTGGACTGGGTTGAGCGACCCACGCCAACCACTTGAGTTTATTTACGAAATGTTAGACTTGCTGTAAATATTCTACTTCCACGTTCATTGTTCACATTCATATCGTAACAACCAAGAAGTGTGCAGTGATTTGATTATAGTGAAATCTACAAAAAGTAAGAAGTAAGTGTATTTTTAGGTTATAATAATATTAGGGCTTAAGTACCCTATCTCTTAAAAGTTGTGGGTTTACATTTGGTAACTATCTTGTAAAGTTATTAAATAAAATAATTATTAAGGTTCCAATACATACATTTTAAGTGTACATTACAAGCATTTAGGTATATAAGTAAGACCATGATCAAAATCAATGTTCAAAATTTAGTTACTTATAAATAAAATTATTTGCTTTCAGTGGCCTCTCGTAATGCATCACTCTCTCCAGCCCAGCCAAACTGATTGGGCTTTTGGAAACAAAGTCATATTTGACACTGGACATGTGGAATTGTGGACATGCAACAATACAGTAGGTACAGTGCAGCCAATGCTAGAACCAGGATGTAAAATGGTTGGACAGAAGTCGCTAGGATTTTAAAAAGCGATGGCAACGGGTGTGTTCAATCAAGATTGGAATCAGTGGGCTAAGGTAAGGCAACTTGATGTAGTTGTTTGTGATTAGATGATTATATTTATTGATGCCTACCCAATTAATTAGGTATACTTACTCATTAGATTTTACTTTACTTTTCGGGTTAAGTAGGTATTTAAAGGACAAAAAGCTACAATAAATTGAAAAGCCAATATGCGAAGGCATCTAGGCAGAGTACAGCTGGTAGGGTTGATGTAGATATGGTGGAGCTCACTGAACTTGAGCGTGGGATTCCCACCATTGCTGGTGGTCTAAACTTTGCTATTGGTAATATAGGCACCTCACCATAAATCTATTCCCAGTGCCTATGTATGTATGTACTTACATAAACAATTTTGATAAACAACATAGGTACCTCCTTAATAAGCTTTTATGAATTTCTGTATTTAATGTGGTTAAAAATATGTAATCTTTTATTAGTGCCACCAACATGTATTATTTTGTTTTTTTATGTTCTATAATAATAATAAAAATATACAATTAGTCGCTAGACTATGTAATTATGATTGGTGCTTTTCACGTTAAAGAGTGAAGAAAGAAATGCTTCAGCCTCTCTTAGTCATAAAACTAATTTCTTGATTTTTTTATTAAAGCAATTATAATATATGCAACATAATTATGTTGTAATTTTTAGGACCATAAGACAATACTATTCCGACATCGACAAGACAGTCTAAAAGTTTAAAGCAGGCGAGAAATATTTTTTTACAAAAGTATGCCTAGGGTAGGTACGTTTGAATTAATGTTTCTTTTAATAAATATTGTTTTTCTTTTTCAGGGAAATCTTGGTTGGACCTTCCACATATTCCATGATGGTCACAGAAGATAAACCTTCGCATAGTAATTTTAATGTTTGATGCAATCTTACATATTTGTGAAAATCATTTTTTAAGTCATAAAGAAGGCTTTTACCCTGATGGGTTCAAACCTAAATTAATTATATACACTTTTTTATCTGAGTTATATACCTCCACATATCAATAACAGTTTACTTACGTTCACCGTGTTTTTCTCTACATGTTCATAGAAGACTAGGGCTCAAGTAAGTGTGATATTTATAAAAGATGACACCTACATTTCTAGGTGTCTTTATAGTTTATTTAAACTAAATATTTGAATCGTTAGATTTTATTTCTGGCTATAAATTTTCCAAAGAGAATAATATCATGCATTGCTTTAAAATTAAACTACACGAATTTTGACATAAAATGTGTGGAAAATTAGTTCTCTATTTTCAAAGATTGTATAAGTTTCCCTTCGCACTAAGTTATTTTTATCAAAAAATTTTACTCAAGAATCTAAGCTAATTCTAGGTGTCGTCATTTAAAAAAAATACTTGCACTTATTTGTAGCTTAGTCATCTATCAAATATACTGAGAAAAACACAGTGAACGCAAACTTTTATTTAATGAATGTAAGTAGTTTATTTTAATAAAATTGTAATAAAACAATAGGTTTAAAAATAAAGTATTTATTATTTATGATATGATTCAGGTACATACTTACCAGGGGGCTAATTGTCTAATTTTAAAAATCTATCGCAATCGCTTCCATTTGACAGATGTATGTGACACATTGCTGCATTTCTTTGATAATTTTTCATTTGTGACAAAAAGAAGCTTCAATGTGTTACATCCTGAAAGCCATTGCGATAGATTTTTAAATTAGACAATAGAAAGGCAGAATCTAGAGTGAATGACACGTCATGTGTGTTGGGTTGGGTGTAACAATTTTTTATGCATATATAGCTAGGTATTTCACAGATTGGGGTCTTACTAACTTATTCCTTTTCTTAGTTTGCAATCTGACATTTGCAAAACCTTTTCTGGATTGTACATTGTTGACCCAGTTATTTTATGTACACCTAGATATTATTATTTTAAATTGACCACTAAATTTAAGATTATAAGTATTAAAAATGAGTTTTTATTTTTAGATTAAATGTCTTTCGCAAATTAAACTAGGTAGGTACGGGTCTCCAGGCAGCTGACTGTCTATGCTGTGATTCGAAGGAATTTCCCTTACACCTAAGTTTTGATAACTCGCAGTCCCAATAGCCAAAAAGGATAAGTATCATTATGAATTACACAGAATCTGGAAAAAAGAAATAGAGTTTAATATTGGTAATCCAATAATGCAATAATATTTCTAAAACAGGTAACATTATTATTTATTTAGGTATCCTCAGGTATCCTATTGATATATAAAAATCAATGAAAACATAGTTGGACATTGACATTTAATTATTAATTTGATTATCAAACAAAGTCCTCTTACTATTTCTTGATTGACTTGCACCTTGCACCTATCTAAAATCTTACAATCTTTTAACTTGCAAGTAATTATGAGTATAATACTAAATAAAGTCGTATTTTTTCTAGTATATTATTTAGTATTGTTTAAAAATAGCATAGTAAATGCAAAAATCTCAATTTTAAAAATTAATAATTATGAGTATCTTTTTATTTACCTTGGTAAGATGTCAAACTCCTCAATCTGTTAAGCTGCCTGCCTGTTGTTATGAGCTTATGAGACATAAGTAGATCGAATCAAAGGGTCGTGTAGGTATCCTACGACCCTGGCAGATGTCTTTTATATACAAATTGGCTTCTTCCATTATGACCAACGTACTAGAAAGTCCAGCAGGCCCTGTAAAGATGTCACAATACATTGTTTCTTACATAACCTCACAGAGGAAATAATCACTACGTTTTACATAACCTTTTTGGATGATGTATTTTTAAAATTCACATAAGTTTTTGGTCCATAACTTAAATAAAACAGTTTGAACTTACATATTTATAATTTAATTTGATAATTCACTTCTATTTTCACTAAAATCCTTGCGAACAGCCACCAAAATACAAGCTTTTGTTTTGACATTAAAAAATCTAGGCGTTCGTCGAGGCTGCAGAGCGAAGTTAGCGCTGTTTTGCTTAGAGAATTCCGATTTTCATACTTGAACTGTCAAATCAAGTAATTCTGTATCACGCCGTCTACAGCCTTGTGGCGCTGGCATCGAACAGCGGAGAAAAACGAATTAGAGAATTCCAAGCTAGTGTTCACTGCTGTCACAGCCACTGCACTCAAGGCTTTTACAATATTTGAGCTTAGGGAATTGCATAGCAGTTTTCTCTGGATCTGATGCTTATTCTGTACTTTTTGTCAAATGTCCTTTCCTTTTTTATTAGGTCATTCAGTCAGGTCAGATAGAAAGAAAAAAGAAATCTTTATAGAAAAATCCTTCCGACACCAGACCAAACGTAGCGAAGAGATGGGATGGGGTGGGATGGGATGGGATGGGTGGGTAGGGGACGGGAGTCTCCCGCCGTGTTGGAGTGCACTGGTGGAATAACGTTACTTCCTTTAGCTACACGAAGCCCAGGGTGGTAGGTAATGTGTGATGCCTGTTAAAGGTCCGAGTATTACCAGGGTGTGCTACGTGGACGCAGGAGTAACACCTGTAGGTAGACGTGCGGCGCTCAACATCACACACTTGAGCACACATCAGCCAACCTACACCCCACCACGATGCCATGTTACGTTGCGTCACGTAACATGGCATCGTGTCGCAAGGCATGGATACACGTAACAAAGCTCTGAACAACTAGCCCCTCTGTAAAATGTATGGGTACCGATATGCCCAGATTGGCGTACGTGGCCCACGTGTGCCAATGTAGTTCCCGCTTAAACGTTAGTAATAGTTCTTCTCATTTGCAATATAAAATCTACACATTTTTGATATTATTTTACTTTTAGTTTTGAAGCCAGACGCACACAAGTTAATTCTATCTAAAGATGATGATGAAGATGAACAGTTACAACAAATGCTGGAGCGATCGAAGTCACCAAATTATCAAAACTCACCGTATAAATGTGATTTGTGCTACGAAAGATTTGTGGACACAGAAGCTTTTCAAAACCATCAAGAAATACATGATGAGGTAAGTCTCTCTACTATTAACTAGATTTATACAAAATAGCAGTACAAGACTTTCATTGGTGAATTTGTGGTTTTGACGCAGATCGTCACTTTCGCAAATGGTCATCGCGAAAAATTTGGTCACTTTCGCAAATGGTCACTTTCGCAAATCGTCACTTTCGCAGAATGTCATTCACATTTTTTTTTTCTCCTATATATTCTTTGTACAGACGAGTGTGATTTTGGCATAAAAATATAGTCTGATGTGCTGTCTACTGTACATTAAAGGAAATTTTAACAACCAAATAGGGTAATAATAAAAAACAAATATTTATCATCAATAAAATCTTTAATAGGGTATGTAGTGGCACTATTATGTTTAGGTACTACTTTTTAATGTGAATATATTTAGTAAAACAAAAAATAACCTAATATAGGAATATACTATGATATTATATTTAGAATGTATTATTTATTTAAAAACTTGCAAAAATACATTTTTCGCATTAATTTGATAAATGTCAATGATTGAAGTTCACCCTTAGATTCTTGTCAAACAGTCTCTGAACGCCATCTATCGCGATACTCCTGATGTATATCAGAATATGAATATTATCATAGGTGCAGAGCAATTAAGTACCGTAAGCATCGGGACGGGAGTTAGCAACTTTGGGATTGATTTGATTGATGATAAATATTTGTTTTTTATTATTACCCTATTTGGTTGTTAGAATTATGAGAAAAGAAATATATGTAGCTTACTTCCGCAAACTTTTTTGCTTTGTTTGCGGAAGTAAGCTACATATATTTCTTTTTACAAAATGGTTTGGGACTTGCGCCAAGTGACGCCTGATTCAATCAAAAGAATTATGAGAGTCAAAATGGCTGTTACTATTTAGTACCGTTCATTTATAATTTCCTTTCTTTAATGTACAGTAGACAGCACATCAGATATTTTTTATGTTAAAATCACACCTATTTTAATTATAGTATAAGGTGTTTATTTTGATATGCTGTCGTCTGTACAAAGAATAATATATAGGAGAAAAAAAAAGAAAAAAATTGTGAATGCATTCTGCGAAAGTGACCATTTGCGAAAGTGACCATTTGCGAAAGTGACCATTTGCGAAAGTGACGATTTGCGAAAGTGACCATTTGCGAAAGCGACCAAATTTTTTGCGATGACCATTTGCGAAAGTGACGATCTGCGTCAAAACCGAATTTGCGAGTAGTTGCACCTGTTCCGGTTTCATAGTTGCTCGTTTCTCTCGCGCCCTCCGCCCGTTCCTCTCCAAGTTCAACGTGGCCCTGTTCATGATCCGCTCGCCGACTTCCATCTAGTTCTTACTTAGTACTTCCATCTAAATAAGTATTAGATAACTTTTTCACATTGTAACAAAAAAACTGTTGCATTACATACTACTTACATTTTGTAAATTTTAAGATTATGGTGAGAAATAAACGTTATTATTATTATTATTATCTGCAGGTAGCATTGTATCGGTTTGCACAGTTGCTTGATCCATTCGTCGCTGCCCCACACTCGTTCATTGCTTTGTATTGTAAGTGTTCCATCTCTCCCTTGGGCACTTAAATTGTCGCCGTCTTCGTTTCTGCTCCATCTCATACTATAACGTCTCTTGTGAGATAATTCGCAAGTACTTTTCGGCCGCCCTTTTTGGCTTTTATTTTTAACAAATGTATTGAATTGTATGATGAAGGGGTCTTTCCTGACCTAATGAAAAATAGTAAATTGATTCCTCTTTTTAAATCTGGGGATAAAAGTGACCCAGCTAACTTTAGACCAATATCTATAATACCAGCACTTAGTAAAATATTTGAAAAAAATATATATTCCCAATTATTAGATTACTTCACATACAATAATATACTTCATAAAAATCAATTAAGATTTTCCAAGGGTAAAAGTACTACTGATGCTGGAATTGCACTTCTCAAACATATTCTTGACGCTTGGGAAGAAAAGCAAGATGTAATTGGCATTTTCTGTGACCTTTCTAAGGCATTCGATTGCGTTGATCATCAAACACTATTAAAGAAGCTAGAACATTATGGTGTCTCTGATAAATCAGTTGTCTTATGAAATCGTATTTGTACAATATAACTCAGAAAGTAGTTATTAATAGAACTGAATCTACTGGAGCCCCCATCAATATGGGTGTGCCACAGGGATCAATATTGGGCCCATTGCTCTTTCTAATTTATATAAATGACCTTCCTAACTACGCGAATAATTTATGTGAGACTGTACTATTTGCGGATGATACTTCTTTAGTTTTTAAAGTGAACAGAGGTAATAACTGTTCGGACGAAGTAAATAGTGCCCTCTCTAAAGTTTCATTTTGGTTTAATAGTAATAATTTAGCACTTAACCCCAAAAAAACTAAATGTGTTAAATTCTCATTACCTAATGTTGAGCAGACAAAATTAAATATTAACTTGAATGACGATGAAGTCGAGTTTATTGAAAGTACAAAATTACTAGGTATCACACTAGATTCTCGACTGCAAGGGGATCCACATATTGAAGCCTTGTCAAGTAGACTTAGTTCAGCGGCATTCGCTGTTAAGAAAATAAGGCTTTTAACTGATATTGAAACGGCAAGGTTAGTATACTTTAGTTATTTTCATAGTGTAATGTCGTATGGACTGCTATTGTGTGTGGGGCTCAGCTGCCAGTATTGAAAATATTTTTGTACTCCAAAAAAGAGCTGTCCGCGCCATATACAATCTACGGCGGAGAAATACCTTGAGAGAAGTGTTCAAAGAAATAAATATTTTAACTTTGGCAGGCCAATACATTTATGATAATTTAGTTTATGTAAGGAAACACTATGATTCATTTCCTAAAAACAGCAATATTCACCAGTTTAATACAAGAAATAAAGATAAACTTGCCGTTCCAAGATTTAGGCTTGCAAAAACTAGAAGTTCATTTATGGGGAAAGGCATAGCCTTTATTAATAAAGTTCCGCAACAAGTGATTGATCTGCCTTTGCATGAATTTAAAATCCATGTTAAAAAACCGCTCATGGGTAAAGGTTATTATAAAGTAGATGATTATCTTAAAGATCAAAATGCGTGGAAATGATGTAACACATAACTTGCTACTATAAGTACTTTGTTGAAGTAATATAATAAGTCTATGTTGTTGCCAATAATCCTGTCACCCTGTTGTAATTATCTGGTAACGATATAATCAAGTTAGTAAATATCGTAACGTATGGCTGTTACAGCTGATAAGTTTCTTGCGCCCGTTCTTCTTGTCAGCTAAAAAAGTCTGGAACGGGTGGTAGGAAAATATAGACGATTCAAAAGTACTTAATAATTAAGTTTATTTGAATAAAGCTTATTTGACTTTGACTTTGTCTACGTCGACTCCTTCGTTATAAATTGAACTATTTCCAATGATTCTCGCGAAGGCTGTGTGTGATGAGGTGCCCTTGTGATGTGCCAATAATCTCGTGCATATTGTGCATCCTGTTAGAGAAAGGACTATTCCCTTCTTATTCTTTTCTCTTCCTTTCTTCCGTTCCGGATTTACCTCTTCGCGATCGCTCGACGGGCTGTCGAAGTTGTTGGTCCCGTGTAGAGCTTTTCTTTCCCATTCGATGAAGTCGTCTTCTTCTTCATTGGCATCCCCTCGGTTGCTTGGGTCGATATCTTCTCCCGTTTCATCCCGTTGTTCACTGGTAATAGTATGGTAGTAGTAGCAGGCGAAGCGCACTCCGCTAAATAGTTATGAAGCTGTAGGAAATGTTGGTATGGAATAGTATAGAGAGAGAGGTAGCCACTAGCCACTGATAGGAAGGCCAAATGTAAGATCTTCTTCCGCGCTAGGTGGTATTAGCCCGGGGACCGCGGTCCAACCGATGATGTTTGGCAGTTATGCTGCGTCGCTGAGTAAACGTCGACAGCGAGATGTAGGTTTCTCCATAAATTCTCCATACTACGAGGTGCTATTCCTTACTAATCTTTGTGTTTATTCGACACTAGCGCCATCTAGTCACACGGTAAGGAATCTTGTTGCAACCGTGTGTTGGTATGTGCGGCGTAGATGCCGCTACAAAGCTAAAAGTACGTACCCACCCACCCGCCCCCCTACCCCTCCACGCCCATGATTATGTGCATGCGATGAAACATGCAATGATATATTTTCCATACATTTGAATGTGCATTGTTAGCGCGTGCGTTGTTCCCGCTGATTGTCGGTTTTTGCGACGAACACTTTTGAGTGCGCGCAGTGTCATCCGCAAAGGTTGTGCGTGCCGCCACCAAGCACCTACTCGTGCGGTACTGGAGCGGCTCCATGGCGTGCGCGTTTAGACTGTCGGGAACAGACGTTCGCAGTTAAAGCGGTGGCCGTCCTGTTGCATTGCATGTTGCGTTGCAGATAATCTGTACCGGGCTTAATGTACCTTTCACAACAAGCTATTGTTAATCTATCGTTAAAACAATACTCCACAGGGGCTTCACTTACTCAAGAATCGTAAATCTGATAATGGAACTGAAAAGGAAAGACTCGACAGTCAAGGACTCTTTGAAAAAATCGATAAAGGTGAGAAAAATAAAGCACAGAACAAAGATGAAAGCAAGATACCTGGCTTTGAAAAAAGCAGTAAAAAAAATAAAACTCCTATTAAAACAACAATACCGAACGTTGAAAAAACCACTTCCAATATTAACAGTGACATAAACAATTCTGAAGTTGGAGCTAATAGCAACGATCAGGTTACAGCTCCAAAAATTATTTTCATATGCGATGTATGCAAAAAAAAATATCTCTGCAAAAGCCTCTTAGAAAAACATATTAAGAAATGGCACGTAATTAAAATTGAAAGTAAACCAAACTCGCTTACTGATTCAAATACAAACGATCAAAATTGTAAAAATACTAATCTTTTAAAAAGAAAGTATGTACATATAAAAAATAACATAGTCACAGAAAATGACCTTATCAAAAATAAGAACCAACCTAAGAATAGAATTTGTAGCGATGAGACACAATACAAATGTAGTTATTGTTCGAAAAGTTTTAATAATCGCAGAGATATTGCAAAACATGTAAGAATTCATTCAGGGAAGAAACCATACAAATGTAGTTATTGTACGAAATGTTTTTCTCGATGTTTTCATTTGGTTACACATGTAAGAATTCATACAGGAGAGAAACCATACAAATGTAGTTATTGCAAGAAATGTTTTACTAATAGCAGTAATTTAGCTACACATGTAAGAAATCATACAGGAGAGAAACCATACAAATGTAGTTATTGTACGAAATGTTATGCTCTACGTGATCAATTAGATACTCATGTAAGAATTCATACAGGAGAGAAACCATACAAATGTAGTTATTGTACGAAATGTTATGCTCGACGTGATCAATTAGATACTCATGTAAGAATTCATACAGGAGAGCAGCCATACAAATGTAGTTATTGTATGAAATGTTTTTCTAACAACAGTGCTTTAGCTACACATGTAAGAATTCATACAGGAGAGAAACCATACAAATGTAGTTATTGTATGAAATGTTTTTCTAGCAACAGTGCTTTAGCTTCACATGTAAGAATTCATACAGGAGAGAAACCATACAAATGTAGTTATTGTACGAAATGTTATACTCGACGTGATCATTTGAATACTCATGTAAGAATTCATACAGGAGAGAAACCATATAAATGTAGTTATTGTATGAAATGTTGTACTTCTAGCAGTAATTTGGCTTCACATGTAAGAATTCACACAGGAGAGAAACCATACAAATGTAGTTATTGTATGAAATGTTTTACTACTAGCAGTAGTTTGACTACACATGTAAGAATTCATACAAAAGAGCAACCCTACAAATGTAGTTATTGTATGAAATGTTTTTCTAACAACAGTGCTTTAGCTCATCATGTAAGAATTCATACAGGAGAGAAACCACAAAAATGTAGTTATTGTACGAAATGTTTTACTAGCACCGGTGATTTAGCTAGACATGTGAGAATTCATACAGGAGAGAAACCATACAAATGTAGTAATTGTATGAAATGTTTTACTACTAGCGGTAGTTTGGCTACACATGTAAGAATTCATACAAAAGAGCAACCATACAAATGTAGTTATTGTACGAAATGTTTTACTCAAAGCGGTGGTTTAGCTACACATGTAAGAATTCATACAAGAGAGAAACCATACAAATGTAGTTATTGTATGAAATGTTTTACTACTAACAGTAATTTGGCTACTCATGTAAGAACTCACACAGGCGAGAAACCATACAAATGTAGTTATTGTATGAAATGTTTTTCTAACAACAGTGCTTTAGCTATACATGTAAGAATTCATACAGGCGAGAAACCATACAAATGTAGTTATTGTATTAAATGTTTTTCTGACCGCAGTGATTTAGCTAGACATGTTAAAATTCATACAAGAGAGAAACCATACAAATGTAGTTATTGTATGAAATGTTTTACTACTAGCGGTAGTTTGGCTACACATGTAAGAATTCATACAAAAGAGCAACCATACAAATGTAGTTATTGTACGAAATGTTTTACTCAAAGCGGTAATTTAGCTACACATGTAAGAATTCATACAAGAGAGAAACCATACAAATGTAGTTATTGTATGAAATGTTTTACTACTAACAGTAATTTGGCTACTCATGTAAGAATTCACACAGGCGAGAAACCATACAAATGTAGTTATTGTATGAAATGTTTTTCTGACAGCACTGGTTTAGATAAACATGTCAGAATTCACACAGGAGAGAAACCATACAAATGTAGTTATTGTATTAAATGTTTTTCTGACCACAGTGTTTTAGCTAGACATGTTAAAATTCATACAAGAGAGAAACCATTAAAATAAAGTTATTGTATGAAATGTTTTACTACTAACAGTGAACTGGCTGTACGTGTAAAAATTCATACAGGAAAGCAACCATACAAATGTAGTTATTGTATAAAATGTTTTACTAGTAGCTGTAACTTAGACATGTAAGAATTCATACAAGAGAGAAACTAAACTAAGTTGTACGAAATATTTTTCTGCTTGTAAACAGATATAGTTATTGTATGATATGTTTTTCTGACAGCACTGATATAATAATTACATTTGTATGGTTTCCCTCCAGTTGGAATTCTTAAGTGTGTCTAGTTAAATCACTGCTGTCAAAAAAACATTTCGTTCGTTTCGCTTTAAAGCAGTGCTTTAGCTAAACATGTCCAAATTCATAAGGAGAAAAATAAATTGCCATAATGAATTAGTGTTTATAATTAAAATTAATTAGCAGTTAAGTTAGGGTTTCCTTGGATGACGGTGCCGGCATATTACGGCCGTATTATAGCGGCGGAGAACGTTGTATATGTAAACTATACGGCGCGGTTTGCTAGAAAGCGGTGCTGGACACTAGGGCATGCAAAAACCGGGTTGTTTTGGAAAACCGGTTTTTTCAGTTATTTTTATTAAAAGTTAATAAAAGTGGTTAATATAATAGCTAAGTTATATGTTTTCTTTCGTAGGTAGGCATAAATTATTCGAATATAATTACAAATTAAGACTCATAAATAAAGGGACTGTCTGTACGTAATTTGTTTAAGACAAAGGTGTCAAGTGTCTCTAAAATAATAGAATTTCTATTGTTTGGGAAGTCTGCGAGCTCTCCGGCATAGCGTGCAAAAGAATTATACCTACATTCTTAAATACACTCAAAAAGAATAGTTCAATATGCGGTGCAGTCGTCAAAATTGTTAAAAATTAGGTAGTTTCAGTTGAGTTCATTAATGTGTCTCCATTTGACAATTCAGCAAGTCCTAGTAATATAATGGTCGTCATATTATGTCAAAAGTCTCAACATATTATTGAACTCGAATGTAGGTTGGTGCCACGGTGGAGTCAAACTGAGACAAATAATTTAGCTGTACCTACTCCAGCCAACTCACTTTAATCTTTTAAATACCTTGGACATTATGTTGACGCTCGACCTAAAGAATAACGATGATAGAAACCAAGCGGAGGGTGTAGTCTTGTCAGGTTTGCACGCTGTCGTCAAATAAAAAGTGGGTGTGTGTTCACTTGAAGTTTTATTTTTAAAATTAATAAAAAAAATTTGATGATAATGATGATAAATGAGAAGTTTTAGTTTTATTATAGAGTTCCTATCGCTTTCTTCCGGCTGCATCATCAGATCTTCGGACACTATTTTGTTTTTCTTTCAATTTATTTGGGTTATAAAACAGTGTACACAATAAAGTATTCTTACTAGGGTAGGGATGCATCGATTCGATACGCCTTTTTGCCGATACAATACCAAAACCGATACTCGTATAAAAATATCAGCGATACCGATACCGATACGCTTGGTGAATTTGAATGAAGGTAATAAAACGTACTAAAAAGTAAAAAAAAACCGGCCAAGTGCGAGTCGGACTCGCGCACGAAGGGTTCCGTACCAAAAAACGGCAAAAAAAAAACGTTTGTTGTATGGGAGCCCCCCTTAAATAATAACTTTTTGCTTGTGGCGTTTTTAGTATTTGTTGTTACAGCGGCATCAGAAATACATCATCTGTGAAAATTTCAACTTTCTAGCTATCACGGTTCATGAGATACAGCCTGGTGACAGACAGACAGACAGACGGACAGCGAAGTCTTAGTAATAGGGTCCCGTTTTTACCCTTTGGGTACGGTACCTTTGGTTTCGGTCTATTGAAGTCGGGTGGGGCTGGAGGACAAATACCAATACCTTGTCCTAATAAGTGTATTAAATACTTTTCTGAAAACCGCATCAAATTGGTTCAGCTATAATCGTGAGATAATCGCGGACAAACATATACATTCGAGTCAAACTCAGAACCTTCTTTTTTGAAGTCGGTTAAAACACTAAAACCATCTCCTAAGTGTTAAAAATACTTTTCTAAAAACTGTATCAAAATTGATCCAGCCAAACGCGAGATAATCGCGGACAAACATACATACTTACACACGAGTCAAACTCAGAACCTTCTTTTTTTTCGAAGTCGGTCAAAATAGTAAAACCTTCTCCTAAGTGTAACAAATCATTTTCTGAAATCCGCATCAAAATCGGTTCAGCCAAACGCGAGATAATCGCGAACAAACATACATACATACATACAGGTCAAACTGAGAACCTCCTTTTTGTTTTTTGAAGTCGGTTAAAAACAGTAGTATTTTTATACCTACTTTAATGCAAAGAAATTAAGATTCAAAATAAATTACAGATTTTTGTACGATACAGTATACTACCACCACAGAATAACTAATAGTACAAGTACGCAGAATACTATTAGTTATTCTGTGGCAGAATTAAATAAGTTAAGTACCTACCTACTTACATAGAGAGGAAATAAACACGTAATTACTTTTCACTTAATTGTTTAATTTTGTGTACCCTTTCTCCATTTTTTTTGTAAACAATTGTTGTTCACTAGGGTTGTTGAAAAAATATCGATATTTTTTATTCGATATATCGATATTTTTAGCCGATATATTTTGAACCGATATATCGATACAAAATAACCCATATCGAAAATCGTATCAAAAACGATATATTTTTATTTATTAGCATTACATCACTCTAAAGTTGCTAGAATACAAAGCCATAGAATGCGTTTATTTTTTATTTATTTATTAGTTTAATTCAGGCGACTAGGCCCATACAATATATACCTTACAGACTAACATACATATATTTAAAGTTATTAAAATATTTATTTAATTAATTATTCCTATGGCGTTATGTTGGCAGTACCGTCATTGTAAAATTATTGCGATGGAATAAGTTTCAAAATTGAATAAATTTACGGGATACCAACATAACGCCAGAGGTAATAACCGATGAAACGCACTCTAAAGAATTAGAATGGAAAAATGGAAAAAACTTATCTGTACTTTAATCATAATTCATTATTGATATTTTTTTATAAAAACATATTGCGCAGCGTTGAATAGCTGATTTAATAAATATGCGCCTGATATTATAATTAATATTCGTTTTTATTAAGATTTTCATAAATTAGAGTAATGTGTGTTGTTTTGTAAATTCTATTGATATTACCGAGCTAGACTAAAATAAATACATTACTTTAAAACCGCAAATGTTCTCTGAAAATTCGGCCGATATATCGATATTTTTTTCGCGATATATCGAGGCCGATATTGATATTTTTATAAATATCGATGTATCGATATTTTTTTTTCACTTTTGACATCCCTATTGTTCACTTGTGTTGGTTATTTTTTTTTGTAAAAATAACGAATAATATTGAATGTTTTAGTAAGGTTTTAAAATATATCTAGAACAAAGCAATACCTAGGATCATCTTTAACTTTACGGCTCGGCTTTCGTATGGATTAAATGGATTTCACAAAATGCCATCTGCTGTAGGTATCATAATAATATATCTTTAGCTGTCAGAAAATCGCTTATACGCCAATCAGAGATGGCGCTTCAAGATTAGTGGCATTAAACCAAAACTAGATGGCTTTAGTCTCTACCTCAAGTTTTTTACCTCTTTTATGACTTAAAGCTAGTCTGTGATTTCCTTATAAAAGGCCTTCCACGATTTCATTGGCAACATAGCTAAACTTAAGGCGGGTCCGTAACTCGTGTTATGCTCTACTACACAATCAACAAAAACATCTACACATAACATTGTTTCTGAAACATGTTTCTCTACACACACCGTCCACAGCGATTGCGTGGCTTGTGTAGACAAAACTTCAGTGTTGCCAATTAAGCATTTTATGTTAGCACTTTATTCAAAAGAAATATTTTTTCAGCACGTTTCGTATTAGCCTAGTTAGCAACACTGCAAAACTTAGTTTTCTAGTTTAAATATCTTTCTCTGTTTCACAAGCAAAAAACGTAGTGAATAGTTACTTGCTCAGAGCTAGCATATCAAACAAAATAACTTCGGATGAGGAGGATGTAAAGTCTGTCCATCCTTACTTGTCTTATATGGTAAACAATCTTCACCCAACTCTTTATTGAAATAATCATTTATAAAATAAAACAAATGGTTTTCCACACATAGATTACGAAATAAATTGTTCATAAATTAACAATAATTTCATAAACTTACTAACATATTTTTAAATAACGATTTAAGTTTAAAAGACGTATGACAACTGTCAAAAACTGTTTACTGAATAAGACAAGTAAGGATGAACAGACTTTAGTTTCAATTTTAGTGATTTTAGAGTTGTTAAGAAGTAGAAAAAAGCGTCGCTTTTAAGTTAGACCTTAGTTACAGAGGCGAAATTTTAATATTTATCAGGAATTGAAAATAGAAGATCGATTTGCTCTAAGAAACTTTTTTCGCTGCTCCGAATCAGATTTCGAAGAATTACTTTCAACGATAAGAGTGGATGTGGAATAAAGCACACCTGAAATGCGTCTTGGTATAACATTTAGATTTTTAGCCACCGGAGACTCTTTCACAAGTTTAATGTATTACCTGATTTCTAAACAGCAACTATCATTAATTATTCCTGAGGTTTGCTGGGCTCTGTATAATAAGTTAAAAGGACTTTACCTAAAGGTAAGTTTATGAAAAGAGACTAAATATAAAAGTTTTTACTTAGTTCAATTAAATCTTAACAAACAATATGTACTTAAAAAAAAAAGTTTTTTTTCTTTGCTTTTTTTTTTATTTAGTACTGTGACGTTTTGTCGTTGAGTAGTAATAAATCCATTCTATTGTTATGATTTTAAATGAAATTGAAAGGATAATAGTAGTATCTTCGTTTATTGGCCTGGCAACACCGCCGCTTGGCTCCACCGTTTCCCGCCACATTTTCCCGCCATTTTGTAGTGGAATGGGGAGGTGAAGTGGTGGGGATAATCGGCGGGACGGTCATCGAAAGTCAGTTGCAGGCTCAGTCACTGTCCAACCGTCGAGAAGAGAAATAGTTAGGGAAAACTGTTAACGTATTGTTGCTATAACCTAGTTAATAATAATCATGGTGTATTCCTGTGAAGAAAGTAAAAGTATTTCACCGTTATTGCTGTGGTTTCATTACAAATCAGCAGTGGAAGAACCAAGGTATGTACGCTCACGAATTTCTTACTTTTGTAACGTTTTAAACCGAGCTAAAATTACGAAATTAAGTTGGGTAGTTTCAAGTTTTAATACACTCAAGAGATTCCTCTCTCTTCAACAGTGCATAAACACTTCACAATCATTGCACGTGGCCGAGGCAACTCTTCGGCCGTGCATACACACAATTACTCACAAACATTATTGCACGTGGTCGAGGCAACAACATTTCACAATCATTGCACGTGGCCGAGGCAACTCTTCGGCGGTGCATACACACCATTATTCACAATCGTTGCACGTGGTCGAGGCTACACTTCGGTCGTGCATACACTGCACACAAAACTACACTCCATGATGAAATAGTGCATTGACGTTGGAATAGTAATTTTCATGATTTTATGAAACTAGGTCGTGGAATGAAAGTTTTTTTATCTTTACTGCCCAACTGTAACTTTCGTGATTTAAACTCTGGAAATGCAGTTAATGAATTATGAAAATAGGAACTGTGTATATTTTAGTATCTATTTTACTGTGTATTTTCATCTCCGATGAAATTGTTAAGTTTGTTTTTCGTGTTTCATAGCTTTGTAATTGCCGTTAGTAGTTAATCGTTTTTGACAATGTACCCTGGGAATATACACGGGTACGAAGAATAAAACGGCTAACATGATACTCACTAAATTAGCACCTAGGCACAGAATATAATGATACTAATATAAACGTGACTAAGTTATGTTCACGTTAAAAAAGTTTTGGAAATATCATAACGCTATAGTATAATAGTAGTCATACAGTTTTTATTTTAGTTCAAAGGTAGTATTCTTATTCTATTCGGAGGCCGTTCACAAAATTTTTGCCGATATAGGTAATTAATTTAAGTTTTGTTTTAAAGAAGTGACCTTACAGTTAAAACTATAAACCTATATCCTTTTTGTTATTTTTGAATAAAATTCTGATTTAAAGACATACTTTGTTTTATTGTCCCACACACAAATAGAAAGAAATAGATCACAATCAATTATTACAAAATTCACATGTTTACACAGAGGCACGTTCGCTACGAGAGAGAGCAGTGTTGCCAGCACAGACTACAGGTTGCCATGCATTACCTACCACAGATAATATAAAATCCTAACACCCCCCCTCGATTATTAGTCATTTTATATTAAGTACAATACAAACTATGACTAAGAATCGTCTAACATTACACATATATTTACTTAAAAAAACAATGTTTCTTTTAAATTACTTTTTCGTTTTACATTTACACACATATCTATCATATTATTTACCACAATGACATATTTCAAGTTTATATAAAGTTTAAAATTAAAAATCATTTTATATTTAGCAAATTTTTCATATTAACAAGTTTTTCATTTGACAAAGTTTTAGTTAACATATCTGACAAGTTATTATTAGTGGGAATGTAATCAACACTAATTTCTTTTTTCAAAATAAGGTCTTTTAAAAAATGATACTTTATATCAATGTGCTTGGCACGCTTGCTATTTTCAAATGATTTTGATAATTGAATTGCACCTATATTGTCCATGTACAGTATGCACTTCACTTCACTGCCAAGTCCGTTTAAGTCATTGAACAGTCCTTTCACATAAACTAACTCACTTGCACTGGTAGCCGCCGCTATATACTCGGCTTCAACCGTTGACAATGCAACGCAAACTTGCTTCCTTGAGAACCAAGCCACAGAACATCCATTGTACAAAGTAATAGATCCAGAAACACTTTTTCTGTCAGTGTTGTTTCCTGCCCAATCTGCATCTGAAAAAGTTTCTATAGTGTTACTGTTACCTGACCCTTTTCTTTCATATAACAATCCATTTTCTTGTGTTCCTTTCAGATATCTTAAAACTCTTTTTCCTTGAGTCCATAAGCTTTTTGTGGGTCTATCTAGATACTGACTCATATAAGAAACAGCATATGATATGTCTGGTCGAGAAACCGTAGCTACAAACATGAGACTTCCAATCAGCTGTCTATATGGAATGTCTGGTACAACTGGTTCACTTTCATCTAACTGGAAACCTTTTACTATAGGCGTTTCTGTACTTTTGCAATCTGTCATATGAAATTTTTCTAGCATGTTAATTATTTGTCTCTTTTGTGTTATCTTCAGTCCTTTACTATTTTTCTGTATTTCCATTCCAAGAAATAATGCAGGAAAACCAAAATCTTTTACTTGAAATTCTGACTCTAGGTATTTTACTACTTTATTTATGTTTTCATCTTTTCCAATCAACAATATATCGTCAACATAGATCACCATCCATACTTTTATTTGTTCTCCTATATATATAGGAGAACAAATAAAAGCTTATATAAGCAAAAATCATGTTATGACCTTTTGAATCCAATCTTTTCTACATAACTGTTAAATCTTTGATTCCAGCATTTTGGACTTTCTCTTAGGCCGTATAATCCTCTATTTAATTTTAATACTTTATTCTCAGGCACTTCGACTCCTTCTGGTGGCTTTATGTAAACTTCAGATTCTAGTAAACCGTTTAAAAATGCTGTAGGCACATCAAGTTGCCTAATATTCCAGTTCATCGATATTGCTTGAGCCAATAATGTACGCACCGTAGATATCCTTGCAACTGGTGCATAGTTTTTGCTAAAATGATCTTCTTCTTTGATTTGATAACCTCTCACGACTAATCTCGCTTTCTTTAGACCATTTTCTTTTGTTTTAAATACCCATTTTGTATCAATAGCTTTCTTGTTCTCCGGTAAGTTTGATTCTGTCCAAGTATTCATTTTATCTAATGCTTTTAATTCAGTTTTAATTGCTTTTTCCCATCCATTGCTAATTGCTTCACTATAATTTGTAGGATCATCTGTAGTTACTAAACAGTAAGCTTCATACACCTCATAATCATTCATGTAGTTTGGTTGCTTTATTTCTCTTCCAGATCTAGTATTGACTTTACTAACTTGACTTTCTGTATTCTCTTGGATCTGCTTAGTTTTCTCTGATTCATCATTATTACTTTCTACTATTTCTTTCTGTTCTATTTCCTTTTCTTGAATGTTATGTTTTACCTCTTCATTTCTAATTAACACAGTATTATTTTCATTATTATATTTACTTTCTTTTTCATCTTCGTTATATTTATAATTACTTTCATCAAATCTGACATCTCTCGTGCTCATGACACAATCTGTAGAAGGATCCCAAACTTTGTACCCTGTTCTTGCATATCCTACCATTCTTACAGGTATCGCTCTATTATCAAATTTATCTTTTCTTGGTATTTTCATCATCCACCCTTTACTTCCAAAAACTATCAAATTATTTAACTTTATTTCTTTTCCATATATTGTTGCTGGTATCTGTAGATTAATTGCTTTAGATGGACATCGGTTAACTAAGTAGGTAGCAGTTAACACGGCTTCTCCCCATAAATAACGAGGTAAGTTAGATTCTTGTAGTATAGTCCTCGCTTTGTCAAAAATTGTTCTATTCATTCTTTCACTTTTTCCATTCATTTGTGGACTATATGGCATTGTGTACTCTAATATTATACCTTTTTCTTTACAGAACTTCCTGAAATTGTTGGAAGAATATTCGCCGCCATTATCACAGCGCAATCTTTTTACCTTTATATCTCTTTCTCTCTCTATACCATTTATGTAATCTATTAAATTATTTTCCGCTTCTGACTTATTTTTCAATAGGTATGTCTTTGTAAAATGTGAGTAGTCATCAATTATCGTCTGATAAAATCTGTGTCCTTCTCTAGTATTCACTTTCATTGGGCCTGCTACATCCGAGTGTATTAATTCTCCTATTTCACTTGACTGAGATTTGGTTATACTTTTGAATGGTAATCTAGTACTCTTACTTGCCATACACTCTTCACAAAGTTCACTACTCATTGGTAATCCTAAAATACTCAATCCTTTTCTGTTTAAGTGACCCATTCTCTTGTGCCAAATATTTTTATCATTACTTGTTACGTTACAACATTCTTCTGTATTATTATTATCGTATTTATTTTTGTTGTTAATATTATTTGTATTTATTTTGGTATGCAGTATAAATAACTTTCCTCTTTTCGTTCCATAGTATCTGAGATTACTACCATGTATCACCATTTTATTGTTAACAAATATAACTTTCTTTCCTTGTTCTAATAATCTATTTACTGATAGTAAATTGTGTGAGAGTCCTGGTACAATTAATGCTTGAACATTTATTGGACTATTACTATAATAAACTTGAAGTGTACCTTTCTTATATGCTGTTAGCTTGTCACCATTTGCTATTTTAATATTTATTTCACTTTGTAGGTTACTAATGTTAATCATATACTTTTCATACTTTTCTTGAATAAAGTGATGTGACGCACCCGAGTCAATTATAAAATCTAATGTTAATTCATCTTCTTCACTATGTTCAACATTTCTCATGCTAAATGCTACAAATAATTCTTCTTGCTCATTTTCTGCCATATTATTATATCCATTTGGTCTTCTGTAATTTCTCTGAAATCTTCCTCTCGGTGACGGTGACCCTCTCTTAATTTTATTACTATTTGTTTTACATTGGAACGCCTTATGGCCTTTCTTGCCACATTTATAGCAAGTAATGACGAATGCTGTATCAGTATTATACTCGTTTCTATGTTCTTTATTATTTTCATTTATTTTAAGTTCTGCATCCATTAGGCGTGCTTTCACAAAATCCAAGATTAACTCCTTGTCTTCAGTCATGGTTTCCAGGGTCGTAATTACTGTGTCATACTGTTCTGGTAAAGTTAAAAATAAATGACAAACTTTGTCTGATTCATCTATCACACACCCTGCCGCTTCCAAATCTGTGATTAATTTGTCAAATGTGAAAAAATGATTTTGTAAACTTTCATTACATTTCAGCGATATTAACTTCTTTCTTAGGAATAATTTATTAAACACACTCTTTCTTTCAAATATTTTCTCGAGTTGATCCATCATTTCTTTTGCTGTAGAACATTTTTTAATCAGTTCCAGGTGTTTGTCTGTAAGTGTAACGCATTGTACAATAACGCTTTTGGCCTTAGCGTCCTTTTCGACCTCTTCTTTTTTACTTGTATCCAGTTTTATCAAAGTCTCCACCAGGCCCCTTTCCTCCAAAAGTATTTTTACACGAAATTTCCAATTTGAAAACGATGTATTTTCCAATAATTTTGGAAAATTTGCAATTGTTGTAGACGCCATTTTTATATGGCCTAAACTCAACTTCGACTTTTGTTTTTCACTTTTTATTCTTCTTTCAGATCAACTACGCTCTGCTGTTATTTTTGAATAAAATTCTGATTTAAAGACATACTTTGTTTTATTGTCCCACACACAAATAGAAAGAAATAGATCACAATCAATTATTACAAAATTCACATGTTTACACAGAGGCACGTTCGCTACGAGAGAGAGCAGTGTTGCCAGCACAGACTACAGGTTGCCATGCATTACCTACCACAGATAATATAAAATCCTAACACTTTTATTAATGCATAATATAAAATATTTCAATTTTGATCTAATGTATAATTGTCAATTGAGGTTATGCTTTTGATTTTATTTATGTAGGTATTCCTAAGTGATGTAAGTTTACTTTGGAATACAATATTTGTTCTAACTTCTTAGTGTTGCAAGGAATAATATATAGTTTTCGAATGATAGTTAAGTACTTAATTTTATTTTAAATGGACGGAACTTATTCGAGTTTGGGTAGTGTGGGTAGTAGTTTGTACTGCCGTGCCATTGATTCTACTTATAGTTTTTGTTGGTCCATTAGTAATTATTGTTGTAACCAAGTTGTTTGCGGTGGGTACCCACAGTAGTTTGTAACAATTTTTATGTAGATAAGATGGGTGGGTACACCTACCTACCCTTTACTGCTTCCATATTTTTATGGTAAGCTACCTACATAATAATTTCGTAATGTATGGTTGTGCAAATAAAATAGTTAATTCATTCATTCATATTATGTTCATTTCTTAATTAAACACAGTGGTCGCTGCTTTAACAAAATTACTTCCGAGCGCTTACCCAACAGGGTGACGAAAACAATGTTGAAAGAAGTACCTATATGACAAAAAAGGTCTTAAATTAAAATAACGTTGACATAGATGGATCCATCATAGATCGACCACAGAAATGATTAATGCATCCATTTTTGAGATTAACGACGTCGAAATGATAAGATTTTGCAGATTTCTAGCGATTTTTGTGAACGGGCTCTTGAATGTTGAAAACTATTTAGTTGTCCTTATTTAGGCGGCCGTACAACGTCAAATAAACTCTTTTGAACAAAGATTTCACACAGTATTACTTGGTTTATAGAAAATAGATTAAAGAACTCGGTTGTTATTGACAGAAACGTGATAGCTCAAACTTTTTTCGATTAAAATAAAATAATATCGTAAAGTGCCGCCTAATCTTATAGTTTATTACTGAAGTGCCAACCAATAATAAATCTTTAATCCTAAATCTATATAAAAAAGAAACCTCAGCTGACTTTCTGGTTTTGTGAATAACAGTTTTCTAAAATATTGAATAGTCTATTAGTTATCAATCAAAAACTAATGTTGACAATAATTTCGATATTTTTTCTATGTAATTGTAAATAGCTTCCAATGTTGTACGCCTCTTTAAAGTGGATTTGTTTCTTAATATTTTTTGAGATAAGGCTCGATGCGCCATCGGTTTAGCTAGAGGCGCCATCAGTTTGGCTAGATGCGCCTGCAGTTTACTGAGCTAGACGTACCTTTAGTTCACAAGATACGATTTATTTACTTTAAATAAAATTAAATACATTAACGACGTAATATATTTGTAAATATTGTCACTTCTGATTTCCGATAAAGTTGATAAGTTTAAGCGCCTGTCAGCTAAAAAGATTTTAACCCTTTCTTAACGAATACGGGAACAAAATAACAAAATTATTAATTTTATTCTTAAAAATATGTGGTAAGAAAACACATTTTTTTTTTCAGATTTTTATTAGCATTCTTAGTATTATTAGCACTAGTACTATTTAGTACTATTAGTACTATGGCACGTCACCATAAATTGTGGTTGTCGTTGCGCAGACTTGTCATTTGCATTAATTGGCGTCAATGAGTGATAGAAAAACATGCATGTTAAAGTTATTAATCTTTATTTAACATGCCTCCGGCTTACAAATAAGGTTTAGCTTTCGATATTAATATGAATAAAAATGTATGTCTTTGGCTTTCAAGACTAGCAGCGCCTTCAATTTGTAAAATTAGAAGCACCTTCATTAGGCTGGATCAGTGTAACCAGCTCTGCAGTTTTAACTGTGGATCTACAGTTTTTTCGATATCAGTTTTTAGTTCAGATTTCGAAATCGACTGTTTTTTTCTTTATTATGCTAGTGTCATCTATTTCCTTCACTGATAACCCATACCAAAAGTCTACGGTGCCGTACGGTACGGCATAATTACGTAACAGTCAATAAAGTAGTCAACTACCAATGACCATTTAAAGAAATTTAATAAAAATAAGTAAGATTTTAAAAATAAAAATAAAACATAAAATCAAGAGGATGAGCAAATGAAAAAAAATAAGGAAGTTTTAGTAGAAATACTGTTAATTTAAGATTTAAAGTTGATTTACAAGTACAAGTATATTTTTCTTACTTTATTATGTTGTTTTGTTGATTACTGCTATTAATACAAAATAAGAAACTATAGATTAACAGCTTTTTAAGAAGTTTTACAGTTTTGTACAGCTTTTTGAAAGCAACACTGGGCTAGATAGATACACCTTCAGGTCATAAGGCTAGAGACACCTTCATTAGGCTAGATACGCCTTCAGTTTACAAGGCTACGTTTAACTTAATACGCTTGTTTGACCACGTTAAGCAATTTTATTGATTTCGTAAACAAATTGTCATCTGTAAAACATTATTGAAGTTGTTGTTGTTTAGCTTAATGCACAGGCCCTTAATTAAATATATTGGGGTATTTTCACGAACAATCAGTACTCAATTATACATGTACAAAGTTCTGTCCAAAGATGAGTACTCCATGTAGTCCGCGTTTTTCTGTGGAGAATTATGGGTTATTAGGCTGCAGTTCGATGCTACTGGAATACAATATATTGAAGTTGGAGAAAATAAGTCGTACAAGGTTAGGTAGTGTACATAGCAATGTGTTAGCTACAATTAAATACCAACCAAGTGTGTCCTTAAGTGTAGTACTTAGTAAGCGGCCAAGTGTGTCGCGTCTATGGGCCAAGTGTGTCCTAAAGTGTAGTACTTAGTAAGCGGCCAAGTGTGTCACATCTATGGGTCATGTGTGTCCTAAAGTTTAATGTTTAAGCAGCCAAGTGTGCGCATCTATGGGCCATGTGTGTCCTAAAATATAATGGTTAAGCGGCCAAGTGTGTCGCATCTATGGCCCATGTGTGTCCTAAAGTATAATTGTTAAGCGGCCAAGTGTTCGCATCTATGGGCCATGTGTGTCCTCAGTTGATAGCTCTGGCCTGAATATATCCAAGTCTTGGTAGGCCGTGAACACATGGCGGCAAAGGGTAGTCCTGACCTGAATGTCAGCCTTTTGGCAGGCCGTGTCCACAAGTAGCAAACGGTAGCCCTGAGTATCAGTGTCTTGGCAGGCCCTGTCCGCATGATGACTAACGGTAGCCCCGGCTGGAATATCAGCGCTTTGGCAGGTCGTGTCCACATAGTGGCAAACGGTAGCCCCGAGTATCAATATTAGCCATTACTAAAATTGAACACATTATATATAAAGTATCTGAGAACCACAAATTGTGAAATAAAATGAATGAATTATGATGATAATTTAATAGCTTCAGTTCAGACCGTGATAAATTAATAAATTTATTATAATTATTAAAACGCTTTAATTGTTGCAAAAACTCTGTCTATAGCAATAACTATTTTTTTATTATGATCAAATAAAGAAAGCGAAATTGTAATTATCACTTTTATATTATTATAATTTCAGAACAATGCAATTAAATGGATATCTATCGTTTTGAATGTGTGAATTTGTATATCACAAATTAGTTTACGACATCGTTCTTATCTCAAACAATAGGCATGATATTTTTATTATTTATTTTATGTTACACAAATCACCTCTCAAAAAAAGAAACATTGGTAAAAGAGTTATTTCGCTAGCATGAAAACTGCCCGAGATATCACAGTTTGAAATGCACACAAATGGACTTACCCAAAAACGCTCCATACTAACGGCTACTCAGTTATGACGTCACGCCTGAGTAAAGGAAATTTGTTCGGCAGCTGTATTAAATATTATGTTTATCAAAATGGTTTCTTAGACAAATTTGCTATACATTTTACGGACTAATTAAAAGTACCATTTATTGTAATAAATTTTATACTTTTTTTAATAGACTTGTCTTTGGACTTACGTACCTACTTGGACTTGTCCACCCAACTTTGAAGGGTCATAAAACAAATAATATGCAATATACAAAACCAAGAGGTATACAAGCTACTCTAAAAGTTTAATGTGTTTACGATTTTTATTAGTATTTCGTTATTTTAGTCATTAGTCATCATCCCAATTCTCATGTATAGATTCAAATATTTTACCCTGATGTTTATTTAGTTGAGTACTATCTATGATATATGAACGGTTACTGGCGATTATGTTTTATTTATTTCAGAAATATGTGGCATCTAACAAGATGCCAACCCAAGTAACACAACGAGGCTGCTTAACAGCCGAATAACAGATTTCCATCACGCTTAAAGCTGAATACGGAACCTGCATAAAGGCTGTATACGACCTTATACAGCTCTTATAGCTCTTAAATGGGCACAAATTATTCAGCCTTAAGTTCACATAGCTGCTTAAGAGCTATGTAGCAGCAACTTAACAGTGTAATAAAGGGTAACAGGCTGTGTAGCAGAAATTTAAGAGTGTTATAAAGGGTAACGACAGTACTATGCGCTGAAATTCGACTGACTAAGAGATCACAAGTTACTCTTTATTCAGAAAATATGTCACATGTACGCTTTAATACATATTTTAAACCGCGCAAGGCTGCTTGCGGCCTGTGTAAAATTAAGTGAACTAATATTTGAAGTGTAAACGTTTAAGCATATATAAGGCTAACAATTGAACACTTTATGTTACGTGAATGAATTAGAGTTAACGATACATTGGTGGATAATATTTATATTCATACTCTGTTTGACATATTATAAAGGGAAAATGACTGGGAACGTAATTTTACTGACATTATACATATATATTATCTAACAAAATTTTAGTGCGCCACGAAAATATTCTGTTTTGAATTAGTTTTGTGATATAAATAAGCTGTGATGTAATTTTGACTAAAAAAAATGTTGTGCTTTGAAAAGAATTATAAGATAAAAAGTTATTATTAAGATATTTCGAAGTTAAAACTGATGCATTACATTCCTATTTCTTGCACTAAACATCGTAAAAGTTGAAAAATCAATCAGAATTTTTATAGGTTATACAAAAAATGGTGGATTATGTTGACTGATAACAGTACCAAATATGTTCTTTTATTCAGATAACATCTGTTTTAAGGTACTTATGTGAACCATTATAAAGTAGAGGTCGTTAATTCGATACACTAGTGAGTCTCTAAGCAGCTGCGAGGCATCTAGTGAATGTATAAACAGCCGCTATGCAGATACTATCAATGGCAGTATAAAGGCTGATTAGCGGTAGACATATTCAGCTATAAGTTGAAATATGGGCCACATATCATCCATTATACAGCTATTCACTTCATAATAGTTCACACGTGCCTCTTTAATAAGTTAGTGTAATAGGAGTTCACAAATACCTTCTTATACAGTATTTGGCGAAATTTTATCCACTAAACAGTCCTTACTAGGGTTTAGGCTTTAGAATATGTTAGAAGCTGAATAGAGTCGAGAAAATATACCTTTATAGCACTCTTAGCGTAATAATGGTGTTTTTGTCAGTATTAATAAGCCTTAATGCAGCTCTTAATTAGCCTAAGCTGTTTAAATATCACTGACCGCTATTATGCAGCTGTAGGGTCACCAGTGTACTCTTAGAAGAGTCTTAATAAGCACAGAGTTTTAAATAAGTCTAAAAGTGAGTATTTATACAGCCATCTGTGTTACTTGGGAATGCGCTATAGAGGACGCTAGGTGGCGGCAGCAGGCTGAAGGATGTGCTACGGAAGATTTTTGGGTGACTGAATGGTAGAAACGACGCGACGCGACGACGGTTGCGTTATTGGCCGATAGTAGTTTTGGTGGCACGACACGACGGCAACGGGCTGCGACAGACTATAGGTTTCAGCTACAATTATCTTCTGGTTGAACTTAGAAATAGAACAGAATTTCTATGAATTGATTTATCAAATATATTATTTAAACTTGTTTAGAACCTTTTAAAGTAGGTAGTTTTAACTAAATTAAATATTATAGGTAACACAGACACTATAAATATATTAGGTAAGGTACCTACCTAACCTAAGTCATTCTGCGAGTTATGAAGTAAATATATAAGAATGCATCATAATTTATTGTTGCAACACAAGTTTAGTAATTATATGATTTACATGTGTAGTTATTTAATAAGTAATTTAATAAAATATTGTATACTTAGCTGTAAATTTAATACCATAACAAACTGTAAAGTGGAACATTTCTATTCCCCGTGATAGTAAGAATTATTGCTAATTGAAAATTGAACTTTGTATATTTTTTTATTTTATTTTATTTATTTACGAACCACAAACAAGTTTACAATTCAGCTTAATTTAAAAGTGATATATAATTTTACGATCAGTACTTATTGTAAACTCAACGGTGTTGGTTACATCTTAAATATAAAACTTAATTATAAATACGAGACTCAAGTAACTAAAACTAGGGTAAGTATAAGTATAAGTAATTAGACTATTTTACTGAATAGACTGGAAGAATATTAATTAAATTTAAGTTATAAAATATGTTAATGGAAAAAACAGTAAGTAGGTATCTAATGTATGATTAATAAAACTTAAATATATCTAGTGTATTTTGTATGCGTGATTGTGTATATGTATGAGGTTGATTGTATAAGGGTGTGTTATGTATGTGTGATTGAGTGTGTGTAAATGCGTATGTATGTAAAAGTTTATACAAATACAAGATATTGTTATCCTTAACAGGCTTAAATGTTTTACCGGGTGAAAAAAAAAGATTAGAAAAATGGTTACCTAACAATATTATGTGTAAAATAAATAAAATAAAAACAATATCGTATCGTAGGTAGGTATTGATTTTTAAGTTTCAGACAGTACTTCAATTATTTGTCGTCTGTATGAACCAGCATTACAGCCAAAAATATCTATTGTGCTGAATTTTTTATTATATGAGTTACATAAGCGATTAATTGGCGAACGAACACCAGAATTTGTGCGGCATATAGGGGTGGCGAATAGTAATTTTGGGCGCACCGATCTTATAAGAGCACGTGATGGCACTGAGTACATTATTTGATTGATAATGTCCATACAATCATACTTGTTGTTGCATAGGTCGTATAACAACATTGCGTCAAGTTGGGACCGTCTAGATTCCAAGTTTAATAGCTTGAACTTCTTTAATACAAATACATAAGAATCTCGCCTACGGTAACATTTATAGTTGATACGGTGCAAGAACTTTTTTTGTACTCTTTCAATACTGTTATTATATTTTTCGTACAATGGGTTCCATATTGATACTCCGTACTCAAGTTGCGGTCTTACAAGGGATTTAAAAAGATATATATAAGTTAGTGGGTTTTTAAATTCAGTGGCTGCACGCATAATAAAACCATACATCTTAAATACCTTAGCAATAATATTTTGTATGTGGATATCAAAGTGTAATTTACTATCGTACGTTATTCCTAAATCCTTAATATTGCTGACTGTATCAATCTTATTACCACTCAGAGTGTAAGTAAATTTACTGTAATTCTTTTTTTTAGTAAAAGTAATTGATTTACATTTATTAAGACTGAGCTGGAGTTTATTATTAGAACAATAAGTACTAAAAGTATCGAGATCTTCTTGAAGAAGGTGATGGTCTTCAGTTTTGTCGATATTTCTATATATTTTGAGATCGTCTGCGTATAGAAGAAATTTACTATGTTTAAAGCAATTTTGAATGTCATTAATGAAGATCACGAATAATAACGGACCCAATATAGACCCTTGTGGGACACCGGAAGTAACTTTAGCAATCTCTGATTGTGAGCCCATGATCACGACTTTTTGGGTTCTATTAGAGATATAAGATTTAAACCATCGCCAGAGGTTTCCGCGAATACCGTTAAAGGCAATTTTCTCCAATAAGATTCTGTGATCAACTGCATCAAATGCCTTTCTGAAGTCGGTATAAACACTGTCGATTTGTTTATTTTGTATTAAAATCATTGATAATTTCAGTTGGGTATCAGGGGTTGTCTGTCAAAAATCTGCAATTTGTGATTGAGTTTGTTTACCCTGTCGTTGGCTGCTATATTCTTTTTATTTTTGTATTCATTTAGCATTATAATCAAATTCATAATTTAGTAGAATGAACTAATAATAAGTGCTACTTACATGAAAATCATTTATTTGCTTTATTGTGGGTTTCTAAGAATTGATACAATATTACAGGCTTTTATAAATGTCATAGCTTCGGGATCATGGAACATAGATTTATTTCTAGAATACTCCGCAAGGCTATTGAATTGAAATCAATAAATATCCTAATTTCAATTGAGGTGATGGTTGGATAATTCCATCCCAGCTTGGGCCCCATTAGTCAAAAGTTATAGCCCCAAACACACACTGCAGGATCTAATGATACAATTAGTTTTTGTAAATAAATATAAAAGACTGAGGTCAACAACCCTCCAAGTTTTCTTTCGCCATTTCTTTCTTGAAGGGGCCTCCCAATTTTGTGAAATGGTGGTAGATTCAGTAGATTCTCTTTTTAGCATTTATCAATTCACAAAATTAAAATAAAACAAAAAATTAAACCATTAAATTTTTGTATAACATAAGATTTCTGAACGTTGTATAAATATCAATTTAATGCAATATAATTAAACACACAACCTGCCGAATGTGACGATATTTTGCCGTGCATGAGGACACGCACGACGTCAGGATGGACGAATGTGACGTTTTGTCGTTGAGTAGTAATAAATCCATTCTATTGTTATGATTTTAAATGAAATTGAAAGGATAATAGTAGTATTTTCGTTTATTGGCCTGGCAACACCGCCGCTTGGCTCCACCGTTTCCCGCCACATTTTCCCGCCATTTTGTAGTGGAATGGGGAGGTGAAGTGGTGGGGATAATCGGCGGGACGGTCATCGAAAGTCAGTTGCAGGCTCAGTCACTGTCCAACCGTCGAGAAGAGAAATAGTTAGGGAAAACTGTTAACGTATTGTTGCTATAACCTAGTTAATAATAATCATGGTGTATTCCTGTGAAGAAAGTAAAAGTATTTCACCGTTATTACTGTGGTTTCATTACAGTACTATCACTCTTTTCTCTATTTTTTGTTTTAATACTACCAAGCAGCTAAGAAATGGAGACTGATAACGTAACTATACGTAAATTAAGAAAGTCGAATTCACTCAGCGACATTTCCCAAAACTTTTCGCTATTTGATGCGACGATGACAAGCCTACCTAATACTTCCTTCAATGAGACCCAGACCATTACTGATTTAAATGAAACCATCAAGAGACTTTCTATAGAGCTGCAAAGTGCTCATAATGAAATTAAGAACTTGAATATCGAAACAAAACGATTGAAATCAGAATTAAATTCATGTCACAAGGTTATAGACGCGTATAAAAAGGTTAAAACTCAACCTGTACTGACGAGAAAAAGCGTTACCCCATCTCCAAGCCGAAAGAAAAAACACACGACAAAAGAAGGCCTCTCAACTCCGAAAAACATCCAAAAGCAAGTCCCTGTAGCGAAATTAAATGCAGAAGAGTCAAACTCAAAGAGTACTTACTAGTCTTCAGATCAGCCTATTCACACTGAAAATACCACTTCAATACCCCAAAATACAACTCCAATAAAGATCCAAGCTTCTGTTTCTATGGCTTCTAGTTCGTCTCCAGATTATTCGACACAAAATAAAAAAAATATAGTCAATGATAAATTAGAAGGGAGGAACCTAAATCTGAAAAATACTAGGAAGAAAATTATTATTTTCGCAGATCAACAAGGTAAAGAAATAAGAAAAGCCGTTCAAGACAATGTTGGTTCGAACTACTTAGTGCAATGTTTCTGGAAAGCTGGTGCGCGATTTCAAGAAGTTGTGAAATGGAAAATGGACATTTTGTGCAACTTAACTAAGAACGATATAGTCATTGTATTGGGGGGCATTAATGACAGAAATCCCTATGAATTTCAAAACAGTCTTGGAGAGTTATGTAAAGCTCTTAACAATAATACGAATGCTATTTTACTAGAAATTCCGTTTAATAGGCACTTGAGAGTTAAAAAATTAAATTATGAAATGAGTTTTGTTACTGGTAAATTCGAGAATATTTCTTATATTGATATGGACTACTGTAGATTCCCTCCAAATAATAATAGCTTTATTGTAAACATGAGTAGAGCACTTTTACGAGAAATTTTACGTATTGATTATAAAATTAAGATTTTTGAACATAATGAACAAATGCTTAAAGTCGACAAAAATTCAGTATCAGTATGTCATCGTAGTACACAAACAGATTGTTCTCCTATGCATGAGTCAGTCACATTGCCACCGGATGAAGAATGTACAAATTCAACTACGGATTTTTTTCGTTCAGAACACTGTTAATATATTGCACCAAAATATAAATGGTCTTATCAATAAGTTAGATCTGTTATTATTAAACTTAGATGATCTGACAGATAAAAACTTAGTCGTAGATGTGATATGTATAACAGAACATAATATGATACATAATGATACCAAATTATTCAAAATGGACAATTATACTTTAAGTGCTACATGTACGAGAAAAAATAGACGCGGTGGGTCATGCATACTCATTCGAAATGGTCATCCTTTTCGTATACTCCCAGATATAGCTAAGTGCAGTGTATTGAAAGTTGTTGAGTGCTGTGCTATTGAGCTCTTAAATCATAATTTGGTAATAATTTGTATTTACAGGCCGCCTAATAATAGTTTAGAAGATTTAGATACTTTTTATAATAGCTTAAGGGCTATTTTGAGCCAATGTTGTTTTAAAAAAAAGAAGGTAGTAGTATGTGGTGATTTTAATATTGACATATTAACAAACAACAAAATGACGATGGCATTTAAAGAACAAATTTTGGAATATAATTTAAAGTATGCAATTAATCAACCCACGAGATTGTCTAGTGGTACATGTCTTGATAACATGCTACATAATATCCGAGGTTGTAAAAGTGATGTCATTGAATTTGCTTTATCAGATCATACTGCTCAACTTCTTACATGCCCAGTAAAGCATAAATGCCTCTATGATCACTGGTATATAAAGAAACGTGATTTCTCAGAAGACAATTTAAAAAAGTTTCTTAGTTATTTAAACTCTTTGACATTTAATGATATTTATAACAGTAATAACCCTAATGACGCTTTTAATCAATTTCATGACATTTTCTCATTGTTATACAATTTGTGCTTCCCTATTATAAATGTTCGAGTATCCTTGCGAAAGCGACCAAAATGGATAAGCAAAGGTATAAAACTTTGCTCAAAGCGTAAGAGGCAACTCTTGTGGAAGTGCAGAAAAACACGGTGTATAAAGGATAGACATAATTTTAAATCTTACTCAAAACGATTGAATTGTATAATAAAATTGACACAGAAATCACAGAATGATTTTCATATACATACTGCCCACAATAAAGCAAAAGCTAGTTGGGAAATTATTAATAAATACAATTCAAATACACCGAAAGAAGAGATAAAACAATTAAATATTGACGGTAATATTATTGGTAATCCAAATGACATAGCCAATTCATTCAATAATTTTTTCATTGACCAAGTAAAACCTTTGACAAATAATGATAATACTAGACATTGTTTTAATTCATTGACATTTAATAATTGTAATTCTATTTTTATCCATCCTATTGCACCATTTGACATTAATAGCATAATATTATCATTAAACAATACGAAAAGTACTGGGTATGATGAAATTTCCACTGAAGTCATTAAATATGTGTCTCGTGCTATATCTCCAGTGCTATGTCATATATTTAATCTATGTATTCTTTATGGTATTTATCCTGACAAATTAAAGAAGACAGTTATTAAACCTTTGTTCAAAAACCAGATAAAGAAATTATGTCTAATTATAGACCTATTGCAATGTCACCGGTTATGTCAAAAATACTCGAAAAAGATACACGATTGTCTTTATTGTTTTCTCGAGAAACATAATATCCTTGCAAATGAACAAACAGGGTTCAGGAAGAATAAGAATATTAACACTGCTATGTATAAGTTTATTGAGGAAGTTGTTACTAAATTAGACAGAAGTATTCCAGTGTGCGCGTTATATATGGACTTAACCAAAGCATTTGAATATGTTGATCACAAAATATTAAACACAAAATTATCGCGCTATGGCATTAGGGGCAATGTGCTAGATTTAATAATGTCGTACTTGAGCAACAGAGAACAATCAACGCTAATCTCTAAAATATGTCCTAAATCAAAATCAGAGATTAAATACATGTCAAATTATAGACAGGTATACTATGGTGTACCTCAAGGTAGTGTTCTAGGGCCTCTTCTATACTTGATATATATCAATGACTTTCCCTCAGTAGTAGCTGCACCAATGATTTTATTCGCTGACGACAGCACAGTCATATTTTCAAATAAATGTTTATCCCTACTTGCAACTGACACAAATAATGCACTTTGTGAAATTGTTGATTGGTTAAGAATGAATAATTTATTAATAAATATAGACAAAACTAATATTATGACATTTAGAAATAGTTCTAGAAATACTGTATCGATTGAAATCAAACATTCTGACAATACGATAAAAGAAGTAGAAGTTACTAAATTTTTGGGACTAAACGTTGACTGTAACCTCAAATGGAAAGAGCATATTGAGAGTGTTTGTGCTAAATTAAGTAGATTCTCTTATGTTCTTTACATGCTTGCTAAAGTTGTTAACGCTAAGACTGTCTTAACCGCATATCACGCGTACGTAGCATCTACGCTTCGGTATGGGCTAATATTTTGGGGGAACTCAGTTCACAAAGAGTATGCATTTAAAGCTCAAAAGAAATGTGTAAGGGCTATTTGTAATTTAAAACAAACTGACAGTTGTTAACCGCATTTTATATCCTTAAAACTTTTGACATTGCCTGGTATGTACATTTATGAAATAACTGTATTTGTTAAAAGAAATTTAAATTTATATATGACATTTAATAGTGCTAGGCTTCGTGATAGACTTTGTATGCCACGTAATAAGACTGCGCTTATGAATAAGAGTGTCCTGTGTATGGCACCTAAAGTGTACAATAAAATTCCATCCAATATTAGAGAAATTGATAATTTTAACAAATTTCGATGTAAAATGAAAGACTTACTAGTTGACAAAGCCTATTATAGTGTTAAAGAATTTTTAGAGGATAAACATTTGTAACTTTTAAAATTATTTGTTAATTTGCATGCCATATGGTGAATATACGGATTAAGCTACATACAATATATTATATTAAATACCTCTGTACTACCTGCATTTGCAAATAAATTGAATTGAATTGAATTAAATAGCTTAACAATTTTGAATATCTTGCTTTGTTTCATAGTTTTAAGCTTCTGCAGACTCACACCTATAAGTTTCTGAAATATGTTGCGTCGATAACAATGTTTGCGATTTTGGGCTACTTCAATCAGAAATGGATTTGCGGGCTGATTTTCTGCGATTTACCGATTAAGACATTTGGCAACCCTGCCACAGACTATGACAAATACCCTGCCCCTCGACCCGCGCAAAATGTTTTGTGTACGTGTTTTCCAAAGCAAAAACATTGTTTATCTACACAAAAATGTTTCGCAAAACAATGTTTTGTGTAAATGTTTTTATTGATTGTGTGGAGAAAAAAAGGCTATAGACCGACCTTTAGCAAAAAAATTGCACTAACCTTAGGACGTGTTATCGTGTGGATAACGATTGCCAATTTAGCTCTCCTATCTGCCTTTCTATTGTCTAATTTAAAAATCTATCGCAATCGCTTTCAGGATGTAACACATTGAAGCTACTTTTTGTCACAAATGAAAAATTACCAAAGAAATGCAGCAATGTGTTACATACATCTGTCAAATGGAAGCGATTGCGATAGATTTTTAAAATTAGACAATTAGCCCCCTGAACTGATCATGAGCCCTAACCACAGCGGCGTCACTCCCTGTATGTGTGAGCTTGGCGCCAGTCTGGCGGCGGCTACGTCATACGCGTCACGACTTGTGATAGGGTTGGCTATTAGCATCATTACATATTAACGCAACTAAATAATAAAACGAAAGTTTGATGAAATAAATTTGTATTGATTTTATATTAATTTAAATGCATTACAATTTTAAGGATCAATAGTTATACTTAGAATAATAGTTGTATGATTTCTTAATTTGTATAAATTTCAAGGTTTATTTTTCGTTTGCCCGAATCGTTATTCTTATTATAATATCAACTTCAGCAATTACTTATTTTTAAAATTAATTTCCGCACGTAAAGTTCATTAGAAATTACATGCTTTTTACGGATTACCGCTCGTATATTGGTATTAATTCAGTTGTTATTTTAGATTTATTTAGTTTAATTAGAAAATTAGAAAGTTCGGAAATTTCGGAAACAGTGCGTCGGAGCCAAAAAATAAAGTATTTTTGACCCCCCTGAAAAACTCCGGAGGTAGATGAGAGGTATTAAATGAAATGTCAAAAAACGGCCAAGTGCGAGTTTCTAATATTTTTACTATATAAAAGTACAAAAACGTCATTCTGTGCAGTGTCTGGGTAATATATAGATATGTAGTTCGGAGTGGTTGTATGGAGTCTCCGGGGTGAAAGAAAAGACGCCATAATTATTGTTACTATTTTAATTCATTAACATTTTAAGTACTTATTTATTTTATTTTAAAGCACTATGTGTCACTCGGAAGAAAGTGCAATTACCACATCACCTCTCAATGTACAATATACTATTAATTTCCTCGCATTTCTTGAGAAAAGCAATAATATGCCCTGTATTGTATTGTACGAAAAGCAAATTACATTGCCTGAATGATGAAAGATTAAAGCCCGACTGCCGACACATATCACTCTAGTTTGTCGTACATACTTGCCTGTAATGTATGTACTATTGCGCGGTGCGAGCGAAAACTAGGCAAGCCTGATAGCGCGTGCCTCCGCGGAGGAGATTCCTCGCCCCGATGGCGTCGCGGCACCCCCGCGATCGCCCGGCGCACTCACACATAGCCGCGAGCAATTTTACAGCACCCATGCGCAGGTGTCGCTTCTTTTCGCGTTAGTGTATATTTTCTTTGCCCTAACACGAGTGCTACAGTACTAGGCACGTATCTTGAAATTTTTTCGACGGAGTAGGGATAATTTCGCGCTAGTGGTCTTTTGAGCGACCAATAGCGCGCGCCCCTCCCGCCGCCCGCACCCCTCACCGCTACGCATACCCAAAATACGCGTTTCGCGCAATCCCCACCAGATTTCAAGATATGTGCCTCGTACTGGGGTGCGTTCCGTGGCTTCGCTCGAGTGCACTCGAGCGCACTCCGGTGCGCGCTCTAACCGTTCCGTGGTTCGGTGAAATTTTACTCTGACAGCTGTCAGAGCGTAGTTTCATCCGTTCCGTGGCTTGAAGCGTTGCAACCAAACAACCATCAAATTAGATGGTTGAAAAACGCTCTGACGTTTATCATATCAAAATTATGTCATTGTCATTTTGACATTCTTTGTATTTTGATGTTTTTGTGTCTAAGTTTCAAAATTTTCATGGTTTCTGCTCAAAAAATAGATTTTTATTTAATTTAGTATACTACAAAGTTTAAATAATCCGTATTCCAAATGGAAAACGAAAACTTTGTACCTAAAGAGGTTATAAAAACAACCGGCACCCTGATTATCTAAAAAGAAACTATTTAGCGACCGGTTTCATTGGACATACATTGCTACTTTTCTTTGGTATGTTTTTTTTTCACCCTAAAAAGAAGTAGCAATGTATCACATTCATCTGTCAAAAGAGACCGGTCGTTAGGTGGTTTCTAATTAGATAATCAGCTCGCCGATCGTTCCGTCGCTTGGTTGCAACTCAAACGGGTTAAATTTTAACCAAACAACTACACCCAAAGCGACGGAACGCAGCCCAATACCTTGCGTTTTTTTTCGAGAATATTGGAGGCATGGCGCAGGTCCGCTCCGTAAGGGTTTGAAAATTAAATGAGATTGGCGTCGTGCCTAGTTATTTTCTGACTGCGACTGATGTGAACGATCCCTAAGTGTGCCTCCGGCCCCTGATTAATGTACTCCAGTCTGTCATTGTCATCGTTTTTTTTCTTTCTTCCTTCTCGAACTAGGGATGCGAATATCGAAAGCAAGAACATCGATGTATCGATATATCGATGTTCCGGAACAAACATTGATGTTTCGATGTATCGAAACATCGATGTTTTTTATATATTTTTTTATTATCTATTAAATATTTGAAATTGTATATTATCAATAAACTATACCTATATTATCTATTTAATAGGTGAGTCTTTAGTGAATAAGGAAGGTGTAGAGTACATAGTACATTTAACAGCAGCAACTAGACAAGTCATTGACTCTGTTCAGGCTCTGCTAAAAGTACCAAACGTTTCAATAATGGTAGGCAAAACATCGATGTAAAAACATCGTATAAAACAACATCGACACATCGATGTTTTGCACTAGTGATCATCGATGGCAAACATCGATGTTTTAGAAACATCGATGTATCGTTTGCATCCTTATCTCGAACGAAAGTCAAAAAAATCAATTATGATAGATATTAGACATCGAAGATTTAATATAAAAACATAATTATTTACACTCATATCTGAATAATCTGTTGAAAAAGCTGAAAATGAACCACCTAAGGGCGTGCAGAATATGCTTGGCGTACGACGTCCGCTTGCATTCAATATCTGGTTGCCAGCTTCGGGATATTTACGAGAAATTCACTGAAACATCGGTAAGCTGGCTATAATAATAACACATCTGTTTTTATGTGGATCCCTAAATCGTAACATTTGGACTGTTCTAAAATCTCAAATCCGCATAACTTCAAATGTAGAACATGTTAGTATTATCATCATCTCCCTTCCTTGCTCCTTGGCCCCAGACAGTGCCTGATGTAGAGCACTGACAGCCCTAGGCGAGCTATGACCCTACCTACTGCTGGATGGGTAGGAGTAAGTAAGTACTTATTTCAGCATGCATACTCGAATGATCAAAATTTATTCCACAAAAATAGTCGAGCTCAGCGCCCCCTCGGCCCTTGTGCCCTAGGCCCTAGCCTTATTGTGGATATAAATAACATCTATGTACCTACAACATGAAACGTGCAATAAAAATTTTGAACTTGAACTAAATGAGTGGGAAAATCAGGCTCTGGCTCCAAATGACGGCTTCATTCCGTTCACTGCAAATATTTTACAAAATTAGTGTTTTTTTCCAGCTTGAAACAGGTGATACGAAGCCAACATGTGTTTGTTACATTTGCTTCAGTTTGTTGAAAAAGTTTCATAAGTTTATAGAGAAATCGAAAAAATCTAATCAGCTACTGGAACAGATAATAAATTCTGGTTTGGAGGTAAGTTAAATATAGTCGACAGTCAAATAGTAGTATACAGTTAGTATAAAAATACATTGCCTAAAGTCTGTTCATCCTTACTTGTCTTATTTAGTAAACAGTTTTTGACAGTTGTCATATGTCTTTTAAACTTAAATCGTTATTTAAAAATATGTTAGTAAGTTTATGAAATTATTGTTAATTTATTAACAATTTATTTAGTAATCTATGTGTGGAAAACCATTTGTTTTATTTTATAAATGATTATTTCAATAAAGAGTTGGGTGAAGATTGTTTACCATATAAGACAAGTAAGGATGGACAGACTTTACATACCTACTTTAAAACATGTGACAGTTGTGTTGTGTCACCAAATACCTACATCATTCATTGAAAAAGTACAAAAGTTAATGGTACATTCATATCACCAACATAACAATGATATTTAAATCATAAGGCGATAATCACTTGGTGATACAAACTGAGAAATTCGCAAACTGTTTTAGTTTGTATCACACTGAGTAGGTAGGTTACATACTTTTTTCCCAATATTATCATCATCCATAAATGTTGCTTTTAGCTGTCAGTGAATTCACTGGAATTGTTTAGTAAACAACAAACTGGAATCCTTTGGACCTTGCGCAAGACTCCGACAGTTAGAATCATATCTGCAACTGAGGAAGAGGTCAACGTGGAAACTCCAATTAAAACAGAATATGTCAATTCTGAAATGGACATGGGGGATCAGAATGATGGTATTATTTATTCATTACTTTAACTTAAAAGATATTCTCGTGGGCGTTTTACAGTCTCTTAACATATCTCCAGCCGCTATTGATTGGTTTCGAAGTTACCTGCTAGGGCGACGGCAACGCATTCGCCTAGGAGATTCGTCCTCTGGGTGGTGTGGTATCAATGCCGGAGTTCCTCAGGGTGGCGTTTTATCTCCTCTTCTCTTCTCTATTTTTATAAACTCAATTACTCACTCGCTTTCAAGTTCCTACCACCTTTATGCCGATGATCTTCAGATTTACACACAGGCTCCTCTATCTGAACTCTCTAGTGCCATAGCTACCACTAATTCTGATCTTGCACGTATCTATAACTGGAGTAAGTCTTATGGTCTTACTGTTAACCCATCTAAGACTCAGTCCATCATTATCGGTAGTCCGTATTTTGTTTCGAGGATCGACTTCGAGCGGTTACCTCCTGTGAAATTTGACAGCACTGTTATTCCTTACTCTAAAACCGTCAAAAATCTCGGTGTAGTCTTTGATGAACGTTTCTCATGGAGACCTCAGGTTGAGGCAGTTAGAAAAAAGGTTTTTGCTGCGTACGGCTCACTTAATCGCTTGCGGAACTTTTTACCAACCAGTACTAAAATCACTCTGGCTCAGTCACTTCTCCTATCCATCTTGGACTACGCTGACGTTTGTTACACGGATCTTTCCGAGGAATTGCTTGACAAATTAGAACGTCTGCAGAATATGTGCATCAAGTTCATTTTCAATTTACGTAAATTCGACCACGTATCTCACTTTCGCCAAAAGCTTAATTGGCTCCCTATTCGTCGGCGCAGGGACTTACACACTCTTACGCTCCTGTACTCTATCCTTTTTCTTCCAACTTCCCCACTGTATCTTAAAGAATCTTTCGACTTTCGATCCTCTTCCTCACTACGTACTCTGCGTTCTTCTTCTAATCTCACCCTCGATATGCCCCGTCATTCCACTGATTTCCTTTCTTATTCATTCTCTGTACATGCTGTCCGTTTGTGGAACGCACTTCCAGAGGACATCCGTAAAGCTCGTACCTTAAGATCTTTCAAGGATCAAGTTAGAAGACATTTCCTTTCTCCCACCTAATACCACCTTTTTCTCATATTTCCCTTTCAACTTTCATTTTATATACTTACACATTTTTCGCTCTCTTTTTATTTATGTACATCTATATCTGTTGTCCTTCTAGTACTTTTGCACCCACTCCCCATCTGTCCTCTTCCCTTTAATATTTTTCTACTCAAGGTTGCCTGGAAGAGACTGCTACATAGCAGTAAGGCCGCCTTTTGTGTACTTGTCTATGTTTATTGTTTTCTTCTTTGTAATGTCTTTTTCTAGTGTGCAATAAAGCGTTTTATTATTATTATTATTATTATTATTAAAAGAGTCCGGCGAAGCGTGCCCGCAGACTACAGACTTTCTATCGGCTGATAGTTGGGTTTGTATGAAGAATCGGCCGATACCAAATCGTTGTAGTGTTTGCACTTGAATACTTCTTCATACTGATTCCAACTATCGACTTACAGTTTGGTCTGTAGTTTGCGGGGACTCAAATAGTGAGCCTTCCATACAAATGTAATATACTTACCAAAGTTATTTGCAATTTGAGCATAATTTACTCTTGTGATGTTATTAGAATTAAGACATTTTTTGGCTCTGGTTCTATCAATTAGAAAATCGCCCTCTATAGAAACTCCTTTCGCGCTGTGGACGCACGACTAAAGGATGACTCACATTACAGTACACCGGCCGGGTCCGAGCCATGTCCAAGCTACGTTAGTCATGCTTATTTTCTTTATAAAAACCAATGCATTTTGAACGCGTGGTTGCGGCCACTGGCGCTCATCGAACACTGCTGTCTGATATAGAATGTTGGTGAGACCAATGTAGCTTGGATTCAGTTCGGACACGGCACGTTGTAACATGAATCATCCTTAAAACGCATATAGTGTGAAAACGCTCATAATGTATTGGCGGTGCTAGATGACGCTAACATGATTAACATTTTCAGATGATTTAGATGGCATTCCACTAGAAGTTACCAACCAGGATTCATCGTCGGATCCCGAAGACAATGTACCTCTACAAAACTTAAGTAAACAGTGGAAAGCGACCCAAAGCAATGCATATGAAAGTAAAACGTCTAAAAGTGAGTATTTTATGTCTAAAATACAGTATTTTCATGTAAATAGTGTTTATTGTGTAATAACTTTGCTAAGTAGATTTTAAGTTGATTGTCTATATGTCTATTGTATATGACGGCCAGCGGTAGACAAATGGCGTAAAGTGGTAAATGTAGTTCACATTAGGCACACGTGGATACACCTGTATGTAATGAAGCTCTGAACAACTAGCCCCCAAGTAAAATCTACGGGTACCGATAATCCCAGTTTGACGTACGTGGCCCACGTGTGCCAAAAGTAGTTCTCGCTTAAAAGTTGGTAAAAGTTCTTCTCATTTGCAAAATAAAAGCTAAACATTTTTGATGTTATTAACCGAGTTCAAAAAACAAAAAAAGGAGGTTCTCAGTTTGACCTGTATGTATGTAAGTAAGTTTGTTCGCGATTATCTCGCGTTTGGCTGAACCGATTTTGATGCGGTTTTCAGAAAAGTGTTTGTTACACTTAGGAGAAGGTTTTGGTATTTTAACCGACTTAAAAAAAAGAAGGTTTTGAGTTTGACTCGTATGTATGTCTGTCCGCGATTATCTCGCGTTTGGCTGAACCTATTTTGATACGGTTTTCAGAAAAGTATTTTTTACACTTAGGAGAAGGTATTTGTGTTTAACCGACTTCAAAAAAAGAAGGTTCTCTTCTCAGTTTGACCCGTATGCATGTTTATCCGCGATTATCTCATGTTTGGCCAAACCAATTTTTCTTCCTAGATAATATATCTAATACCGAAGGTACTTACACTAAAAAGAAAAAATAAAAAATTGTTTAAAAAAAAACCGCCTTCAAAACCCCACTCTACCTCTAAGAAGCAAGGAATAATATTCAAATCACTAGATACGCATTATAATAGTAATAAAACACGTCTATTAAAGTCGGGTGGGGCTGTTAGAATAAAAAAAAAGTTGTCCTCCAGCCCCACCCGACTTCAATAGACGTGTTTTATTACAATTATAATGAGTATATATCGGGTCATTTTGAACTTACCATCAAAATTTTAAGGATGTATCCAGTCCATGAAACTAAACAACTTTCTCTAAGAAACATGTGTCAAATTTCGCCAGAAAATTTTGGTCATCCCTTACTAAATTGATCACGTGATCTCTTTGATTTGTATGGAAAGTCGATTTTTATTTTACATATTTGACCATGTGTTCCTTAGAAAAAGTTGTTCAGTTTCATGGACTGAACACATCCTCAAAATTTGGATGGTAAGTTCAAAAGTGATTTGAATATTATTTCTTGCTTTTTAGAAGTAGAGTGGGGTTTTAAAGTCGGTTTTTGTTTTTTAAATCAATTTTCTATTTATTTGTAGTTTTGAAGCCAGACGCACGAGAGGTAATTCTATCTAAAGTTGAACAATTACAACAAATGCTGGAGCGATCGAAGTCACTAAATTATCAAAACTCACCGTATAAATGTCATTTGTGCTACGAAGGATTTGTCGACAGAAAGGCTTTTGAAAACCATCAAGAAAAACATGATGAGGTAAGTCTCTCTATTATTAACTAGATTAATACAAAACAGCAGTACAATATCATTGGTGAATTAGCAAGTAGTTGCGCCTGTCCCGGTGCCATAGTTGCTCGTTCCTCTCGCGCCCTCCGCCCGTTCCTCTCCAAGTTCAACGTGGCCCTGTTCATGATCCGCTCGCCGACTTCCATCTGCAGGTAGCATTGTATCGGTTTGCACAGTTGCTTGATGCATTCGTCGCTGCCCCACACTCGTTCATTGCTTTGTATTGTAAATATTTCATCTCTCCCTTGGGCATTAAAATTGTCGCCGTCCTCGTTTCTGCTCCCTCTCATACTATAACTTCCACACTAAGAAACGCGCACTTGTAAGTTTCGTAATCGTCTCTTGTGAGATAATTCGCAAGTACTTTACGGCCGCTCTTTATTGCCGCTAGACAGGTACTGCACCAGGCAAGAGACGCGTGTAATGCTTTCTCATCTGTGCTGAGCTGTTCGAGTAATGCGTTCAAGTGTTGAGTTATGACACAACTGCTTAGATTTAGATATATATATAATAAACCCTTCTTCAGACTTTTTGGTTATATTAAAAGTTATTATAATTATCAGTTGTTTAGTCTGTTTGCCATTGGCAAAGGCCTCCTCCATTTGACGCCATGATTTTCTTTGTACGGCCACTCTGGTCCAAGCTGATCCCGCTATGGCCCTTATCTCGTCAACCCATCTTTTGTGTGGTCTTCCAAGATTCCTTTTGGCATTTCTTGGGTACCAGTACATCATTGTTTTGCTCCATTTATCTCTGCCTCTTACTGTATGTTCTGTCCATCGCCATTTCAGTACTTTTACTGTGTAGGTTATATCTTTAGTTTTTATTCGACTCTTGATATTATTTATTGATACTTTATCTGACAGTTTTGTCCCCAACATGCTTCTTTTCATAGAGTTCTGACAAGTTTCCAATCTTCTGGTGTGTGCTTTAGTCAGGGCCCAAGTTTGGCATCCGTAAGTAAGAATGGGCAGTAAACAAGTGTTGAACAGTTTCTGTTTAATATGTACATTCACGTCAGGATTTTTCAGTATTTCTTTTAGACTACAAAATCTTTTCCAGGCATTACCAATTCTGGTTTCTATTTCTTTTGTTGTGAGGTCTGTTGGAGATATCAGCTGTCCCAAATAACTATATTCATTCACATAATCAATTTTGTTGTTATTTACATAAATGGGTTCCTGTTTTCCGTTTGTCATAGCTTTTGTTTTCTGAGCGTTCATAGTTAACCCTACTTTTTGGCTTTCTGCGTCTAGTTGAATAAGCATTGTCTGGAGGTCCTTCTTTGATGTTGAGAAAATAATTAAATCATCCGCAAACCTCATGTGACAGATATTCTCCATTGATAGAAATTCCACGTCCGTCCCAGCCTAATCCTCGGAAAACTGCTTCCAGGACTGCCGTGAAAAGTTTTGGTGACAACGGATCACCCTGTCGTACCCCTCTTTGTATTTTTATTTCATCACCTTCTCTTTCTAACTTGATTTTGGCTGAGCTGTTTTTATAGATGTTTCTTATCACTCTGATGTATTTGTCTTCTACTCCCTGGTTTTTTAGTGCTTTCCAAATTGTTTCATGATCGAGAGAATCAAATGCCTTGCAGTAATCAACGAAGCAGCAATAGAATTCAGTACTGTATTCTTGGTTCTTTTCGAATAGTTGTTTGACAACATGGATGTGGTCTAGAGTAGAGTATCCACTCCTGAAGCTAGCTTGTTCTCTTGGTTGGTTTTCATCTAAAATTTTTGTTATGCGAGCTAGAATCACTTTTGAAAAAACCTTGTAGATGTTTGACATTAAGCTTATCGGTCTGTAGTTGTTTATGTTATTCTTGTCACCTTTCTTATGTAGTAGTGTTATAGTCGAAGTTGTTCATTGGGTAGGTATTGACTCGCTTTTTATAACATAATTGAATAAATAAGTTAGTATGGGCGCAATAAGATCTATGTTTTGGAGGAGGAATCTGTTTTCAATGCCATCAGAGCCAGGAGCTTTGTCTATCTTCTGTGATTTTATTGCTTTCTCTACCTCACTACATATTACTTCTGGTACCTCATCCTTTCTCGACAAGTCTGTTGGTGGTGATGAGCTATGACTTGAATACAAATCTCAAAAGAAATCCGTAGCTAGTGATATGATTTCTGGTCTTCTTCTCTTACATTTACTTGTTCTGTCTTTTAAGTTAGGTATCCAGTCTTTTTTATCTTTTAATTGTTTAATTGCTTTCCGCATACCTCCTGTTTTGTTCACACGTATATTAGGAGGTCATAATAAATTTGGTAACGATCGTGTAAGTGGCTGACTCTGGGTTCAAAGGATGGAGAGGCACTCTCTGATGCTAAATATGTCAGTCTGTTTGCGTGAAGTGGTTGCGTTCTTTTTATATGCAGGATGAAAAATGTGTTATCGTTACCAGAAAAAAAAACGATAAGGTAAATGGCTAACAATAGTACAGCAAGTAAGTACTAGTTGTACTCACGTGAAGTGTAAGGACTGACCAAAATTCGGTTGCGTTTCGTAGGTATAAGCGATTAACTTTTTGTTTGTTTGTAATGTATAAACTCAAAAAGTACTAATCCGATTTTGAAAATTTTTTCACCTATAGAAAGCTACTTTATCAGCGAGTAACATGGGCTATAATTTATTTTCAAAAAAATTATAGCCTTTTTTCAGCCTGCATATAAAAAAAACGCAACCACTTCACGCAAACAGACTGACATATTTAGCATCAGAGAGTGCCTCTCCATCCTGTAAACCCAGAGTCAGCCACTTACGCGATCGTTACCAAATTTGTTATGGCCTCCTAGTCTAACAGTCCTCGAGCATTTCTAGTCTAAATTTTGTTCTATCTTTCCTCATGTTTGACTTAATTTGTTTACTTATCTCTGCTATTGTTTTTCTATCTTGTTTAGTTTTTTCTGGTTTAGTCAGCATCTCGCTTCGAGTTTCTAATAATTTTAGTGTTTCGTCACTTAGCCATTTATGTTTGTTTCGCTTATGTTTGGGTTTGGTTTCTGTCTTTGTATTGAATATTTCTTGCAGTGCATCATATTTCTCTTGTGTAGTATAATCTTTTGTGTCTTCTATGAAGGATTTTAGTTTTTCTTTGTTTGTGTCAATATTTCCAGTTGTGATTGCTTTTGGCGATTTGGCTTTGAAAGGTCTTGTCTTCTTATTCGATGGTTTTAATTTAGCTCTAATCATCCTGTGGTTACTATTGGAATTTAAATTGCTCAACACTCTACAATCTAGGAATGATGATCTTTTGTTAGTAAGAATATAATCAATTTCGTTCTTATATCTGCCATCAGGAGATATCCAAGTCTGTTTTTGTAATGACTGTTTAGTATAGTTAAATTATTTTCGAAAGCAAATTGTATCAGTTTATCTCCATGCTATACGTTCTGATATGCCAATAAATTCATCTATGTAGTCTACCAAGTCTTTCTTGATCAAAAATCCTACACCATATTGTCCGGGTGTGTCGCCTTTGTAGTATAAGAGAAATTCACCATGATCTTCTATGTTTTCCCCGAGGCGTCTTACTTCGCTTAGTCCTACGATTGACCATTTTATTTGTTTAAGTGCCATTGTTAATTCTGTTAGACTTTCTTCTGATCTTAGCGTGAGCGTATTGTATGTAGCAATGTATAAGTTTTCTTCGGCTTGTTGATATTTATTGTAGGTGTTCAGTTCATTGCCGTTGGATATGTTATGTTTATCTTTGAAAGTTACTGGGTTTTTGTTCGAAGAGTAGTGGTCTAATTCCCCACGGTGACCAGCCGGCTTGGGGAATGTTGTTGTTGTATTTATTTTTCTGTGATTTGTTGATATGTTTATTGTGTTTTTCCGGCTGGTTTTGTTTAGTTTTTTGATTTCTCGGTTAAAGAATTTGTTCTGTGTCTCATTGTTTCAAAAGGGTTTATTTTCGACATTTTAGTAGGTTGTTTTGTGTTGTCTTCTATCTGAATTTTGCTGAAGTTGTTTGGAGGCGTAGAAGGTGGTGAGGATGGGGCTCTTTTGGTCTTGGGTGGTGAGATTTAGATATATGGATACCTAAAATGGTAGCACCGGTGTCGTCTCCAGTCGACTCCTTCGTCATAAACTAAACAATTTCCAACGACTCTCGCGAAGCGTCTGCGAAATCTATAGTGGAAGCCCTAAACAGAGAAGGTATAACAAAGCAAATATCTTCAGGTTGGATCACCAACATGTTACAACACAGATCCATACAAGCAGAACTAGCAGATACCAAATACACCATCAAAGCTAGAAGAGGCTTTCCCCAAGGAGGTTGTCTGTCTCCACTGCTATGGTGTATCTTAATAGATGAACTAGTAACAAAGATCACTGCTGTGGACATATACATCCAAGCATATTCGGATGACGGCCTGTTACTGTAAGAGGCAAAGTTCTAAGCGTGGTCAGAGATATAATGAGAAGCGGAATTATGACAACACTTTGATGGTGTAGGGACAAGGGACTGAACCTTAACCCTACAAAAACTAAACTAATGTTGTTCACAAATAAAAGAAACATTGATAGAATGATCCCAATAAACATTGAGAATGTAGACCTTGAGATAGTAAAGGAGTTTAAATACTTAGGGATAGTCCTAGACAGTACTCTAAGTTATAGAACACATATAAAAGAAACTAGCAAAAAGGCAATGACAGCCCTCATGCAGTGCAGAAGAGCCGTTGGCAGGAATTGGGGCATGAAACCCGAAGTGGTCCAATGGATCTACAGGGCAATCATCCTACCGAGAATTCTCCACGGAGCACTAGTATGGTGGCATAAGGCACAACTAGAATACAACAGAAAAGAACTGACAAAGGTACAAAGACTAGCTAGCATCATGGTATCAGGAGCCATGAGAACAACTCCCACGGCCGCCTTAGAAATGATACTAGGCCTTAGTCCTATAGATCTTGAAATCGAAAAGAGAGCTACAGAACAATGGTTTAAGCTGAAAAGCACTAACCTATGGATAGGAAGGCACACTGATAAAGGTCACGCAGAAATAGGGAAGAAGTACGAAGAAAACCTTTCTATGATACTGGTTAATAATGACCTAATAAATAAGGAGAGGATATTCGACAAAAAGTACAGAATAAGCATCAGATCCAGAGACGACTGGAACCTAGAACAAGACAATCTGGATAGCACCGCAGTATGCTACACTGATGGGTCAAGAAAAGAATCAACTAAGCTATCGGGAGCTGGGATATACATAGCTAAACCCAAAACTAAAAGAGCTACTTTCAATCTGGGCAGATACGCCAGCGTATTCCAGGCGGAAGTATTCGCGATACTGGAGTGTGCGCATATGATTAAAAGTGAGATAAGCGATCATAACGTAGGAAAAATAATAATATATAGCGACAGTCAAGCAGCCATCAAAGCCCTTGACAAAACGGAGACTACCTCAGCCTTGGTGAAGGAATGCAAACAAAGCATCCAGAAACTTGCTACTGGTTGAGGTGGAAATTGCCTGGGTACCTGGACATGAAGGTAATAAAGGCAATGAGGAAGCCGACGAATTGGCCAGGACAGGGGCTGATGAACCTTTCATTGGGCCCGTACCAAGACTGCCAATCACACATAGAATTACTAAGAACATTATTGAAATTCGAACAATCCAAGAAACCAACCAGAGATGGATGAAAAAAAAATGACTGTAGACAGTCTAAGATCTTCATTAAATCTGTTGACAAGAAGAAAACTAGAGAGTTGCTGAAACGAAGCAGGAGAAATATAAGAACGATTGTAGGAATACTGACAGGACACTATCCATTAAACAGACACTTGTCAGTGATCAAACCGACAGAAGACCCCATCTGTCCGCAATGCAAAGAAAGAGAAGAAACAAGCTACCACTTCATGGCAGAATGCCCGATGTACGCATCACTACGCTGGGAGCTCTTTGGAGCGGACAAGCTTAAGGAAGAGGATCTAAAGCAGTTAACGATAAGTCAACTCAACAGGTACTGTAAGCTTACAGGTAGGTTCGAGGGTCCAACGCCGGTGGGGTAAATGATAACCCGCCTCCCCCCTGTGGGGATTTGGGGAAATGGGTGAAATGGTTCCAATCAAGGTGACTGATCACCCGTCCGGCTTCGCTGGTGTCCCCCCTTCTAAAATAATAATAATAAGGACTCTCGCGAAAGCTGTGATGAGGTGCCTTTGAGACGTGCCAATAATCTCGTGCATATTGTGCATCCTGTAGCTGGCTATAATGTTGCGAAGTCTCTTCCCTTCTTCCTCCCACTTCTGTTACGGTTCTTCCTCTACCAGTACTTGCGATCGCTCGACGGGCTGTCGAATTAGCTCATTGCTGTCGAGTTGTTTGTTAGCCCCAGTGTAGAACTTCTTTTCCCCTTTCCATAATAATGTAATCTTCATTGCCATACGATTCAGACTATTTTCTTTTCCAGACGTTTTCGCTACTATCTTATTCTGTGTTTTGTCATCCTACTAATTTGGATTCCGGTTAATAAGGTATTTTAAACATACGGACTTTTGCAATTCCAGACGCTTTGGTACTAGCTCATTCTGCGTTTATGTCGTCCGGCTGAGTTGACTTTCTGCTGACTGGGTACACTGCTTTTATGTCATGTAGCTGAATTGTCTTTCGGCTATCTAGGTATAAGCTTTCAGGTCATCCAACGTTAATGGTCTTTCTGCGAAAGTGCGTATACAGAAAGAAAGCCGACAGCATACCGGCGCTTATTTCGCTATACTAAAATGGACCTTATTCCGGAGTATTATTTTATTTTATTATTATCGGCGCTTATCGTCGCCGATAAGCGCCGGTCCATTTTATTATAGGGAAATAAATGCCGGTAGGCTGTCGGCTTTCTTTTCTTTCTGTATATGTCCAGAAGGTAATTCTTTTTTTTTTTAAATGAACGGGATAGTGCTTGGCCTTCATCTCACCTAATGTTAAATGACGATAAGGCCGAAGGTGGAAGCGCACTACACCCGGAATACTGGCTATCTTACCTCTAACTGCCGGAACACAACAATTTTAAATTGTTGTTATGGCGTCAGACTTAGGTAAGATGGTGGTAGCTAGCCAGGCGGACTTGAAATAAGCCCTACCACCAACCAAACCGAGTACAAATTGTACCCCCCCCTGGGAATCGAACCCGGGACCTCTGCGTCTTACACGGGACTGCGTGACCGAGAGGCAGTGGCAACACTGGTAGCGGGCCCGTTTGAATGGGCCAAAGTCAAAGGGACGCCGCGCGTCGTCGGGTCGCACGTTAAGCGGTGCCCATTTTTGTGGTGTGTGTGGGGCGGCACAGAATAGATAATAGTACAAGTACAGAAAATCGACTCCGCAAAATCATTTAAATAAATAGCGACTCGCTCCGACACAATAAAGTGCATTCAAATTCATGTCGCACAGCGCTAATTCCCTACAGTTATATTTACCTAGAAATTACCTCTCTTTCTACCGCGAATAAACTGCGCGTTGCGTGCGTAGCATTTAATAATAATAATAACATTCAAAATATATCATCGTGAGCCCAGTATAGGTGCGACGCAATATGTTATTCAACACTTTCCATACTTTTAAATGTGCTTTCGTAGCGCGCACGTTGTTCCTGCCGATTGTCGGTTTTTGCGACGAACACTTTGAGTGTGAGCAGTGTCAGTCGCAAAGGTTATGCGCGCCGCGAACAAGCGTCTACTCGTAATGTACTGGAGCGGCTCCATGGCGTGTGCGTGTAGACTGCCGGGAACAGACGTTCGCAGTTGAAGCGCGGTGGCCGTCCACATTATACTAGTGTTGCATTGCATGTTGCGTTGCAGATAATCTGTACCGGACTTAAATACCTTTTAAAACAAGATATTGTTAAACTATAGTTAAAACAATACTTCACAGGGGCTGCAGTTATTTAAGAAACGTAAATCGGATAATGGAACTGAAAAGAAAAGACTCAAAGGTCAAGCACTCTTTAAGGTTGAGAAAAATAAAGAACAGAACGAAGATGATAGCAAAATACCTGACTTTGAAATAAGCAGTAAAAAAAATAAAACTCTTATTACAACAATAATACCGAACAATGAAACTACCACTTCCAATATTAACAGTGACATAAAGAATTCTGAAGTTAGAGCAAATAGCAACGATCGGGTTACAGCTCCAAAAAATATTTTCATATGCGATGTATGCAAAAAAGAATATCTCTGCAAAATACTCTTAGAAAAACATATTAAGAAATGGCACGTTATTAAAATTGATAGTAAACCAAACTCGTTTACTGATTCAAATATAAAGGATCAAAATTGTAGAAATACTAATCTTTTAAAAGGAAAGTATGTACAGATAAAAAATAACATAGTAAGAGAAAATAAACTTATCAAAAATAATAACCAACCTAAGGATATAATTTCTAGCGAAGAGACACAATACAAACGTAGTTCTTGTTCGAAAAATTTTAATAATCGCAGAGATATTGCAAGACATGTAAGAATTCATTCAGGAGAGAAACCGTACAAATGTAGTTATTGTATAAAATGTTTTACTACTAGCAGTAATTTAGCTAGACATGTAAGAATTCATACAGGAGAGCAACCGTACAAATGTAGTTATTGTGTGAAATGTTTTACTACTAACAGTGAATTGGCTAAACATGTAAGAATTCATACAGGAGAGCAACCATACAAATGTAGTTATTGTTTAAAATGTTTTACTTGTAGCAGTAATTTAGCTGCACATGTAAGAATTCATACAGGAGAGAAACCATACAAATGTAGTTATTGTACGAAATGTTTTGCTCAAAGCAATAGTTTAGCTAAACATGTAAGAATTCATACAGGAGAGAAACCATACAAATGTAGTTATTGTATGAAATGTTTTACTACTAACAGTGAATTGGCTAAACATGTAAGAATTCATACAGGAGAGAAACCATACAAATGTAGTTATTGTATAAAATGTTTTACTACTAACAGTGAATTGGCTACACATGTAAGAATTCACACAGAAGAGCAACCATACAAATGTAGTTTTTGTTTAAAATGTTTTACTTGTAGCAGTAATTTAGCTGCACATGTAAGGATTCATACAGGAGAGAAACCATACAAATGTAGTTATTGTATGAAATGTTTTACTTTTAGCAGTAATTTGACTTTACATGTAAGAATTCACACAGGAGAGAAACCATACAAATGTAGTTATTGTATGAAATATTTTAATACTAGCAGTGATTTGGCTAGACATGTAAGAATTCATACCGGAGAGAAACCATACAAATGTAGTTATTGTATAAAATGTTTTACTACTAACAGTGAATTGGCTACACATGTAAGAATTCATACAGGAGAGCTACCATACAAATGTAGTTATTGTATTAAATGTTTTACTTCTAGCTATAATTTAGCTAAACATGTAAGAATTCATACAGGAGAGAAACCATACAAATGTAGTTATTGTACGAAATGTTTTACTCAAAGCAGTAATTTAGCAACACATGTAAAAATTCACACAAGAGAAAAACCATTTAAATGTAGTTATTGTACGAAATGTTTTACTAGTAGCAGTAATTTAGGTAGACATGTAAGAATTCATACAAGAGAGAAACTACACTAGGGCACAGAATACATAATAGTACAAGTACAGAAGATCCACTCCTCAAAGTCATTTAAATAAATAGCGACTCTATTCTAGACACAATAAAGTGCAATTCAGGTCGCACACCGCTCCCTTCGCTACAGTTATATTCACCTACAAGTTACCTCTCTTTCTATCGCGTAGCTCTTATCTCTTCTAACGACATTAGGGTTTCTTCTTTTAAATAATAATGAAATAATAGCTTACAATACTTTATTACAAGTTATGTGTTTGTGAAATAAAATGTGTACTTAAATACAGTCAACGCCACATCACACTATACATACTGATTTGAAGCAATTTGCTTTCTTACGAAATCATATTGTCATTAATAATTAAGTTATTTCGAAAGTGCGATGCAATATGCCTTCATTTGGGTTAAATATCATAAATGTACGAACGAACGACGCGACAATACGCGAATGCGGTGCGTGAGTGAGTATCGAAATCGAATTGCTAACGTGCGTCCCAGCCGGCACGCGGCGGCCCTCTGAAATTAGTCCGTCCGGACGGACCCGCCGGCTACTTGTAGCTTCGTACCTAAAGCGCGGAGTGCGCCTAGCCTGACTAGGGGACCTAGTTATTGTACGAAATGTTTTTCTAACAGCAGTACTTTAGCTAAACATGTAAGAATTCATAAGGAGAAAGAGAGAAAACCAGTGTTTATAATTAATTTAAATTAATTAGCAGTTAGTGTTTAAGTTACTATATCTAATCAGACAATATGTAATCACTTTATGACTTTTGGTACATCGCAACAGGGATGGATACCTACACAAGATACTATTAAATACTTTGATTTAAAAGTAAAATTTATTTTTAATTAAATAATTTAATGTTTTTGTTTGTCTCGCTCGATCTTTGATAAAAGTCTTTAGCTATAAATAAAACCATTTTAGAACTGTAATACATTTACATAAAATACCTGAAGCATAGTTTCTGTGATTCAAACGAAAGCTGGCACGTGGTTGGAAAAGGAACCAATTTTGCACCTTATTATAAGGTTCAGTTTCAAATGACATGTTAATTTCACAGAGATAGTGGCGCCCCCGTTCGGGCGGTCCTAGCTTTCGTTAAGACAGACTCCTACTAATGTGATAGGGAGCCCCCTTTAAATTGCTGTGTCCGAAAAAGGCGACTAAGTATTTAAGTAAGGGATTGAAATACCGTTAAAAAAATAACGTTAAAAATACCGTTAAAACATTTTATCGGTAAATTTACCGGTAAAAATAACATTAAAAATATTTTACCGGTAAAATTAACGTTAAATATAGCGTTAAATTTAGTACCGGTACAATTATCGGTAAAAAATTAACGTTATTAATTGGAATTATAAAGGAAGAAATAACGTTAAAATTGACGTTATTTCAGTATATAACGTTAAATTTAACGTTATTTCTCAAATTAACGTTAAAATTAACGTTATTTATTGACATAACGTTAATGTTAAAATTAACGGTAAAAAATGTAAGAAATAACGTTATATTCAAAAATAACGTTACATTCCCTGATTTAAGTTCTTTCTATGTATAACACCTGTGTACACAGTTCGCAATAAATGTTTTGTTGGTAGGTATACCTACTTGTATTACTTTTTTATTAGTTCTATTAATGAACATCACTTGTATCTTACCTATGTTGTCCAAGTTTTATTTATGGTGTTAATTAACTGAAACTTAACGTATTTGTGGTATAATTACGCAAAGTTTTGTGTAGTCATTGAGTTATTAATGTATGTAAGTACTACGTGACGTGGTAATACGTACTAGAGGAGCAAACTGTACTTTTTAGAGGAGCCATCCAATTTGTTAATATAAATTAATGGCTGGTAGGTACAGTCAACGGCATGCTGGACTTCCATGACAGGGTAATAATATTCAATAAATTTTATACTTTAATGCGAAAAAATTAAATTTCAAAATAGATTGCAGATTTTCGACACTTTGGTATAACCTAACGTGCTGTTGACTGTACATTAGCATACTACCACAGTCACAGATAATAATTAAACTACATAAGTACCTAGAATTAAATAAGCTACGTACCTACTTACATAAAGAGGAAATAAAAACGTAATTACTTTTTTACTTAATTGTTTAATTTTGTGTCCTCTCTCCTTTTTGTAAACGATGTTTTGAACTGTTTTGTTCTAGTTAGCTCTTAGAACATTCGTAACGTCTGTTCACTTGTGTTGGTTATGTGTTTTCTTTGGAAAAATAACGAATAAAAAGTTTCAATCTTTAAGAAAATATCTAGAACAAAGCAATAGGTACCCTGCCTAGGATTTTAGCACAAGGTGCTTAAAAAAATAATGAGGAATTTTCCGTAACATGAAAAAATCGCTCAACAAATCTCGTTAGAAGACATTTTATTAAAGTCGAACCATATCTTTTCGTCAAAAGAATTGCATAGCTTAGTGTTAATTTACATTAATGTCATTATCATTAACTTTACGGCTCGGCTTTCCTAGCGATTTCATAAAATGCCATCTCTCTTCAGCTGTCAGAAAATCGCTCACGCGCTAATCAGAGATGGAGCTACAAAATGAGTAGCCCTAAAGAAACAAAACTAGATGGCTCTTGCTAGTCTACCTCATTTTTTTTTACCTCTTTTCAGACTTAAAGCTAGTCTGTGATTTTCATAAAAAAAGCCTTCCAAACGACACGATTTCATTGACATGACAACAAACACGTATTTGCATTAAACTTAAGAATCGCCTAGTCTTTTTCAAAGTTCCTAGCTCAAGACATTCTTAGCAAAAAATTGCTTTGCACTAACCTTAGGACGTGTAGGTAGATATCATGAGGATAACGATTGCCAATTTAGCTCTTTCTTCTTCTTCTTCTTGTCAGTGCAGGCGGTTTCCGCAACTCGACGTCTATTGCGCCTATTTTGCGTCGGAGGATGTATGGCCGGATCATTCCAGCCAGCCCAGCTCAGCCAGGAACGCTCCAAGGGCTTTCACGTTCGTGATCGCTTCCTGGACGCTGCCCGGCGAGCCGAGGTACTGTCAGCAAAGCTATGACCTGAACACCTTAAGGTTCAGTTCTAGATTGAGTAGTCTGTATTGTCTTGCATTTACCCAAAAATCACAAAAGCATCTTTTGTATAAAAACAATGGATGCAGGTAAAGACGTACTTTTAGTTCCATCCTTTCAAGCGATTTATTTTCAAACTGTTAAGGTCATAACTTTGCTGACTGTACCTCGCCCGGTAAGGGGCCACCCCTCTGCATTCCAGCAGAACGTGGGCGGCTGTTTCTTCTTCCTCCATGCATCCTCTGCATAGGGGACTGTCCGTGACACCTAAGTTAAAAAGATGTCTGTTAAATTGTCCATGACCAGTAATAGCACCTGTTACCAGGCGAATTTGCGGTCTGCACAGTTGTATCAGGGACCTGGATAGACGAGCGTCCACGCGCGGTAGTGCGAGTTTCGCCTGTCTACACGAGTCCAGCGAGCTCCAGTTCTGTTGGTGTAGTTCTATGGTGCGTTCACGGATCTTACTTGCAAACCAGCTGGTCGGGATAGGCACGATCGGCTCTGGGCCACCAGGCGTCGAACCAGATGCGCGTCTGGCCAGTTCGTCGGCTGCATCGTTAACCCGTGATCCACTGTGACCTTTGATCCATTGGATAGTAATAGTATTAAGTGCACCTACTGTATTTAGGGCGTGGTGACACTGAAGTAAAAGGCTCGATGTGATGCGACTGCCCTGGAGAGCCTGTAGAACGGATTTGCTGTCAGAGAGAATTAAGATGTCGCGGTCTTTTACCTCCCTTGTTTCGATTGCCCGAGCCGCCATTATTATGCCCACGCACTCGGCCTGAAAGACCGTGTTGTATGAGCTTAAGGGGGATGCAATTTGTATGTTGAGGTCCTCTGAGAAAACACCCGACCCTGTGCCCGATGAGGTCTTGGAGCCGTCAGTGTAAATCAGGAGAGCCTTGTGTCTTTTCTTGGAGCTGATGTCGTCTATCAGGTGTATTCTGTATTTTTTGTCAAAAATGAAGGTTGGCTTAACTTTGTCGCACGGAGCTTCAATAAGAGGTGTGTGCAGCCAGTCCTCCAGTAGTCCACTGAGATGTTTTACCCTCTCGAACTTTAGAGATCCCAGTTGTTTTAGTCTTAAAGCTGTTTTGGCTGCCTCCTGTTGAATGTAGAGGTGCAGTGGTGTTAGGTTCAGCATTACCTCTAGAGCAGCTGTGGGAGCTGTATTCATGCATCCAGTAAGGGCGCAGCAGGCCTGACGTTGTAGTCCCTGAAGCTTTTTGGCTCCAGTGGTTTGGGCGGCTTTTGGCCACCATACTACAGATCCATAGCTTACCAGGGGTTTTATGATCGTGTTGTATAGCCAGAGGAAAAGTTTGGGAGCTAGGCCCCAACGCTTACCAATCATCTTTCGGCACTGCCATAAAATGACGCTGGCGGACTGCGTTTTGTATTCCAAGTGGCTATTCCAATTAAGTTTGTTGTCCAGGATTATACCTAGGTACTTTTCCTCGTTAGAGAGTTGTAGTTCCAAACAGTTTCGGCAGACTGAAGTCGCCCACCTGGCGTTTGTTTGTAAACATTACCATTTCCGTTTTCGTAGGATTGACGGTCAGGTCGTGTCTTTGGCACCATTCCTCAACTTTCTTCAGGTCTGCTTGCATGGTGTTACAGGTTATGCCAGCCTGGTTACCTATACTTAGTATGGTAATGACGTCCGCATATCCTATAGTGTAGAAATAGTTAGAGTTAAGATGGGAAATCAGGTCGTTTACCACCAGGTTCCATAGAAGTGGAGAGAACACACCTCCTTGGGGACATCCTCTCGCCACCAGGGCCCTTTGGCCGACGGCCCCTGACACCTGTACCGTTCTGTTGCGTAGCATATTCACGATCCAGTCTACGACTTGTTTATCAACACCGTGTCTCACTAGTGCTGCCTCAATACTGGTGAATGTAGTTTTGTCGAAGGCGCCCTCTATATCGATGAAGGTGCCTAGACAGATAAGTTTGTTTTGGATAGCCTCCTCTATCTTACCGACTGATGAAGGGCTGATTCAGTGGATTTCCCAGCGCTGTAAGCATGCTGATGTTTATGTAGTGGGAGTTTCGCCAATGCTCCACTTCGTAGATACCACTCACAGACCCTTTCCAGAGTTTTTAGCAGGAAGGTTGTGAGGCTGATCGGTCTGAAAGCCTTCGGATTAGTGTAGTCGGGTTTACCTGGTTTAGGTATAAACACTACCTTGACTTCCCTCCATAGGTGCGGGGTGTAGCGATGCGCCAGACAGGCGTGTGACAGATGGGTGAGGACTGGAACTATTTGCTCCTCTCCCCATTGTAGTAGTGCGGGAAAGATGTTGTCCGTTCCAACCGCCTTGAAAGGGGAGAAGCTATTAATAGCACTTCTTACCTTTTCAGGTGTTATTACCTGTTCGGCATAACGCCAATAGTCTTCAGTGGGTTGCACAGGTTTGTCTTGCCAGCTTACCTGTTGTACGAGTTGGCAGTCTGGAAAGTGGGTCTGTATTAGGATAGCGTTTGTCTCCTCCGGGCAGCGGGACATCGTGCCGTCGGGTTTTTTCAGGTTACCTAGTGGACCAGGACCCTGATTAGACAAAACTTTCCTTACCCGATTTGCCTGCTTGGTGGAGCTTATCTCATTACTGAACTTTCTCCAGGATGAGGTCCTCCAGTACCTTATTTTACATTTGTATTCAGACTTAGCATCTTTGTATCGGTCCCAGTCATAGTCATCGCAGGTGTTCATTGCTCTGTTCAGCCTTTTCCTGACAATCTCACGTTGCCTTTTAAGCTCCGGTCCCCACCATTGGTGCTTGCCGGGGCCCTCCGAGCTGGGAGCTTTCAGGGGACAGGCCTCTTCAAAGCATAGTCTTACAGTATTGGTAAATTTTACTACCTGTTCTTCTAGCTGCGCAGCGGTCGGGAAGTCCCTCCTGTCGCAGCCTGTGTCAAGTTTCTCTGCTAAGAGTGTTCTGTATTGTTGTTTTTTAGTTTTCCTTGGATACCTTTTAGGGTCAATAGTGATGGTAGGTACCTGTAGGTTGAAACGTAGCCACCTGTGATCCGAACATGAGGCCTCGTCTGAGACGTGCCAGTCCGTTATCATGGATGCCGCTAACGGTGTTGCAAGTGTTAGGTCAACAATCGTCCCTCTGCACCTTTTCGCAACGAAGGTCGGTTCATTTCCTATGTTAATGATTTCTAGATTGGTTGTTAGTAGAAATTCCACCAGTTTATTACCTCTAGTGTTGCTTTTCTCCTCTCCCCACAGCGGATGGTGGGCATTTGAGTCTGTCGAGATGATTAGCTCAATGTTGTTTTCCCTGCAGTAACGAGCAAGCGACGCCACCTCCTCAGGTGGCGCTCGCTCCCCTTCAGGCATGTATGCTGATGCCAGGACCAATTCCTGATTGTTAATTGTCAGCGTAATAGTACTTAGATCTCTGGAACAGAAATTCAGTAAGGGCTGTGTCTCGATATCTTTAGATATGTATATGCACGATCTTACATTACCACTCGCAGCCTGTATGAGCTTACCTCCGATACTGGAGAGTCCTCGCACAGTGCCGTCTCTGATCCACGGCTCCTGGATCAGTGCGATCGTCGTCGTGTTGGTCTCCAGCCAGTACCGTAGTTGAGCCGTTGCGGTCATGCTGTGCTGGAGGTTGGTTTGGAGGAGTTGGGCCTTACGAGAGAGGGACGCCATCATCACAGACAACGTCCTCTAGGTCCAGCTCGTCAAGCCCTCGCAGGAGTTCCTCGCTCCCAGGCGAGGCCTCACTGCAGGAGGGACCGGCGGCGGCAGCAGCAGCGGCGTCGATTTCCATCGTCGCTGTGGCTGGCTCGGCGGTGTCAGCGGCTGCCGCTGATGCGGCCGGTGTCGATGTGGTGGTTGCCGTCGCGTCGTCGCCGGGGGACTCGCGGGGGTCGTCGGTGGGTGGTGTTTCGACATACTTCCCTTTGGCGTTCCTGAACCTCAGGTACACCGAGCCGGTGAGAAAACTGACTCGGCGACCTTTGGCCATGATCACCGGCACGATGTCCTCCGGCACCGACACGACGACGAACGTCCGTTGGGTGGACTCTTGAGGCTGGAAGCCATTCAAGAGCCATCGCTGCACCTGGAGTTCGGGGTTGGAGAAGTGTAGAGCCAATTTAGCTCTCTTATTTACAGAGATGTGAATTATTTGAAATACATGTATTTAAAATACAAATACAAAATACAAAATACGTATTTGTATTTTGTATTTGAAATACTTTTTTTCAAAATGTATTTTGTATTTTATTTGAAATACTTTTTATGAGGTATTTAGTATTTTTAAAATACAAATTACTTTTTTCTGTGTATTGGTATATGTATTCTGTGGTATAGGTATGTCATGTCAATGTCAAACAAAACAAAACAACCAATCACAGAGCTCGGTAATTTGTCATGACACTTCGTTTTCTATCTATACCAATGGGTTCTAATGGGTGCATTTTAGCAGACTAATCGCAAAAGAGTTCTACACTAGGCAGACGTGGGCCACGTATGCCGATCTGCGTATAATATTAAGGATGATCTCTTTGAACAAATGCTAGTGTTAAAAATCAGTGAAATAATATGAAGTTATTTTATACCATATTTTATTTATTTGACCAGTTTTAACACTAATATTTTTTAAAGCTACAAAGATCCCAAGTTAGAGTGTTTGTAAAAATTAGTCTGCCGTTATCGGCCCAATTTTAAAAAAAAGGATGGTACAGAAACGAAACTTGTTTCCAAGTATAGAGTCTGGCCAACGAGTCGTGTCATTTCAAACCCGCGACAAATTTAAAATTTTCTTTCTCTAGATATTATTATCATTAGGGTTGACTTATATGTCCATCAGCCATTTTTGATGTCCCCACTGCTGGGGCACAGGCCTTCCTTATGGGTGGATAAGGAGGACGGGCCATAACCCACCACGCGGGCCCAATGCGGATTGGTGGGTATTAACGACTGCAAATGCAGCCGGGACCAACGGCTTAACGTGCCTTCCGAAGCACGGAGGAGTTCGCGATAGTAAATTTTTGGTCACCCATCCCATGACCGACCCTTGCGAACGTTGCTTAACTTACGCAATCGCTGGGCCAGGCGCTAAACCACTGCGCCACCGAGCTCCTCACTTATATGGCACCAAAAAAATGTATCCCAGTGAAAAAAAGTTATAACCTCCTTAAATAACCTAAAAATAAAAACTAAAATCGTTTAAAATAGCCCAAAAAACCATGAAATAATATTGTAATCACAAATACGCATATAAATTTTAATAAAAAAAGTCTATTGAAGTCGGTTGGGGCTCGAAAGAGGAAAACTTTTTTTTTTCTAAAATCCCAACCCGACTTCATTAGACGTTTTTTTTATTAAAATTGATATGTGTATTGGTGATTTTAATATTACTTCTTGCCTTTTAGAGCTATGTGAAGCTGTTTTTGTTTTTATTTTTAGGTTTTTGACGGTTTTTCTTTTTTAAAGAAGCTTTTATATTTTTAACTTTTTTGTGGTAAGTGTCTAAGCATGTAATATTTTTTAATTTTATATATTTTCAAAATGTCCATAACTCAATTTCTAAATTTACGCTGTTTGTTTTTAAAGAGTTGTTGTGCTTTTGTAGTCCAAGTCTATTCCAGAACGTCGCAGACCATAACTTCATTTGTTTTGGATTTTCACAAATCTACCAATTTCACAATCACTATACATATCCTATTTGAGTTTGAGGAGTTCCCTTGAATATCTTCGAAGTCCAAGGTCCAATGTCAATTAAATTAAAAGGACACTTAAGGGTATCCCTTTTCCAACCAAAAATCGGTTCATAATAACCAAGTCGTCAAGGTGGTTAACGCAAAATCGTAGTATTTTCAGGATTATTTGGAAAGTACTGGAACGTTTTAAAAAATAATAAAAATTGGGACCATCTCGCAAGAAAACTCAGTCAAACAAAAAATAACCACCAAAATCGGTGTATAAATATCGAAGATATGCGCGAACAACTATAAAAAAATACAATCGAATTTAGAACCTCCTCCTTTTTTGAAGTCTGTTGAAAAAAGACAACCCGAATGATATTGATAATATCTATATTTGGAAACAAGTTTCATTTCTGTATCATACTTTATTAAAAATCGGGCCACAGGTCAAGGGAACAGAGTGGAACAGTTGCATTGTCTAATTGCGTTGTTTTTTGCAAACTGTATTTTTTGCGGTTAATTATTGTTACTTTAGAAGAAAGTTCATGAAATGATCTAGTGTCGGCCACGGTCATGCTCTTTGTTTTCTTATGTTATGTATTAGGCATGAGGGAGGCAGTTGTTTTCATAACAATATACCTAATTTTATCGACAAAAACACCCACATGTTGGGGTCTATCCCCACTCCTGTTGGAATGGCCGCCATTTTAAGGGTCATAATTCAAACAAAAATGACTCTCAAAAAATGCAACGTAGAGCAATAAATTTTGAAGTCGTTTTGTAGATAATATCCCTGTGTATTTGAATAATGCAAATGTCCTAGTTTTTGAGAAATGTAATAAAAACTCAAAAAAAGTACACAAATTTCGTATAAAATTTTACTTCAGTAATTTTTTATGACATATTTAAGTCGAAAGTTCACAGATTATTTTTTTAAGTTGATAGGTATTATTATTAGCTTTCGAACAGTATTTTTGTTATAACTGTAGGACTTCTAAATCCAGAGAAATTTATATTTTTCCGCAAGGTCATCTAAAAAAAAAGTCAAATTTAAAATAGCGGCCATTCCAACAGGAGTGGGGATAGACCCCAATATGTGGGTGTTTTTGTCAATAAAATTAGGTATATTTCATGCCTTTAAATTATCGCTAGTTCAAGACCAAAGGCACTGTATAAACATTTATAACGCTTTCTGAAACTTTGTGTTTTTTGTTTATTGCAAAAGATAAAGATAACGTCTTCTAATTAATTATTATGGACTGTGTAGTACCTAGTGTGGTAGTACACTTGTAACTGTTAATAAAAATAATAACAATGATAAAAAATAAAATACGAAAAAAGGTATTTTATTTGAAAAAAGTATTTTGAAAATACGTATTTTGTATTTTGTATTTAAATACTTTTTTTGAAAACTATTTTGTATTTTTATTTGAAATACAAAAAATAGCCAAGTATTTGTATTTTATATTTAAATACTTTTAATAAAGTATTTTGCACATCTCTGCTTATTTAGTTCTATTGAATACAACATAGAAGTCTTTGCTGAAAATTGCCTTTGGCGTCGTGTGGACGGACAGCCAATCGATTAGAATACTATAGTCCGATGCATATATCTTGAAATCTGGTGGGGATTGCGCGGAATGCGTATTTTGGGCATGCGTAGCGGTGACGGTGAAGAGCGTGGGCGGCGGTCCAGGGCCGCAGGGGCGCGCGCTATTGGTCACTCACATAAGCACATGCGCGGACTTATCCCTACTCCGTTGAAAAAATTTCAAGATATGTGCGATGTGTCTCGTACTGTACTCAATTTCTGACTGAGACTGATGTGAACGACCCCTGATTAATGGACTCCATAGTCTGTCCTGTCAATGTCAAGTCTTCTTCTTCTTCTTATTTTTGTTTTGGCAATCTACTTTCCTCTTGGAAGTAATTTTTGCCAGTGTCAAGTGTTGAATAGTTCAGTATTTCTAGTAGATTGTTTCAGTTTACATTAAAATGCGGGTGCATCACATTCCAATGCTGCTTGGAGCATTTGGCAGCAAGTATATCAAGACAGTTTACTCGGTAAGTTCTGCCGAGGTAGCGACCACTACAATAAAAGTCTCAGCTTCACACAACCAAGATCGCGCCTATTTCCATTATTATCCCACATATTGTTCAGTTGCGTAGACACTTGTACCACAAAACTGCACCAATCTTAAGACACAATATCCACTGTGAATCAATTTGCGAATAATTAAAATAGTCACCGAACTGAACTCGACAAAATCCCGCCAAAAACTCTTCAAGTCAATGTATGTCACTCATGCATGTCAATGTCACGTTTTCCCAGCAATTTCTTCTTCTTCTTCTTATTTTTGTTTTGGCAATCTACTTTCCTCTTGGAAGAAATTTTTGCCAGTGTCAAGTGTTAAATAGTTCAGTATTTCTAGATTTTCTAGTAGATTGTTTCAGTTTACATTAAAATGCGGGTGCATCACATTCCAATGCTGCTTGGAGCATTTGGCAGCAAGTATATCAAGACAGTTTACTCGGTAAGTTCTGCCGAGGTAGCGACCACTACAATAAAAGTAGTGGTTTGATTTGAATCGCCGATGTGATCGGACGTGTCGATTAATTCATGTGATTAATTAAACAATAACTTGCAAAATAATTGTGACCTAGATTTACGATACGCGGAAGAGACATTTATCTATGCCAAACGGTAATTGCTTTAAGTGAATTGTTTTTTTATTTTTACGATGTTAAGTGAACAACAATAAAAATGGATAGCAGCCCCTTTAACCGGAGCGCGGTAACGGCCCGCAGCCCGCCACCCACGCCCTCGCGCCAACCCCCGGCGCCCGCGCCCGCTCAACATGAAGAGGACCCTCCAGAAGTTATATCCACTCCTAATTGGATGAAAAGCATTGAACAATGCCTAAATGAGGTCTGCGCTATTTCGTGCGAAGGTAAATTAAATTCAGACCAGAAATTACGTATCAACAATTTATGCCGCAAAGTTAGCCATGGAACATCTCAACTGGCTGTCCAATACCAGTCCCTTAAGCAGAAAACTATTCAGACCCATATTTCAATTCAAGCCCTTAAAGAAAAACATGACCAGCAGCGTCTTCAAGACCTCAAACTAACGATTGAAGAGTCCTCAAAACCAGCCGCGGGTTCAGTTTCCTTCGCCGACGTTGTTAAAAAAAGTGCTAACAGCCTGATTAAGCCCAACAACTTGAATTCTGTCGCAATATACCCTACTGACAAAACAAAGTCGAGCGAGGAGACAAAAACTCTAGTTAAGAAAATTATCAAACCGGAACAAATGAAGCTGCATGTGAGGAGTTTGCGCAAAACAAAAAATGGTGGTGTTATCATCAGCACTGACACCAAGGACGACGTTGAGAAACTGAAGCAGACGGCACAACTGATGACCTCTGGCCTCACTGTGGATGAACCACCTAAACGAAAGCCGCGAATCGTAGTTATTGGAGTGCCCGTGTGTATGCAGGAAACGGAAGTCTTCAACTGCATTTTTCAGCAAAACTTATCCAATAAACTTCATGGCATGACAATCGATACCTTTTTGACCTCTATTAGATTAAGTCATAAGTCAGGAAAGAAGGACGCTGAGACCTGCAACTATGTTATAGAAGTCCCTGCAGATATACGAAAAGCCTTAATTACTAATGACAGAGTATTTGTAAATTGGTCTTCGTGCCCTGTAAGGGACTTCACTCTTGTGACGAGGTGCTACAAGTGCCAGCAGTACGGTCACGCGGCCAAGACATGCCGAGAGGAGGCCACCACCTGCGGACACTGTGGCGAAATAGGACACGCCATCAAGGACTGTGCTAAAAAAACTGAGCCTCCAAAATGTGCTACATGCTTGCACTTCAAGAAGCCCTCTAACCACAAAACAGGTGATGCTGACTGTCCGGCTAAAAGAAATGCTGAACAAAGATATATAAACTCAATAGATTATATAGGAGCCTAAAAGCCTAATTTTTCACTAATTTTATTTTTAGATAATTTTAACATATTATGTATTTTCTGTTTTTATAACAATTCATCAGTAGCATTAGTTTTTGATGCGACAATAACCGATCACCAGTGTTCTACTAACCTTTATAATAATTCACCACATCTAACATGTACGCAAAATAAAATAAATAACTATAGATAAATATTTGTAATTAAACTTGAAGTATGCATCACTGCCATTGACCTAGATTAAAATTTTGATGACGCAGGGCGGGTGTTATTTGTGAAACCGTATCGAGAAGACTTATTTTTGTATTACAAAAAGAATATGTAGGTTTTTCTCGCTAATGTAGATTTATATAAAAAACATTGTTTTTGTTTTAGCTCTTTTTGCGAATTTTGTTTTTTATTTTTCATTTAATTATTAATTACGTTGTATTTTATTGTTTAATAATTTTAAGTAGTTTTGTAAGTCCTTTTTTCGCCTGAAACACAGGTTAATCCTAGTTCAGGCACATTTTATTTCTTTTCCCTATATTATCTATGTTTAGACTTGTTGTAAATAGTGATTTAAGATTATTTCAATAAAGATTTATTATTTATTATTATTATTTTAAGTCTCAGCTTCACACAACCAAGATCGCGCCTATTTCCATTATCCCACATATTGTTCAGTTGCGTAGACACTTGTACCACAAAACTGCACCAATTTTAAGACACAATATCCACTATGAATCAATTTGCGAATAATTAAAATAGTCACCGAACTGAACTCGACAAAATCCCGCCAAAAACTCCCTTCCAGCAATTTCCCAGTAGTAGTAGTTGATGTTTTGTCCTTTTCGGGACAGGCGAAGGACTACGCCATACAGCCAGTTCTTGCGTGTTGGTTTCTTAGTCTTGTTTAAAATATAGGCAAAGGCAAATCTTCAGTCTTCTTGGTATTTTTAAGGCAAAAAGCCAAATCTTAAATTATCTTTTTTGTAAATTCTTGTTAAAATATCAATTTTGTATTTTCCAGTTGAAAGGCATATCCGAGTTAAGTGTCGAGTCCGAGTTTGTCACATCCAATTTCTCCAAGTGTGGAGATAACAAATTCATAGATGGGGCTGAAATTTTCTGGGCGAGCTAGGATGTCCTGTAGTGATGGCGGGATTAACTAAATTACAATGAGTTATTTTCAGATAAGTTGGGAACTTTTAACAAATACAATGTAAAATTATTATTACAAGAAAATGCGAAACCGATTTTCTTTAGAGCACGTCCCATTGCATTTGCTTTGCGTGATAAGGTTGGAAAAGAAATTGATAGGTTGGTTGAATTAGGTATCCTCATACCTACAGAGCATTCTGATTATGCATCACCTATAGTGCCGGTTCTGAAACGTGATGGGTCAGTCAGATTATGTGCCGATTATTCTGTAAGCATTAATAAACAATTACTGATTGAACATTATCCTTTACCTTTGGCCAGCAATTCACTAAGTTAGATCTATCCATGGCATATAACCAGTTTGTTTTAGACGAGGACTCGCAGGCACTTACATGCATTAACACTCACCGAGGTCTGTTTAAATATACGCGTTTAGTTTTTGGTTTAGCGTCGGCCCCTGCTATATTTCAAAGGGCAATTGAAAATGTTCTCTCAGGTTTAGAGGGGGTTCTCTGTCTAATGGATGATATTCTTGTGACGGGATCCGATAGACTCAGCATTTAGAAAGATTAAATGCAGTATTAAAGCGCTTGCAAGATGCAGGATTAACCCTGCAAAAGGATAAATGTGAGTTTTTTAAGGACGAAGTTAGTTATTTAGGTTATATTATTTCAAAAGACGGACTCAAAAAATCACCTAAAAAGGTAAAAGCTATGGTGGAAGCTCCCACTCCATGCAATGTTAGTCAACTACAATAATTCCTGGGTTTAGTTAACTATTACCGTAATTTTGTACCAAATGCTTCCATGATACTTAGTCCGTTATATGATTTACTAAAGAAAAAGTGTACATGGAAATGGAATCTTGAGCATGATTTGGCTTTTAGGAGGATTAAAGAGATTCTGACCTCAGATCAAGTTTTAGCTCACTCTAATCCTATGGCCAAGTTAATATACAGTGGACGCTTCGCCTACTGGTTTAGGTGCTGTTTTGTCTCAAATCGATTCAGATGGCGTAGAAAGGCCTATATCGTTTGCTTCACGTACCTTGAATTCTGCAGAAAAGCATTATGCCCAAATTCAGAAAGAAGCTACCGCTATAATTTATGGTGTGCGCCGTTTCCATCAATATTTGTACGGTAAGACAGAACCTTTTATTTTGAGAACAGACCACAAACCTTTGATATCCATATTTGGTCCGTACAAAGGCATCCCAGAAGTGTCTGCAAACAGGCTGCAGCGTTATGCATTGTTTCTTTCTGGATATAATTACAAAATTGAATATATACGCAGTTCAGATAACAACGCAGCAGACTATCTGTCTCGTGCTGGTGTGCCAGACGCGGTTACCAACACGTGCCGGACTACAGCTGCGCCACAAAAAAAAAGTTGGAAATCTGACATTTTGACTATGTCATGATGAAGTCTATAGTTTGTCGGAGTTTGTCGCCAAAAACCAGAGTTTGTCGGTCTTCCGTTTAGGAGATACATGTGGCTCAGCTGTAAAGACGTCTCTACAGCTGCGCCACACAGATCTCGAAAACGGAAGGTCGTAGCGAAAATGTGATTACTTGTATGTATAGCCGTTAGTTTGTCGGAGTTTGTCGCACAAAAACCAGAGTTTGTCGGTCTTGCGTTTAGGAGATACATGTGGCGCAGCTGTAGAGACGTCTCTACAGCTGAGCCACACAGATCTCGAAAACGGAAGGTCGTAACAGAAATCTGATTACTCGTGTGTGTAGCCGGTAGTTTGTCGGAGTTTGTCACCAAGAACCAGAGTTTGTCGGTCTTGCGTTTAGGAGATATGTGAGGATACGCTGTGGAGACCTTTCTACCTGGATCTTGAGAACGGAAGGTCGTACCGATAATCTGATTAGTCATATCTATAGTCGGTAGTTTGACCGAGTTTGTCGCCAAATACCAGAGTTTGTCGGTCTTGCGTTTAGGAGATATGTGAGATTTTCGCTACGACCTTCGTTCTCGAGATCCAGGTAGAAATATCTCTACAGCATATCCCCACATATCTTCTAAACGTAAGATTGACAAACTCTGATTTTTGGTGACAAACTCCGACAAACTAATAGCTACACACTCGAGTTATCAGATTTTTGCTACGACCTTCCGTTCTCAAGATCCAGGTAGAAAGGTCTCCACAGCGTATCCTCACATATCTCCAAAACGCAAGACCGACAAACTCTGGTTCTTGGTGACAAACTCCGACAAACTACCGGCTACACACACGAGTAATCAGATTTCTGTTACAACCTTCCGTTTTCGAGATCTGTGTGGCTCAGCTGTAGAGACGGTCTCTACAGCTGCGCCACACGTATCTCCTAAACGCTAGACCGACAAACTCTGGTTTTTGTGCGACAAACTCCGACAAACTAACGGCTATACATACAAGTAATCAGATTTTCGCTACGACCTTCCGTTTTCGAGATCTGTGTGGCGCAGCTGTAGAGACGTCTCTACAGCTGAGCCACATGTATCTCCTAAACGGAAGACCGACAAACTCTGGTTTTTGGCGACAAACTCCGACAAACTATAGACTTCATCATGGCATAGTCAAAAAGTCAGATTTCCAACTTTTTTTTGTGGCGCAGCTGTAGTCCGGCACGTGTTACCAACACATTCGATCAGAACTGTGAAGTCGAGTTAGCATGCGATCGTGCTACTTATGTTTGTTTTGTGTTAGATAGTAGCACGCCGATAACTTTGAGCAAACTGCAAGAAGAAACGAAAAGAGACGTTATTCTAAGTCATGTAGCAAACTACATTTTGCATGGCTGGCCGGCCAAAGTTAGTGATATACAGTTAAAACCGTTTCATCTTTGTAAAAATCAATTGTCATTTGAAAATGGGTGCATTATGAGTAGGGCTTCCATCCCGGGATTCGAGAGTCTCGATTTCCCGAGAGTCTCGAATGATAATTGGTCCCGAGAGTTTTAGTTTCCAGTCTCGGGATTTCGAGATTTTCGAGACTTATTCAAACGCTAGGTAGACTACATATATTTCATATAAAGTTACGTGTTGCGCGTGTTAATAAGTAGTTATATTATAACGTGTCCTTTTTAAGATAAACAGAACAAACAAACGTGACAATTTTAAATTAAACAGAACAAACAAACAAACACAATACGATCTTACATCTAAGATCTGAATTTTTGTTTTCATCGTCCTTCAATTTAATTCAATTCTGATATATTTTCCTGTAAGATAAAGGAACGTGTACTAAACCATAGGCTCCTGTCGTATCCAGAAGCAAACGACCTCCTCAGTGACCATTAATACGGGTTTCGCCGAAACCGTTCCACTGGAGATCTTCTAGCATAAGTACACCACTTGCAAATGGAGAGAAGCCATCGAGAGGTGTGGAGGGGCGCTTGCTGTTACTCTTGATAACTCCAAGGCTTTTGACAGGGTGAGGCATGATAGCCTTATTGCCGGACTTCCCCCCGGTTTTGTGTCTGGATATCGGACTTCCAGAGGGATCGGTCGATTCGAGTTGTCATTGATGGCTACTCATCCGACCAGTTGGCTATCAATGCCGGAGTCAGGGATTGGTCCCTCAAGGGTGGACTAAACAGGAACACCTGCTGCATATTAATGACCTGCTAATATCCGGTATTTTGGGGTACGCAGATGACAACACCGTTGTAGAGAGCTACATATCTGATGCTCGAGTCAGTGCAAAACAAGCCCAGTGTCTTAGGGAGGCGATGGTCAGAACACGAACCTGTCACTGCAGGCAGTCTCCGAATGGGGCGATGCCAATCGGGTCAGGCAGGTTCAATCCATCAAAAACCCAGGCGTGTCTGTTCTCTGCTAAAGGGAGTAGTTTCGACCTGAGTCACTTTCCGAGGTGTATCCGTGCCGATTTGCCGATTACTAAACAGAACAACTACACCTTCTCGGCATATCATTGACTCTAACACTCAATTTTGGCTCTTTCATCGAGAATAAAGTATCACTATCAATACACAGTATAAAACAAAGTCGCTTTCTCTGTCCCTATATCCCTATGTATTCTTAAATCTTTCCAAGCAACGAATTTCGATGCGGTTTTTTTAATAGATAGAGTGATTCAAGAGGAAGGTTTATATGTACAATACATGGTGTCAAATTCCACACTACACCGAAGCAAAGCGAGGGCGGGTCGCTAGTAATTGGAATAAAGTACAATTGGCATCTAAAAAGCTTAGCATTTTCGCAAAGGTGAGAAAATACTTTACTTCACGCCGGAACAGCTGCTCATTCTATACCAAGCGCAAGTTCGATCGTGTATGGAGTACTGCTGTCATCTTTGGGGTGGCTCCGCCAAAAACGAGCTCCAGACGCTTGATCCCTTTAAGCGGAGGGCCAGGAAGCTCATCGGCAACGCTAATCTTTTCTGTAATAAGCTCCGAAGTCTCGAGCATAGACGCAAGTTCGCAAGGTTTTTATCGGGTACATTTCAGCGAGTGTAAGGTGGTAGTGCACAACCTAATTCCGCATCTACTTTCTTCCATCGGACGACCAGAGATACGAATTAGCATTTTGCTTCAAATTTTATCATCCGTACCGCCAGAGAGTGGAACTCTTTGCATAAGTCTGTGTTTCCCAACATGTACAATCTGGGGGCCTTCAAGTCGCGAGTGATTAGGTATGTTCTAGGCAAGCGCGTTCCATTGTAAATCACATCATCGCTTACCATCAGGCATGATATCGCGCAAGCGCTTGCCTATCTATCATAAAAAAATGCGTCATATTATCATTTCGAGAGTCCCGAGAGTCAGCCATATAGTCTCGTCTCGATCCCGAGATTGTGAAATAGGTCCGAGAGTGGAAGCCCTAATTATGAGGGGTCACAAAGTAGTTTTACCAGCAAGTTTGTATGGGAAAGTTTTGAGTGAATTACATTCATCACATTTAGGCATTGTAAAAACTAAAGCAGAGGCGCGCTCTAGGTTTTGGTTTCCTGGAATAGACCAAGCTTTGGAGCGAATGATAAATTCTTGTGATATATGCATTCAGCTGCGGCCGACACCCCCTCGCGCTCCTTTATCACATTGGGAATTTCCACCAAGCGTTTTTAATAGAATTCACTTAGATTTTTTAGGTCCGATTAAGGGTTGTGTTTATTTAGTAATAGTACCTAGTCTGGCCATAAGTTCTGTTACTTAGGTAAAATTTCAAATTTAGAATGCAAGCCGAAAAAAATATTGTGGGTATTCGAAATTTGAACATTTAAAGAAAAATACATACAGGTCAAAATCATATACCCTCCGTTTTGGCTTCGCCGTAGTCGGGTAATAAAAACATATAGTTTTTGGAATTTTCTTCATTTTCTAAAATGGAGGGGACGCTCAAAGAAGGCAAAGTCGTAGTAATTTCATTGCATCGTTGCGGTCTAGCGCCAACTGAGATTTTCACACTGCTGAAAAGTTTGACAATTCCACTGCGATTTATTTATAGTACTATCAAACGATTCAGAGAAGATTCAAGACTAGAATATAATCAGAGGAGCGGTCAACCTCATTCTGTTCGGACTCCAGCGGTCATCAAAGCAGTGAAAGCGCAAATCTAACGAAATCCTGTCCGTAAGCAAAAAATTTTGGCTCTGCAGATGGGACTAAGCAAAATCACTGTTAAAAGGGTGTTGAATGAAGACTTAGGACTGCATGCTTACAGAAAAAAACAGTACTTCTTAACGCATTGCTGAAGAAAATCATATTCGAAAGATGCCGGGTTTTGTTAATGTGGTACGCGGGATAAAAAAAATCGTGAAATTTATTTTTTGAGCGAAAAATTTTTTAATGTTTTGGAGAGTTTCAACAAACTAAATGATAAAGTGTATACACACTCTAGTGAAAAAGCAAGCACACGTGTGCCACGTGTTCAGCGTGGTCATCACCCTTCAGAATTCATGGTTTGGTTTGGGGTCTCCTATTTGGGTCCAACGGAGGTGTTTTTTTGTGAAAAAGGAGTGAAAACCAGTGCCCTCATATACCAAAACACAATCCTAACAAACATTGTGGAACCTCTTTCACAAACAAGGTTCAAAAACGGACACTGGGTTTTCCAGCAAGATTCTGCGCTCGCTCATAAGGCGAAAAGTACCCAAAACTTGCTCAGGACCCGAGAAATCGACTTTATCAGGCATGAGGATTGGCCCTCCTCCAGTCCAGACTTGAATCCCTTGGATTACAAAATATGGCAGTACGTAGAGAAGAAGGTCTGCGCTAAACCCCATCGCAACTTGGCGTCACTTAAAACATCCCTGATTAAAGCAGTCGCCACTATTGACATGAACGTCGTGCGTGTTTCGATTGATGACTGACCTCGCAGATTGAAGGCTTGTATCCAAGCAAGAGGAGGACATTTCGAATAATTTTAATGTGGTTTAAATCTGTATTTAATACCCTTTCATTTGATACATATATGGTTGTAGTGCGTAACTCACTGAGTCACTTATTTAACTTTCCATATGTAACAAAATTTATGGCCAGACTAGGTAGATGCTTATAGCAAATGGCCAGAAGTATATAATATGATGAACAACAGCTCCTCTAGTGCAGTAATAGACAAGCTTTGTGATTTCATGTCAAGATATGGAATACCTAAAACGTTAGCAAGTGACAATGGCACGGCTTTTTGCTCACAGGAGTTTGAGAATTTTTGTTTGTCAAATGGTATTTCACACGTTACATCACCAGTTTACCACCCTGCAAGCAACGGGCAGGCGGAGAGCTTCGTGAAAATTGTAAAAAAGGGAATAAAAACTTGTCTAATGTCTAGCCTTACTGCGAGGAGTGCAAAAATAAAACTTTTAAGATATCTAATGGATTATCGTAAATCTGTTCACACTACTACTGGGTTATCCCCTGCTGAAATTGTGTTCGGTCGTAAATTTAGAACACAGTTGGACTTAATGAATCCGAAGCCATCGTCGTCCTCGTCACCGGCTCTTTCTAATATTGTTAAACATAAACAGTGTTTGCAAACTAATGCACATGGAAAAACTAAAACTAAGATTTTTCATCAGTTGCGCGCAGTGCTGCGTAGCGAGCGCACGTACTGTGACCGGTCTGCACGCTCGCGCTGAGTACTTTTCGCGACTACCCACCTTTTAGTCATCAAATGTTTTGAGAATGGCGGAAGTAAACTGGTGTAATGAGGATACTGTGACAAATGAAATGAGTGAAGATGATAGGGAAAATAGTGACATCTTGGGTGACGAACAAGTACATCAAGAATTCGAATGGGATAATATGGGTACTGATATTTTGTCAGGGGATACCCGCCCGGATAAGAGATGTAGGACGGATAGTGACGAAACTGAAGACAGTTTTACAACTGTGATGAGGAGAAAACCTAAGCGCATAGCACGCAGCAACTCAATTGTTCTTCCTGCTGGAAATAATGAGGTCAAGAAGAGAAAAACGCCGTATGAAGGTGATGAGGAGATTTATGAGATTTGTATGAGTTCAAAAGAGTTACTGCCGAAACAAATTGCCATGGCGAAACTATTACAGTCAAATAAAATTGAGAAAATTCTGAGAATTAAATACAAAAATCCATACAAAGTATTAATTCGTTTTGACTCAAAAGAAAGTGCAGAAAAGTTACTTAAGTGCGAAGAAATCACTAAATTAGGCTATAAATGCCAATTTACAGATGAAGTAAGTTTATCCTATGGAATCGTTAAGCAAGTGGAAACTGATATTAATGACACAGAAATTTTGAAGATATTTCAGTGCGACTTTGAAATTGTATCGGCAAGAAGATTGAAAAGATTAGATTCGGACGGAAAATGGATAGACAGCGAGACTATAAGACTGTGTTTCAAAAGCCCCACTTTACCCCCGTATGTTTTTGCACACGGGTGTCGGTTTAAGGTGGAGCCATATACATTTCCAGTCACCCAATGTTCGGGTTGCTGGAAATTTGGGCACCTAATACGTGTTTGTCCATCGAAAAAGATTAAATGTCCTAAGTGCGGCGATGAACATGTTAATTGTGAAACGGATAACTTTCGATGCGTGAATTGTAAAGGAGAACATATGTCTTTTGATAAAAGATGTCCGTTATTCTTAAAAGAAAAAGAGATAAGATCTATTATGTGTAAAGATAACTGTACATACAGAAAGGCACTTTGGACATATTTAGCAAAGAAAAAGGAAAATAAAACCAATACCGATGAAACTTTTGTGCAAAATTCAACCATATCTAATCAGTTTTCAGGAAAATCGTACCGAGATATTTTAGTGTCTAATAAAATTGATAACACACAAGAAAGTCATTTAGAAGATGAATCTTTACAAGGGCACTCAAAAAATGAAAAATCAGCTAAACACAAAATTGATAAACCTAACAAAGAAAAGAAAAAGACAGCCAAAAATAAGCAAAATAGCGATAATGAAGACGAAATACAATGTACAAATAATAAAGAAATTTTGAGCGAAAGAACTAATTTAGAGGAAAATTCAACAGTGAAAGAAAGATTTTCCTTAAAAAAATTATTTCAAAAAGCAAAAGAAATCATCCTTTCTGATTCAGCACTTGAAGAAAAAATCATACAAATTATTGAAATACTCTATGAAGAAATTACGTTATTTATCAAGAGGTCGGTCTGCACTGGTGACATTATTACTAAAATACTTTCTTTGTTTGTAAATGGATAATACAACTACTAAGCTTTTCGGTGTGAATATACTTCAATGGAATTCTCAAAGTATACGGCCTAAATTGATCGAGTTTGAAGCCTTACTCAACCAGGAGAAAGTACACATAGCTATACTGAGTGAAACGTGGTTAGAGGAAGAGAGTCCATTACGTTTAAAAGATTATAATATTTTTCGGCGGGATAGATGGGATTCCTATGGCGGAGTTGCGGTATTTACACACAAATCTATTATAACTCAGGTAGGATCTTTAAATGTCAATAACCCGGGTATAGAAATTATAGAAATAAAAATTTTAAACTGTTCAAGCTTACATAGGATTATATCGGTTTATTGTCCATCAACTGTTTCCACATCCCTATCAGATTGGGATAATTTATTCTCAAATAATACAAATAAAACCATAATTGCGGGAGATTTCAATGGCCACAATAAATTGTGGACGAATAAAAATGATACTAGAGGGGGTTATATAGCTGATTCTTCCTTTGATTATGGTTTCATATGTATGAATGATGGTAGGCCAACACGAATGAAATGGGTGAATGGGGTCTTGCAGCTCAGTGCCCCTGATATTACATTTGCGTCCTCAGATATAGCTGTTCAACTTAAATGGGATGTAACAAATGAATATTTAGGAAGTGATCATTTGATCATCAAGTGTTCTTTGAATTATCAAGATAATTTACATTTTACTATTAAACGCAATTTTTAAAAAGCCGATTGGGGTGGATACAAACTGTCAGCAGAATATTTATTTTCCCAAAATAATATACCATATAACAACTTACAGGATATGTACAACTTTTTCACTAACCAAATAAACTTAGCGGCAAACCAAAACATCCCGATAACTAAAATCTGTAATAATCCTAATAGTAAATTTACACCTAAGGTCTATTGGTCACAACATATGTCTAAATTAGTAGCTCAACGCAGATTGACATTAAAACAATTAAGACAGAATCCCACCCCTCAGAATTTAGAGCAACTTCAATCTAAAACAACAGAGACTCAGCGGGAACTAAGAAAAGCTAAATCAAAAAGTTGGAGACAATTTTGTGATGATATTGACGATTCTGTCTCATCCGCTGACTTATGGCAACGTATGCGTTGGATCAAAAGTATTAGGAATTCTAAATTGTATATCACTGATCAAAAGAAAGAAGAACTTTTGCGTACGCTGGCTCCAGACTCTGTGCCTAACTCAATGCCTAATTTAACTTCATCTAACAGTACTTTAGAAATACCTATATCTATTGATGAACTTGAGGTAGCTTTGTGTAAAAAGAAAAAAGACACAGCTCCCGGAAGTGATAATATTACTTACTCAATGATTTTCAATCTACCTTTAGTGGCTAAATTATATTTATTAGAGATTTATAACAACATTTTTAATACTGGAAATGTACCTATAGAATGGCGTAATATAAAAATTGTTCCCATTCCTAAAGCTAGTAATACAAATGTTTCATCAGCCAAGCTTAGGCCAATATCATTAATATCTTGCCTTTGTAAAATTTTACATGATATACTAGGAAAAAGACTAGAATGGTTTGTGGAGAAGAACAATATGTTAGCACCTGAATCAACTGGCTTTAGGAAAGCTCAATCGTGTATAGACAGTCTAGCGAGATTAATAACTACAATTCAGATAGGCTTAACAAGAAATATTCCAGTAGTGGCATGTTTTCTCGATATTGAAAATGCATATAATAACGTCATCGTAGAAACAGCAATAAAGATTCTTGATGAATTTAATATTGGCCAAAAATTGTGTAGATACTTGTGGGAATTCCTAAGGGAAAGACATTTAACAATAACAGATGATTTGGATGAAAATAAGACTATTTGTAGGTGGACAGGTATAGGATTGGCACAGGGGGATCCCATCTCTCCCTTACTTTTTAATATAATAACATCAAAAATATGTTTTGCTATAAGAGAGGTTTATATAGCTCAGTATGCTGATGACTTTGTTTTATATGCTAGTTGTAATAACTTGAATGAAAGTTTCTCATTGCTTCAGACTTCTATCAATATTATCATTAATTTACTGAATCAGTTAGGTTTGCAGCTATCTGTTACTAAATCTAAATATTGTACGTTTAGTCGTGGCGGTAGGTTAAAACAAAATACTCTTGAAATTAATGGTGCTCAAGTTGAACCAGTACAGAATATTAAATATTTAGGCTTTTGGCTTGATTCAGCGTTGCGATGGAGAAAACACATAAATGAAATATATGAAAAAGCCAACAAAATTCTGAACATTCTTAAGATTCTTGCTGGTTCAGGATGGGGCGTGCATCCAAAACATCTCCGCCGTTTGTATATTTCTCTGGTACGCAGTCGCCTCGATTATGGGTGCTTCCTCTATGACAACAGTGCGAAAAGTAATGTGTCTAAATTAGATAAGCTCCAAAATAAAGCTTTACGAGTCATTGGGGGTTTTATAAGAACCACGCCTATTCACGTTATGGAGAGTGAGCTTTGTCTCCCTCCATTATTTTTAAGAAGAAAATTTTTGGGTTACAAATATTGTTTCAAGGCCATGTCTTGGTCGGATAATAAAACAATTTATTTGTTACAGGATCTTAGTGCTCTTAGAAACAATAGTTATTGGAATAGGAAAAAAATGCCTCTGTTGAAAATGATATATGATGAAGTTAAACAGGAAAATATTTATAATACACCACGTCTCGAAATCTTTAATCTATCAACCTGGTGTTCACGAATTGAATTAAGACACATTATTATTACTAAATTAGACTGTCTGGAAACCTCTAAATCAAAATTTAACAATAACATATTAAAAGTAGAGACGCTAAAAGAAATAAATGAGAAATACAGTGGATGGTGGAAATTATACACAGATGGTTCTAAGAGCACTGAGGGTGTTGGCGCCTCCTTTTATGACCCTCAATCAAAAAACATTGGCAAATACAAAATTAATAATAATATAAACATTATGACTGGGGAGCTAGTTGCCATAAATGAAGCACTTTCATATGCCAAAAATTTGACCAGCAACAAAATTGTCATTCTATCAGATAGTAAGAGCGCCCTGCAGCATATAGCTCGTTGCTCCTCTGGACACAGAGGAGTAGCGGTAGCTTATGCTATTTTACAACAGCTGTTTTATTTTCAAAATAGTAATAAATCTATTATTTTGCAGTGGGTTCCAGCCCATATAGGTATTGGGGGAAACGAGGAGGCTGACCGTTTAGCTAAATTGGCAATAAAAGAAGGGATTTTGAAGGATGTAAAACCTAGTGTTTCGGAAATTTTTATTAAATATAAAAAGGAAATTCATATTTTATGGAAGGAGTATTTTAATAAAAGGTCGTGTGAAAAAGGAATCTGGTATAAAACTCTACAGTCAGAACCTCCTCGAGTCCCCTGGTTTTATAATACGTGTCTAAGTAGATTATTTATTGTGACGGCTCATAGGTTACGGTCTGGTCATATTCCGTTAAATAAATTTAAACATTTAATGAAAATATCTGAGTCCCCAAATTGTTCATTGTGCGGAAAATTAGACGATGTCCATCACTTATTAATGGAATGTGAGCGTAATCGTCATCTCAGGGCCGTGGTCTTTAATTCGTTAAATGTACATAAAAACTATGTTGGTTGCATGTCTAACCTCCTAGCTGAACCGTTGTCGGAAGCTGCTAAAATTATTATCAACTTTGTTATTCATAGTCTTAAGTTAGATTAGTTATTAAGATTAGGGTAAGATGGAGCTGGCATGTTCGAACTGTCGATCAAAGCTCCTAAATAAATAAAGAAAAAAAAAAAAAAAAAAAAGATTTTTCATCAAAATGATACTGTAATGTTTAAAAAATTTGTGACTGCCAAAGATTATAAATGGTGTAAAGGACTTGTAGTAAAACAATTGGGTAAA